>OW028575.1:60454298-61054298 GCA_932294295.1 Alitta virens | reverse complement strand
TAGATTTCCATTTTATCACATTCAGATAACTTGGAAGGCAGGGGTAAAATGCATGAATTCACATATCTCAAGGGCTTATTTTACATTATAATATTATTGGAGTTCTATAAAGCACAGAAATGTCACTGAACTATACATTCAAGATAAAGAGACTTGAAGTCATAAGTCAACTAAATGTGAAACTTATTTCTCTAACCTGTCCTTCCAATGTGGTTGTGTAAGTGACATTAAAATAGATTATCTAATGTCTGCTGAATACCACATTGAGTAGTCACAAGAAAGAAATTGGGTTATTAACATAGGTCAAAGCACACTGGGCATTATGTTGAGTGAACATATTTCTAGAGGATGTCTCAAGTATTGGAAGCTGTTTTTATATTATTATTTTTATTCTTATTATTTTTCTATTTATTGAGACCTGTCATAGCAACAATGAAAAATGAAAGGTATTTGCACAGTTATAAACACTGTATATTGCCTGAGCATGCAAATAAGATATTTTTATCCTTTGGATCCTAGATCTAACTTGGACAAAAATGTGATTGTTTTCTTATGCGGTCTCTGTAAAGGACTCTATTTGCTTTGAAAAACTGTGAGTTCGGAATATTCAGTTCTTAAAATTAATTATATTGAGTTGTATTTTTGGTTATTTAAATTTTATGTTATCAATTTGTTAAGCTGTGCGCTGAGCAATGACCAGTCGGAGCGCTGGTGCTCCATGGTGGGAGCAAATAACCCCCTCCTCCCGTCCACCCCCCATGGCCCTGCATGGGTGGCCCTCATTTAAGTGATTGCTCCAGGCCAGATCAAAGAACATGCTTAGTTACTTACTCTTGAGTCAAAATAGTTATTTTCGAATTTTCTTATTATACACCAATGACTTACTTTTTGTTGGATTGCTTTAATTTTCTATATCAAGAGCATATAAATCTTATTGCATTATGTTAGGTAGATCCAGAGATATCAAAAATGACAATGTAACTAAAAACATATTGAATATAAACAGTGCTCAATCATACCATGCAAACACATTGTGTCCATCTGTATCACTTGCTATATGTTAATGTTGCTATATTTTCATTTCACAGTAGGCCATACTTTTTAATGTTTCTCCATAAATTTCACATTTCATAGATCCGAAATAATTCTCAAAAATTAGTTTCACATTTCTGAAATATTGTTTAATATAACACTGACTGACTGACTGATTTGGCTGACTGCTGGCTTAATAATGCTAGCACAGATTATTGAATAAGGGCTTGATGCAGCCAATATTATGACTGACTGACTGACTGCTGTATTTATAATGCCAGCACAGATTATTATGACTGTATTACCTTGGTATTACTGACAGACTGCCAATCACCCTGTATCAGTGATTGGGAGTGGGTGTTACAGAAGGGGTGGCCTGATTAGGACAAACTTTCTAGGTCATTTTGCACTCAGCAGTTGTTTGGCCAGGACTGACCTCATAATTCCTTGTAAACATAACAAGTACTCATGGATTTACCATTAGATGGATGCCATGGGGAATATAGTAATCATATTGTGTCACTGAATCTCAAATAAAGAAACCTAAGTAAGTGGAGAATCAGAAAAACCTTTTTTTTGTCTGAAATAATATGTGTCATAGGTCACAGCAAGTTGGCTGCTTGTTCAAAAATAGTTTGTCTCATGCCTAAAAGTTGGGTGATTGATTGATTGATTGATTGATCGATTGATCGATTGATTGATTGATTGATTGAACAGGTGTCAATTGCTACAAACTCATGTCTCCTATCATTGGTTGCTCAGTCACAAAATTAGTCAGTCAGTCACTTCTGTCCACTGACCTACATATCTATATGTAGGTCAGTGCTCCTGTCCCTGGGCTCCTGTTTATCTCTGTCTTTGCCGTTGCCATAGCAACCATTTGTCAAGGCTCTGTGACAATATATGGTAAATATAGTTGAATTTAATATAAATAATAACCTTTAAAATAATTTCAGCTTAGCCAAAAATGATTTAGGACACCATCATTTCCAGTAAGACTAATATATATACACTTTTTGTTTACTTTATAAAGTTACATTGTATCAATTTTCAACACTATTTGTATATAATGTGGCAGACTATCTATCTACCTATCTATCTAGCTAGCTATTTATCTACCTAAATAACTATCTATCGCTCTATCTCTCTATCTATCGAACTACCTAACTACCTACCTATCTATCTATCTATCTATCTATCTCTCTAGCTATCTATCTATCTACCTAACCATCCATCCGTCCATCCATCCATCCATCCATCCATCCATCCATCTATCTATCTATCTATCTATCTGTCTATCTATCTATCTACCTACCTACCTTATTACCTTACTACCTATCTATCTATCTATCTACTTAACTACCTATCTATCTATCTACTTAACTACCTATCTATCTATCTATCTATCTATCTATCTATCTATCTATCCATCTATCCATCTATCAATCTATCCATCCATCCGTCCATCCATCTAGCAATAGTCAAAGTAGCCTTCATAAAAAAACAGAATGCAGACAGGTCCGAAATTGTGAGGTCTTAATTGTGAGGGGATCTCATTAGTCGTTTTAATGTATTTATCTGTTCAGTAGTCTTGATGGAACAGTGGAATTGCGTAATACAATTGTGAGCTATTGTGACACGGTGGTCTTGATAGTGGTTTTATTGGAGAGATTGTATTTATATTGTGATTGTTAACCACAACATAACTTTATTCAACCTCACAAACATAGCATGATATATCTGTAGTTTAAAATATTTATTTCTAAATTATAATGACACATTTATCACTTCATATAATCTTGATTAAACTGTGGTTTATCTAAGCTTGGAGGAATTAGAGATAATTCCTCCAAGATCTAAGATATAATGAACTGGTACTGGTATAGATGTGGTTAAATGTAAATAAATTTATTGATAATAGATATCTCAGGATCAACTGATCACATTGCAATGAAATTTGCATGGTCTTAATCTAGAAGGAGAGAGCTATCCAATGCAAATAGTGTCACTTTCTTCAAATGAAGGAGAAAAATTATTGTTGTCACTCAAGACTGGTAGAACATGTGTCCTATATCTTACTACAAAAGGGTTTCAGGGTATCAGTTTCAACCCCCTCGGCGCAATTAAACGCTGATATCTATATACCCCCATGATATGTAACACCTGCTCTTAAAGGGACCAAGGATTTGATGGGGTTAAAAGGGATAAAAGAAATAGCGAGGTAAAGCCCCGACACTCCCCGCAGGTCGGCAAAAGTCCGAGAGAGGCCCCGCGAAGCAATTAGCCATGCCATGGGGGGTAAGCGCAACGCCCCGCTACAATCCGTGACATCCCGTGTCTCCCCAAATGTCGGCGAAACATGGACAATTCCATATGAGTCATACTGTATAGAAATAACTCTCTCATATTTTAGTATATAAACATATGTACATATTTCATGAGTTGACGCATTTTAGTATATATATAAACAGCCGTACATATTTCACGACAAATATGTACATGGTTCATGACTATAATCTTTACATATATACACATCTTTTAGTAAATTTACATGTTATATATACTAATAACCATATGGTAGCGTGTCATAACTATCTAGTAACACCCTCTTGGTATAAACCAGTTTTACAGTTTTATAAGATGCCTTGTTAAAAACTCGTCCATGTACTTTATCTCTAACAAACATGTTGTATGTAGGCAGCCTGATGACCATCCCCCTGGTTACAACTTGTTGGATGTTTTTAAAAGTTACAATCTGGCTATTGAGATGATTCATGATGATGCCTTTGAATTTAACTATTTCTGTGTTGTCGCTAAGTCTGTAGCTGTAGGATTTAGGGCCGGAAGAAATTAATGCTGTTATGTACAGATCAACAGGTAGCTCGTCGGTCAGCTATCCAAGAAAGTCTCCTAGTGGTGGCATATCTTGAGCTCCGAGGGATGTGAAGATGACCGAGTCTGTGTCCATATAGAGAACCCTCCTTCCTAACTGGTCGATGAGCCCGTAGAGTTTAAGTCTTGCCCAGCATGTTGTGAATGATGCTACAACGTCGTTAGTCTTGACATTGTCAGGCTCAAATGTTTCCCTACTTTTGGTTTCTACCAGTAGGCAGTCCTCGTTGATCATGTAGATCATCATGATCTCTACCGATGCCTCATTGGCTAGTTGTTTAAATTTGAAGGGATCTGTGATGTACTGGGTTTTGACCCGGTTCGGTTTCTCTCCGAACTTACCCCAAAAGCTGTTTAGTGCTAGCTTGGCTACTGTTCTTAGGCCTGTGTTTGGCCTGATGTTTTCCGGCCTTAAATTGATTCCTTCAGCCTCTAGATAACTCTGGATGTAGGTCTCGCGATCTTCCGGTGTTTTGACCCACCCCGGGTATCCTGAAGCCTCCTGTTTAATCCTGAGAAATGTGTCAACATATCCTTGGAATAGAGTGTCTGAAGGGTCCTCCCAGTGGTAAACCTCGTAAATCTTGAGGATGGTGTAACCTTTCTCTATAGCCTTCAAGATTTCAGGTGTGCAATAGGTACCTATGATGGCTCTCTGATCAATACAGCATTGACACGGTAGTGGGTTATGCTCATCTGCACATGTACGGCATAAGGGGAATTTAAGACGGCCTCCCGATCTGTAGGGTAGAACGGGGTGATAGAGGCCTCTTGGTGGCAATACTTTAATTTTGGCTATACCAAAGTAGGACTTCATGGTGTAGTCGAAATCCTTGGTTAATATCTGAGGGTGGCCTACAGGTAGAGAATTGTATTTATTTACCGAGGGGTAGAGGCTTGTATAGTCAAAATAATGGATCTTTTCACCCTCTACTACTTGGTGATGGAGACGTAATGACGATGTCCGGCCTCCGAAGATCGAGTCTCTGATATGGAGTCTTGCGGGGATATCCAGCGACGAGACAAAGCTCTTCATCTCCTGATCTTCATTGACCTGCTTGTCAAACTGACATTCCCATATAGTGATAACCGTTGAGGTTGTGGTCTTGAGAAAGATCTCCCTCTGTACGGTCTTCTGATAGATCTGTTCCATTGTCTGATTATTGTAACTGTCTTTGATAGATCTCTCAGGGAAACATGTAGGGCAGCCGTGCCATCTGCAGCCGTAAAACTCGTAGAGAACACCATTGCTGTCTGCTCCATCTACTCTGTAAGACCCTACTGACAGCTCCCCTATATTGCGGGCATGTTGTATGAAGGTCTTGTTACTATGACTTAGATATTCAAGCCATTGAATAGACTTGTAGCTATGTCCATATCGGGCTGTGTATCCTTGAGGGGGGATGTGGGCTATGTCAGAGCTTAGGAAGGTTTTTTCTTAAATATCTGTAGATAGTAGTGTCTCATTGTTGTGATAGTACTGCCCTCCTACCATTGTGACCTCAGGGGTGGTATTGTCTTCAAGGGTTACTCTGTATCACTCCTTGAGAAAGGTTTGCCTGAAGATCTGCATACATGTTGAGGCTATGGTGACCTGGGAGAATGGATCGATATCCATGGTTCCTGTCTCAGTCTCTAGAATGGTTATATCTTTGATGAGTTGCCGGAATTTCGTGCATGCCTCCCTAAGAATCTTGACATCTGTTCTACAGTACTCCTCCATATCATTGTGCATATCATAGGGACCCTGTAGGCTATCGTACCATTGTGGGTCAACATCTTTGCTGTAGAATTCTATTAGGGGGTAGTGGGGGAAATGTCTCTGATGGAAGTGTTGTCTGGTGTTGAACATGTGAGGGAAATCACCTTTCTTTAGTGATGATGAGAGTCCTAACGTCTTGGGTAGTTTCTTGAGAGCCATTGGCAGGAAGTTGAGAGAGTCTATGAATCTAATACCTGCTTGGGGTATATTCATGTACATTATTTTTGTGCCAATCTTGGTGAGCTCTGGCTGGATTCCATTTTGGAGAAGGTATCCTTGTAGGAAGAGGAAGTCATACCCTTTTCCATTATGAGCGATGCATGTGAAACCCCTGTGCTTGTCGTTGATGAGCCATTTACCAAAATTTTGTACTGTCGCATCTCCTTTGAAAACAACCTCCTTCTGATAGCAGCATTCACATGTGAGTTTTTTGTCATGGCTGAGACATTTGATCCCACATTGAGTGCAGTGTACCTGGTCATCATTACACTCGTCGCAGCTAGCTTGTGCCACGACGAGGTTGGGTATGTGTTGCTGAAGCCCACAATACCATTTGACGCAGTGTTGGCATCTTCTACATGATGAGCATGTGTAGTCAGTGGTGCAGACTGTACAGGTGTTTTTTCTCTGTCTCGGACTGTAACCATTTTGACATTGGAATATTTCATCCTGTGTTGACTCAAAGTCGAAGTAGATAAATTTTCCCTTGCTAACTTTCTGTTTTGATGCTCTCATGTAACAGAGATGCTGACCTGAAAAGTAGTCTTGGCATAGACGACATTGCCATTCTCCGCAGATGTGGTCTTCTTTGGTCCTTTTCAAGGTGTCGAGCAGTTTCTTACACCCTTGGCAAAAGAAGTATTGCTGACATTTGGATAGTTTTTCTTCCCCTATGGATGGTCTGCTTTTGAATCTCTCTATCTGTCTGTGGTTTGTGAAACAGTCTGAGCTGCGACAAGTTCTGTTACAGTCTTGACATTTGACGGGGTGTTCCCATGTACAATCTTTTCTCATGCATACCATGCATTTGTTTTGACAGAAATGAGGTGATCTTTTGCTGTGGTATTTGAGACATTCTATACAGATTTCTTTATTGGTGAGAAGTCCTGATATTCTGGTGATGGCGTGGAAATGTTGACCGTCTTTGTAGAGAAATATCTTGGTCTCTCTGGTCTTAAACCCTGCATAGATAGTGTCATGACCAGTATCTTTATCTATGACGACTATCTGTATATCGAGGTGATCTTCGAATTTGTAGAACTCCCTGATTTGTCTATCTGCTGGAAGTTTTACTTCTTTTAGAAGCTGGAGAGCTCTACCTCTTTGAGAGTTTAGGCCTTTTCTGTGAGCTCTTGATGTCATTATAAGTGCTTTATAGTTAGGGTCCTCTTGCAGTTTCGCTATGCATATGGTAATTGCTCGTGCTGCACAGGTGTAGTCGTCTGGTAGTTCGGGGATGAATACCATGCATCTTTTCTTGATGATGGTGTTGTTCCTGTCTTTGGTGTCAAGGTTGGTGATGGCTAGAGCTCCATTGGGTTTTACCGCCTTTGTCGGTGTTTGTTGATGAGCGTTCAGTGTTTGTTGACAGTAATGTCCGCCCTTGTATATGGAGAAACAGCTTTTGCAGATATTACGGGAGTGTAATAATCTCTGAATATTTGAGACTGCGTGAATACCTTGATGATTCTGGAAGAGGTAAAGTGTTGTCTCGTTGTACAGTCCTCCGTATAAGATTTTGTGATCTTGATCAAGTAGAATAATCTGTACGTCGAGGTAGGTCTCAAATCTTGGGAGGTCTTCAGTCATAACTTGGTGTTCTGGTGGCAGCTGAACACTTCTTAAAAGTGAAAGTGCCATGCCCAGTTGAGATTGAGGTCCACTTTTTTCAGCCCTATATGCTTTACAGAGCTCTGCAGCCCTGGGGTCATTTTGAGCTTTGGCCCTAGCTACAACTATGGCCCTGACAGTTTGTGTGTTGTCATTTTCTAGAAGTGGAATGGTTATGTAAGACTTACCTCCTCCCCTGTCATGATGAAGAGCTCCTACTTCTACCTGGAATGAACTATCGACGCTCATACTCTGGGCTGATTGTAGGACCTTTTCCATTCTGTCCATGATGGTCTTTGCTGTGATGAGGTTTTGAGGTCTCATATGGATGACTATGTCCTGTTTGAGATCCTTATGTTGAATGATGACTCTGGCTCTGTCTTCAGGATCATGATGTTGTGCAGCTCTGTCAATAACATCTTGAAACATATCTTCAAGTTCTGGATGTATGTCGAGTAATCTGTGGCCTGCATAATCTTGGTTAAATGTAGCTCTGAAGCTTCTTTCTTCATAACCATATCTTCTAGCTGCTCTGTGGTTGGTTTGTGTGATCTGGTAAGGTGCTGGCCTTGGTCTCTTTGCTCTGTGTGGCTCTGGTGACAAGTCTCTTTTAGCCATGGTGGGGGTATGACTAGCTGATGTCATGAGGCCTTATATATACTGATGATTATGTAATAAATGCTATTTTTAGATCTATAAAGATATATCCATCCTATTATTTGACACTATGTGATAATAAAAACCCTGTCATCCTCTCTATGCCTGGGGTGGTTTTGTAAAATTGTGAAATATGGTAGAGATGGTTATGTGTAACAGATATTGTGAAATTATGATGAGTCATCTGGTTATAGTTAAGACAGGTTTATTCTTTGTATGACTGTGTGTAAAGGTGTCCATGCCCTTGGGCACAGACAGGTGGCATGTTCTCTACCCTGTTGTGCTCTGATGTGTATCGTTAGTCATTGTGAAATTATGAGGAGTCAGTGGTGATCTGATATGGTCATGCATGGCTTAATCATTAATGTCTATGTAAGATGTTAATTATGAACATCTTGACACAAAGATAGAATATTATGTCATTAATAGGCTGTGTGCAGTGTTATGGGTATAAAAAGAAAAAAATATTATCATTAATAATTATGGTCATTTATGAATGAAACTGCTTATGAGTATTAATGGGTTATGTAATAAGTTAATTATCTCTGATGATTATGTAAAAATTTATGAATATCGAAAGAAAATAATTATGATCGTTAATGAGATTATGTAACTATACTCATTAATGATTATGCGACATTTTAGCCCCACCCCTTTTCACACTCCTCTGAAAGAAACTAATTATGGTCATTAATGAGGTTATGTAATGAGTTAATTATCACTGATGGGGTTATGTAACAATTTATGAATATCAAAGAAAATAATTATGATCTTAATGAGGTTATGTAACTATAATTATGATCTTAATGAGGTTATGTAACTATGCTCATTAATGATTATGCAACAATTAGCCACGCCCCCTAATCAGTGGGGCGTGTAACCAGTGGTGTCTAAACTCCTACATATAGTAGTTGCCTTAACCACTGGGCTCCCCAACAAACAAAATTGAATTAATTCAATTTAAAATAATATTCATCACACCATCCGAGACTACAGTTGTTTACTCCATGGATTCAATTGCTGATGGACTATTCCATTATTTAGTAGACCCCCTAAATTGGTATTCATTTTAAAGCTCTTTACAAGACCAATCCAAATAACTCATTATTAAAGAGATATATGGAGATTACATCAATATCGCTGACCTTTAAAGTTGCGGAAATCGCTAAATTTCTGCGTAAAGGATAAAATTTTCAACGAGGCTTGGGAGGGTAAAAAATAATGGTACACCTTTTTGTAATACATCATTAGAAAGGGTTTTTGAACCTTAACAAAGTTAGGATAGTTTCCCATTAAAATTCTGACATTCATGATTATCACCCCCTCTAATAAAGGCCATTTAATTTATTCCTATTTCATCAAAATTGGCTCTGAAACCTTGACTGTTTGACTGAATGATATTGTCCATGTTATTGATTTATTTTATTCTAGAGGAAATTATAAGTCTATTAAGTCATCTATGTAAGTTTCAAAATTCCTATTGAGTCTTCTACTGCTCTGTGATTTGTTTTATGTACTGTTTTGCTCGACAATTTGATGGCTTAGTATTAATAGAAGGTTTTGGGGGTTTTTTCTTCTTTTTGTGAGCCCATCCACAATTTGTTTTTGCAGGTTCCTGCTCACTGGGATTGTGATTTTAGTTTTTTCACTTTTGGTGGGCTGGTTGATACTGGGGTACCAGTCTCCATGGACTGGTCCATTGTATGTGGTTCATGACCACTATTTTGTGTGAAATTAGATCCAACGAGGGCATTGTACTTTGGATGATAGATTTCTTTGGATGAATTCATTTAGAATATTAAAGTGATCATTTGAAGGAGAGCTTTGGACTTTGGATCTAGGTGAATTCTTGGGCGAGGTGAAGATCTAGGTTTTGGTGATATTGATGTAACTGTTGCATATATAACTGGTCCTTTAGTTTGCTCAACTATTCTATGAGCCTGAGGGAAACTGATATTCTGTGTTGCCTTTAATCTTTGTACTTCATTTTCGAGGAGTACTTGCAAATTCTTTTAAACTTAGGAGTGTCTCTGTTTGATGCCTGGTGTTGGTCTGGACCATCAGAGAGCCAGATCTGAGACGTCTCTAATTGCTGATAATCTAGTGAACCTTTCTTCTGTTCCATTGATGATTAGATACTTCTGCCAAGATCTCGGTTTCGACATTTTGTCTGATTCAGTTGATGTCGTCCGATATCGTTTAGCATCTCCATTAATTCCAGTGGCCAAGTTTTCGACCTCAGCCTGGTTTGCTGATGAGGGATGCGCACCTTGGTAACCCGGATGACGTCCGTGCTGGTCTGTTTGATGTAAATTTGACATCTCTATTTTGTATTTCCCCCTGCAAGGTAGGGGACACCCTCCAATAAAGCAGGAGTTACTTGTGTAGTGTGCACTACCCCATGTTGGCCACTGGGGATACAGGTTTTCACCCCGAGTGTTTTCACCCTTGAAGCGTGGAGGCCCAGGGCCTTCGAGGGCTAGACATTCAAGGTGTAGTCACTTTTAGTCAGTAGATTATGTACACTTGGGGGTCATCAAAATTCGCCAGGTCATCAAAATTCGCTAACCCCTTCCCCCCCCCCCCCCTGACAATTACACACCTTGCAATTTTATAATTTGTAACTAAACTAATTCTTCTCGTCATTGACAATGTTCTAACACTTTGACATGCATAGCCTAATTATAGAAGTGTTCGTGTGTGATAGTTTATTTAGAGTGGGGAATTTCGATGACCTAGCAAATCTCCATGACTCTTGCATTGAAATTGTGAATATGCAACATGGAAAGGACTCAAGATAAGTCATTTATAACTTCAGGAGTACCCTAGGCTACTCCTTTATTGCTTGGCTTTTGGAGGCTGGTGGTGATCAATCATATTCTGCCATACGATCTGTCTGGCTATAACTGGTTACTCAAAGCCGGACCTAAAAATATATATGTATGATAAATTATATAAATTTTTTACATTTACCAAGGTTTGCATTTTTTAGTGTAAGCCAACTATTAGCTAGAATTAGACAGAAGCAGCTGGCTTTAGCCAGTTATAGCTACAGCCAGGAATAGGTCAGTAAAGCTGTCTAGAGTCGACCATATTTAATGAAAGCAATATATATGAATTTAATTGATTAAGGAAGCTCATAACGTTGCTATGTCTAAATATGGAAGAAACTCGGACGGCCGAAAAACCGCCCTTGCAACTACACTTTGTCCGTTAGATTAACTCCAAAATGTAGAGTTGAATAGCTATGAATATATCTATATACCAAAGATCAGTGACACGTGTGGTTTTTCTATATTATGTAGCATGTTGCAAATTTGAAAATCGTATCAAAAAATTGTTGGCATCATTCCCAGAATCTTGAGTTTTGCACCAACCACTGACCCCACCATAGTCATAGATCATTCCCATACGAAGGTTTTTTCCCTCTCCTTCTTACTTTTTGCTGCCATTTATGTGATTTCCAACAAATTAAACGTGAGTTCTGGAAGCCACACCGAGACGTTTTCCTGTGCAAGAAAAAGTACTTACACAGAGTTCCTTTTGAAGCAGCCTGAATGATCTATAATTGCCAAGACTGTTCCTTCTGATGTGATAAACAGTTATCTTTGATCAGACTGCTCACAGAAAACAGAAAACTTAGGTAAGAGTTGAAACTTCGGTATTTTAGAGTCAAAATAAGAGGGAAATTTTAAGTTTTGGAATGTCACAGTTGAACAGTGGTTCACGGCTGTTTTTAGCATTTTGACAAGGACAGGCCAGTACAGCTGAGCCGTGATTTTAGACAATTTAATGTAGATTTCACAGACGGACACAGTGCAGGGATGCTGCTGTAGTAGTTTACTGTTTGGTACAACTTAATACCAATGGAAATATCCCAGCAGTTGTGTATATTCACCAATTTATTTGTTTGTTTATATACTTTTTTCCTGCCCTGTTATGAGGTAAAACGCCCCAAGTGACGTTCCTGTACCCTAACAGCGTTGTGTTTATACAGCGTGAAGATACAAGATAGTATGATGTGTGACCAGAGCATTGAATAGAAGTAAAGCTAAATGCTTTCGTGTTTATGGCCTACCTAGCTCTGCTGTAGGATCTAGTTAGATAAAATCCCAATTGCAGTCATATCACATGAAATAGTGGGTGATGTGTCCCAGCTGATCTGCATGTCATATCACACCGATTGACATTCGTACATGCCCAAATAAGGAAGCACTCGCATACCCCCAAAAGAGCGCCGCTTGGGCTTCATTGTGTCAGTCCCTTAATTGCTATATTACAGTATGGAAGTGAATAATTTCAGCTATCTAATAAACTATACATTTCGAAAATTGAACAAAAATTTACTCACTTATGGCATAAAATATATCGCGATTCGAGGATGTGTTCATGACGCTGGCGAAATTGCTTTCTGGTCTCTTAGCAACTCTGAACATCAACTCATTTCGAGGTGCAGTAATTTAGTCATTTTTCATCCGATTCTCAAAATTTAAAGTTCCCCATGTCTGGAATTGATAGGGGAATAAAACAAAACCCCACTAATTATTGATCTGCTTTGACAGATCAGTGATTGTGTGGTTTTCCTATTATCCCTGCTTGGGCACTCCTTATCAGCTGGATGTCTGTCACATGAGATATTGATTATAGGTGTCTTGAACGGGTGTTTATTCTGAGGCAGGTAAAAGACTCCAAACATGGGATTTATGTGGAACATGGTCGGACATTTAGCTGATCTCATCATTACGTCTGCCTCTGGCAAATGCATGGTCACAAGAGCAGACTAAGCTTCAGGCCAGTAGCATTGAATCAGACTTTTCAGATTCAGATTCATTAATTCAGAAAGTAAACATGTACATACACAAAGGTAAGATGATATACATAAGAGCTGTTATTGGCATGAGGCCACTCAAGTAAATTTTGAGACAAGACCAAGTGATAACAGAGATTATTTCAATAATCAAACAATAACCAATAAACCATTATCACAATATCCATTTAGCTAGTACCAGGCAAAATAACTTTTTTCGAATAGGATTTCGTGAAAACGAAAAATAATCCTTAATTCATCATTTGACAATGCTTATAATTACTTATATTAATTATCATTATGCAGTGGAAGAACAGCGACATTAAAGGAGATAAGAAAAAATAAATAAACATGATTAATCAAAATTAAACATGGGAACAAACAAATTGGTTATCTGTCAAACATGCATTGTTGTAAATTAATCAGCTTAAGTAATCCAAATAATGTAAGCTTGGTGCACTACACTGTTGGTAAGGAAGTTCACCTGAAGCTTTCACCTATGTTCATACAGCCTTGTTCACCAACAGAGTGGATTACCTGGGTGATCACATGAAAACCTTTAATGGGATCTTGTCTTTATAGTAAATCAAATAAATGAATGAGTCTCCAGACACCTAAATGCCAATTTCACTATATAGTCATGTTCAATGTCTAAAAATTGTCACTATTTCAGGAAATTTGTATAAATAACGAATTCTTCATACACTGACTTGTTTAAAGATACGTGTAAAAAGAAATCAAGCCCTTTGTTCGAGTTAGTTGAGATTACCTAACTGACATTTCACTAATTGGCTTTGTAAGTCATGTTAAGCTGCATTTTATTGGTTATCAAGAGATAGAAATTACACTAAGCCGTGTTTCTCAAGCTTATGTATAAGTATAAACCTAAATATGAGTGAAGTTCTGTGCACGTGCTCAGTGAAATTACATTAATGCTATGACAATAACCTTATCACCACGTGTCGTCACCTCACAGCCCAGTGACCTAATTATGTACATCTTTTTGCTGGTTTACTCATCTAAAGTAAATTAATCAATCTCTCTCATAGTCTACATGCTGACTTATGGTAAAGTTATAACAATGAAATTACAGAATAATTAGATGTTCATGTGCTGAGCATTTACACTTGCCAGAAGGAAATAGTGGTAATTTCACCACAATGATTAAATACTCCAAGTATGAGGGCCGTGCTTCCTTGGCTAATCATAGGCACAGAGATGATAAACATTCTTGGAATGAAGATGCCATTAACCCTGTGATCTCAATTATTTAAGACAAAGAACGAGCATACCGATGTTACGGATATGCACTGAATTCTGTCAGAAGAAGTGCGAACAAGCCTTACCGGAAAAGCACCTTTGATATCTGCAGAAATGATATGAAATTAACGTGGAAATATATGAGCACTTTACTTGTGAAAGACCAGAAGTAAGCACAACTTTCCAGAATATTATGAAGTTGATGGAGAATATATAACTAATAAAAAAAATTTTTTCAATACCCCGCTCAACAAATGAACCACTGAACTGGTTACTGCAAAAAAAAAGGTACAGTTTAGTTTATTCCTTTATCCCACCAATACAACAGAAATAAATAACATAATACATCAATTGAATCCAAAAATATCCAGTGGATTTGATATTTCGCCCAAAACTCATGAGATTAACGAACTAATTTCACAACCACTTGTACACATAGCAAACTTGTCCCTAGCAAATGGTATTTTCCCCGAGAAGATGAAATATGCAAAAATGTCACCTGTTTTTAAAGAAAGGATCACCACATTTGTTAACAACCATAAACCTGTCTCCATTGTTCCAGCCTTCTCCAAAATAATTGAGTGATTAGTAGATTATATAATTTTCTGTCAATCCATAACATCTTGAGTGCCAACTTGGCTTTTTAAATCAACATTCAACAGAACATGCTATCCTGGAACTGCAAAACACAATAATAGAGTATTTCAAAAATAAGAAAAAAAAATCGGAATATTCGTGGATCTGACTAAAGCATTTGATAGACAGAATAACCATATCTTATTAAACTAAATCAGATATTATAGAGCAAGAGGATCTTAGCAAAAGTTGTAAGCAATATTGCCTCAAATACCAAAGAAATATCAGGTAGAATACTTCAAGGTTCAATTTTAGGGCCACTACTGTTTATCATCTATGTTAACGACCTCACTAACTCAGCAAGATTAGGTAAATTTATTCTCTTCGCAGATGACACAAGTATAATATTTACAGCAGACAATGATTCTCATCCCATTGAAATCACTACGGCAGAGATGACCAACGTTTGTGACTGGTTTAACTGCAATAACATGTCTGTAAATAAAAGCAACATTTATTACATTCAATTTAAGACATCAGCTAGACAAAACCTACTTCACATTTCTGTCAAATTCAATTAAATTTACACAGACAAGGCAGTTATCTTTAAGTTCTTAGGTGTAACCATTTCCGAGACATTAACTTGGAAAACACACATAGAAAATAAATGCAACTCAATTAGTAAGGTAATAGCTGTTACTCTCGAGTCAGACAAGAGGTGACAAATGAAATCTTATTGATAATCTACCAATCACTGATTGCTCCTCACCTTAATTATGGGGTAGCAGGTCGTTTCGGCCTTGAGCCTGTTCGGCCTCGCCAAAAACAAGTCGATTCGGCTTTTTAGCGAAGTCGATTCGGCCTACTATATTTTTGTATGGGAGCCGAATTGACTTCAAAAACGAGACGGTTCGGCCGTTTAATTGAGTCGTTTTGGCCTTCTGCTTTTTTAAGTGCAATCTAGAATGAAAGGAATCGGTTTCCATTGATAAAGGAATAGAGAAAGAATTGAATGCAATTGGAAATGCTTTGTGATATTACTTGAAATAATAAAGAAAGAATAAAGAAACAACTTTGTGATATTACTTGAATTGAATTGGAAATGCTTTGATATTACTTGAAGAATGTGAAACACAAATAAAACTAACATTTATGTTTGTTTTAATTTATATTTTATTTACTAATACATTTATGTATTTAGATAGTTAGTTAGTGTTATTGTTTAACGCCTCATCAGCACCTGAGTGGGCTATGTAGAGGCTCTCTAGGGTAAGATTGATTATCTATAGTTGGTAGTAGAAACCAGAAGCATGTAAAAAATCAATAATTGTCTGCATTGGATAGCTGGAGCAGCTTGTGCAATGCGCACTATCCTGTTTTAGCCACTGGGGATAGAGGACTTCACCCCAAGTGTTTCCACCCTCGCCGCGTGGAGGCCCAGGACCTTCGAGGGCTTGTGTATTTAGATAAAAAACTAAATATTAATACACATTTCACATGGCCTCCTAAAACATTCAGCAATATTTAAGATAATATTCCCCAAAGATATTACCAAATTATTTGCACAATATTTAAATTGTCATGTAAATTGATATTATGTCAATATATGGGGAAAAGATTGTCACATTATAAAAGTGTGGACCCTAGAAAAGCCTGCAGAAATATTATAAATTATATTACTAAATAAACTTGTCAAAATAATTTCACCAAGTGAATTTATTTAATAAAACGTTTATGTATTACCTAATTTTTAAACTGTGTTTCCTCATCATTCAATGGAGTACAAATGAGTTAATTGCAATTAGACAAACTTTACCTGGGCAGCTCTTATTGGCTAATTACCTTCCTGGCTTATGTGAAAGTCTTGATTGTTTTTTTGAATTGTGATTATGATTTATATTTTTTCATTAATAAATAAAATTGCAGAAACCCCTCTGTTGTTCAAATGTCAAGGCTGGTATTTTGTTTTTAAAGGGCTCGTTACCACCAACAAATAGGTGTAAATATCATCATTCTATCAGGATTAGTTATCAAGATAATCTATTTCTTAGCGGTGCCAGGATGGGGGGGGGGGGTGATAAGGGCAGATTAAGTATTTTTTGGCGGCCGGCCGAACCCGCGGCCGAATAGACTTATTTCCTAGACCGAACCGGGTCTGTTCGGCTTCAATGCTAAAGTATAGGGAGCCGAACCGACTTGTTTCGTAGGCCGAATCGACTCATTTAAACGAGTCGTTTTGGCCGGGTCGAACTGGTCGAAGGCCGAAACGACTAGCATTCAATTATGGTCTTCTAACTTGGGGTATGCTTGCCCATCCCATATGAATCGTCTTATGAAACTTCAAAAGCGAGCAATATGACTAATCACTTGAGCTAAGTACAATGGTCACACTGCAAAACTGATTCATGGACATCTTACCAATCAAAAGAACTGTATAAGATAAAGTGCTGCCAAATGTGTCATAAAGTGACTCATAAGAATCTCCCTGATTGTATACTATGTTTTTGCAGGATCTCAAGCAAATATTTACTAATTTTCAGGCCAAATAATGAAAAGAATACCATTGGAAGTGTTCGGAACAATCTTTCACCAGAATTAAAAAGGGGTCTTTACCTCTCTACAAAAGGAATTAAATGAATATTTACAGTTACTTAACAGAAAATGCTGGACCTTTACTATATAAAATGTGTGAGTTCTCCGGTGAAACAAGTTTTCTGCCATGGGTGATGGGATCTTATTATTTAAACAAAGTTGGAGTGTTAGAGAAGAAACTGTCTTTGTCTGGAAGACATGTGATTGTAATGATACTCCACATAGTAACTGAACATTCCAATTGCTGGACATTAGCATGGGATTCACATTAAAAATAATGTTGCTAAAATGCTGATGAGCATGGGAATTTCATTTCATTTCATTTCAATTACTGGTTAGATAAACTGTAAAACTTGCCACATGTGACTTTCATCAGAAAACACATCTACAGGTGTCCGAATGTTTAGAGATTATCTCTCATAGTCCTATTTCACCCGTGAATGACCATGAATACACCAGCATATTGATCCCAATGAATCAGATCCCCCCCCCCCCCCCTATTGCATTCATGTCTATTTCTCATCTTTCAGCTCATTTTTATGATTGTTGCTCTTTTGCATTCTATTGTCTATCTACCTGGAGCTGTCACTGACACTAGTATCCTATTGTTTTTTGTTTTTTTTTCTAAATGTTCTTTTGTACTAATAATCAGTTTGAGTTTATTCTTCAGTTTGTATTGGTTTTTGTGTACTCCTAATTTATAATGATAATTTTTTTTTTTCTATTCATCGGGAAACTCTCACCACAGCTTGTAAGCTTTGCGAATTGACCCACGCCTATCCTATCATATGTATGACTTTGTATGTATTTGACAAATGAATTTGTTTTTGTATAGATGTAAATAAACTTTCTTGACTCTTTGCCTCATGTCGTACACGATGTTTATAATGGCCTTTCCTGAACTTGGGATCATGTAACAGACATGCTAATGGCAGATTAGCCAGTACTGAACATGACCCATAGAGTACATTAACATGCACGTGTGCAGCTAATGGGATCATGGTCTCATTACCCTAAGCTATTTTGTCTTCCTCTTGTCAAGTATTTGAAATCAGGTGCATCTATGCATCAGCCCAGCAGCTGGATGTCGTTCCGATGAGACGTTAAATTGGCGGTCCCTTGCACTCAGTGTTCATGCTGAGGCAAGTAAAAGAATCCCACCCATAGGGTAAATGCGTAACATGGGTGGACTCCTCCTCTCTCACCTCATCAATCAACCCTCGATAGTGGCAAGAACTTGCTTTAGAGGGTTGCACTTCCCATATCTAGCTATCTATATATCTATGCATCTATTACAGCAGATTGCATAGAACTGGAAGCTAAGCTCCAGATGACGTCATTTGAATCCAGGATTTCCATTGGTCTATGGACTGCAGTAGCCAATAGGAGTCCTGTATTCACATGACGTCTTCTGGTGTGTGTTTCTAAGTCCATGAAATTGGCTGTAAGATCGTCTAGGAGTCTAGGTTTTGCAAAACAAAATTGTGCAATTGTTTCCAAGAATGTCTTGTGTACACATCAGACAGTGGGTTGCCCTGGTGAAAGGATTGTTGGTCTTTAGTCTCATGATTAACAACTAGTATGTGTCTAATGTATTATGTTGACAAGCTTTTCCATGGAAACCTGCTAGCAGCCCCGAATGAGATATAATTGCTTTAGGCAATACATAAATGAATAATTATAAAAAGTTTAAATGATTTCCTGTTTTCTATCTTTTGAAATGGGGGTCAATGTGAGTTTTTATACAACTTTTATGAACAATACAAATTGGACTTACATGAGAAACCTACTTTTTTTCTCAAATATTATTGTTATCTTATTAAAATGTTATCTTATCATACAGACAAGGGTTATTCGAACAACCCTTGTCAGTCAATCCCTTGGTGGTATGTGTCCAGATACAGTAAAGAGTACCCAATCATATTGCAGTAGCGGATTTATGGAGGTGGGGGGGGGGGGGGGTTGGGGTTGTAACCCCCCCCCCCCCTCCCGGCCTAGTAATTTTAATTAAAAAAAAACACTTAAAAAAATTCAGCGGTCCCCGCAATACATTTCAGTTTGTGAAGAAAATGTCTGGATCCTCCCCTGTATTGCACTGTTAAATGTCCCTAGAACCCATATCTACCATGTAGACACCCAAGACTATTATTTGAAGAATGTCTAGACTACAGCAATATGCTGGAGACATTTTACACACAAGTTTCACAATGCACATACATTTTCAGTCATCAGTTCTATGGACATTAAATAGTGGCATTTTGTCGTTCGTGACTATTTCATGTTGCATGTAGGAGAAATATAACATGTCTTGAGCCATCTGTTTGACATTAATTTTACACCAATTTATATGTATTACCCTGATTGGGATCAGACAACTGTCAAATCAATGGAGTGCAGAGAAAAGGCAACCGTTCAGTAATTAGACAACTGGATATAAATGCAAAAATGCCTCATAACCAATTTTGTTGAGATTAAACGTTTTTGAAGATTTCCAAATATATTTACAACTGAAGCCCGAGAGACCACAAATCCTGTATATATTATCACTAAACGTGATAGAATGACAATAACAATGAATTACAGTGAAATTAATTAATTTGACCCAAAAATGAATTACAATGAATTTTGATTACATAAAGAAAAAACATAGAGGGTCAAGGGACACCCATTCTGTCTCAGTTAGGACGCTAGAAATAAGGTAATACTTAATCTTTTCGAAACATGTATGTATTGTCATCGGCGAGTGTGGTGTTTCTAAAAAAGCTTTCACTGCCACGCATTTCAAGTCCTGGACCAGTGGACCTCCTTGTGATCAAATTGGAAAGACAGGGTGAAGACCAATAAAAGGCATTTAAGTTAACATTCCTAAACTAATTCATTTGAACGGCAACAGTTTAAAGTACCTGTCATCCATTTCGCTCAACTTCTGGTATCACAGTATTAATTTTGGGACCAGATCTGATACTAATCTAGCGATTGGAGAATTCCTATGTAGACATTGATTCAGAACAGGAAATTATAACTTGATACATTTATAATCCTGACCATTCACAATATATCGTGTGACAGACCAAGTAATGCTCACAGCTGCAACAAAAGTAATAGCTTTAACCTATAGCTGGGTGCAAATTTCCTATCATATATTTCGCTAAATGAATTTAATAACACTTGTAATTTCCAAGCATATTCAATTTAGATGAATTTGGCCAATCTACGTGTTGTTAAATTTTATGGTAACCTAATTGTATATGAAAAGAAAATACGCTAACTACAGTGGATGTTGTTTGTGATAAGGTTTTAAGATCCCTGATTGCATTTGATTCTTAGAATTGTTATGCCACAATGTGTGCATGAAATAAATATCTATATATATATCATTTTGATGCGCATAATGACAAGCTGCAGTAGCAATTAAATGTCCAAATTAACACTGACAATAAGCTGCTGAATTGTACGAAAATGACTACACTCTACATCCATATCAGCATGCGCTACTTAGATTGAAAAGGCTTGTCAGACTGTTTACAGAAACTGTCTGCTATTTTCTATGTGGTGATTGGCTGCAAGGGTAAAGATTGATTGGAGTGATCAGTTTTCATGCCTCAGCGCAGACGTGTCTGGATGATAAGTTCTGCTGGGTTTGGCCAAGATGCTTGCATTTGTGGCTACATTGCAGTTGTCAGGATTTATAGAGAGATTGTCGAAGTTGAGAGTTGGGAACAAGGCTCTTATGTCAACATAGCTGCCAAATGCACTCTGATCAAGCTGTGTGTGTCACTCATGGTGCGGGCGACAAAACCAGTGCCAATGTGGGTGGGGTGGGTGATTAGGGGTTTACATCCTGTATTTCTGCACCTGCTGGGCTAATTAGGACAGGCAGAGACCATAGCAATGAGATGAAGGATGAAACAGCCATCCAACTTAGGCTCGACCGGGAATCGAACCCGGGACCCAGCGGTTGGAAGCCCAGAGCGCTACCTCTGAGCTAGGCCCCCGCCCTACCAGTGCCAATGTAGCTACAAACAGGGGTTATTTATATCCTAGTAAAATGAATACGTTTTACTGGTTGACAATTTGTACTATTCATAGCTATAACTCCGAAGACCACGTTGTGACTACACTGTATCATTGTGTCAGAAATAAATGACCAAAAAGGACGGAAATGAAATAGTACCCGGAGGGCATTCCAAATCGGGCCAGCGTCGTTTCTACATCGTTTTGACCTCGCCGACATCGTGCCAACGTCGATACAATATGGAATGCTATCTGGGTACTGCAATCTGACAACGTTATCTTGGTACTGCAATCTGACAACGTTACTTGCAATAGTCTTTTCACTGAGCAGCCCTGAACCCAGCAAGACTTTTCAGCCATATCAATGTAGTATGTCAAACCGAACTGATTCCATAAATATAATTTTCTATGCAAAATAACAGAAATCAACTAAAATACTGCTGCTAGGATGCACTTTGCTTAAGCCAATCAGAGTCAAGGGTGGGAACGTTTTCAGTATTCTGTCATAGCCACCAGGTGGAAATACAGAGAACCTTCCATGAAAATCCACTATTTCCTCACAACTTTCCTATGTGGCAAGAAACAGACTAAAAGCAAATATGTACATCCCATTACAGTGCACCTACTTACAGATATAGTGTTAATTAGCAGAATAGAATACGTTAGCACTACGTATGACAGACTGAAATACATAAGCTACTGGTTCAGCTGCGCAGGGTAATTTGGCAGCCCTGCCTTGACCACAAGAAACCATCCAGGGCCACAACTATTTAGCAACCCAACTATAAATGATAAAATAATATGTTATTTTTGTCCGTATATAGCTTGACACCGATTAAATGAATGAATGGATTTATAGACATGTAGAGGTCACAAAAGATCTGAATTATGGATACAGCTAATATATAATAAAGATGAAAAACACATCACTTAAGAGGGTCTTGACACGATCTACTCAAAATGTCACGAAGAGCATCATTCATATACTCACTTACACCCGCAGACATGTTATGATATGCAATGTCTCAATGCTACTGGGTCTGAATTAAGCTTAGTCAGCTTATATGACCAGCTGTCAGAGGCAGATGTAATGATGAGATGATAAGGATTGGAGTCCACACCATGTTTCACATTTACCCGATATTATGTCATTGCTGGGTCTGAAGCTTAGTCAGCTTATATGAACATCTGTCCGAGGCAGATGTAATGATGAGATGATAAGGATTAGAGTCCACACCGTGTAGCAATGACATAATATCGGGTAAATGTGTAACTGGGTCTGAAGCTTAGTCAGCTTATATGAACAAGTGTCAGAGACAGACATAATGATGAGATGATAAGGCCTGAAGTCCACACCATGTTACACATTAACCCCATGGGTGGGGTCTTCTACTTGCCTCAGCATAGACACCAAGTACAGGGCACCGCCAATCAATGTAGCTCATGAAGAGTACCCGAGCCGGGGGATCCAACCGGGGAATTCATGTTAATGCTAACAGAAATGTTGCATGTCTTGAGTAATCTATCAGACATAAATGGCAATAATATCCCGATTGGTATTGATCAGGCAACTGTCAAATCGGTGGAGCAAAGAAAACCCAGCCATTCAGAATTAGATAACCAAGATGGAATTCAGATTTGTCAACCCAATGGTTACATTATATCAAAATTATCTGTGGTAACCAAGCTTCAATCTTAGTGATGAATACTCCAATTTTGTGTGCTGGACAGATTGTTAATCTCTTCTGAAGATTATAGCCTATATTTCTCTCGGTTTTCTACCTTAAAGGACAGTTCGGTCAGTCATCTCTGTAGTTAATTGAAGACTGTCATTGTTCCACCTACTTGGAGTAAAACCTTATTTGCACTGCAAAGCTGCCTTTTGGCAGAAAGGCTGTGAATAATCTCTAAATGGGAGTCTAGTTCCACATATTTTATTTGATTTGAGCCAAATATTCTGGAAAATATTCACGGAGGAACACTAAGAAGATTCCTGGGATCACCTGATGAGATTTTTATGTCTTTCTACACTATATCACTAGGGCTTGCAGCCAGTTAAATATGGCTTAACTGTTAAATTTGACCGATCTACAGTTAACAATTAACTGTTTAGAGTTGTCTGTTAAATGGTCAACTATGAATTTAATAAAAAAAAAGCTGTTAGACAAAGTGTGAGAGAGAAAAAATCGTAACGCTGAAGTTAACTGACTGTTAACTGTCAAGATTTTAACAGTTAACAATTAACTGTTTGTAAAATGAAGGTTATATTCTTTGAAGCCCTAAATATCACCACCAAAATTTGCAAGATACAATTTTTCATCATCCGCGCTCACTCGCCATCCCCACTCGTGACAGTGTGAACACCTCTTTAGTACTAGTCACTGTCAACAATCAATTAGAGGTCAAGGTATTTAACTGTAAGCTAATATTGGCATGCATATCTATATATCTACATATAATGTTTTTTTTTTTTTTGCTTCGTTATTTCATTTTTCAAATAATATACCTATGTTACAGTCATGTGTTTTTCTAGATTCGTTAGCAAAATAGCCCTTTAAGCATCAGCTCAATATTGCTGACAAGTTAATATATTGTATGGTGTTATGTACTTCTTCTGTGTGAAGATTGAGAAAAAGTACAGTATCTACTCACGTAATACTCTGTTATAATGCATGAAGAGATGCACTCACAGACAATATATAGTTATCATCTATTTGGTCTTTTTTGTCTTTTATGTCTTTTATGTCTTGCCGGACAGACCACTCACCTGGGTGTACTCCCACTGATGCATGGTTCTTCGGTTCAAATCCTTGACCAAGCCCTCTTGTTTATGGAGGTCACCCACATGAGACATCAAATTGCTGGCATTCGTGATCTGTGTTGATGCCTCTTCCCTTAAAAGCGGATTTTCCATAAAGCTTCTTGATGTTTCCGCTAGGTGGCTGCTGGCTGAAAGCTGCAATCCTATTGGTTGCACAGTTTCCCGCCCTAGAATTTGATTGGTTGAAGCACGGGACCCCAAGCAGCAGTTTCTAGTGCATTTTAACGTATATTTGATGCCTTAGGTTTTAATGAATTTAGCGTCTTTTATCAAGTGTATTGAACCAAATGGCAACACCAATGTTGCACTGAAAAGCAAATTGAGCAATAACAGAAGAAGGCAGACTTATAAAAAGTCACACTTTTCAGGTGTTCCTGGTTTTATAGCACTGACTCAGCCACTGAGACGGTAAGAGTAAGACAATGCAAGACTCTACGTAAATCATGATACTGCAAGACTCTACACCATGATACCGCTTTTTTTTTGGTAAGATACAGTAAACTCTTGCATAGTATGATACCATAAAATTTATAATGGCTCATCGACAGCATTTGATTGTAAAATGCCATTATAAAGATTTCATGTTAGGCAAACATCACAACTAAATATATGCATGTATCCTAATTTTATGGCAAACATCCATTTGTCCTCTTTTATGGTAGACAAACTTGCAACTGTAATTTTTCCAGCAAAATTCTATGCAAAATTTTGCAAGCAAGATGCAGTAAAAACTACCGGGATTTTTTTTACAGAGTATTTATAAATATGTATTGTCCATTCATACACATAAGTATAGTGTCAAGGTGGATTATGAGTGAACTAAACTTATTATATAACATTGCTAATGGTATTATTGCTATGGATCCCATTCCAAACCGGAAAGACATCGGCGCGACATCGGCAATGTTAATACAATGTTGTAACAACATTGACCGTGACCAAAATGGAAACTATGTTGGGCCAATTTGGAATGCTATCTGGGAAACTACAGTTATTTTCATTAAAAATGGCCCGTCAAATTGAAACTAGACAAAGCTGTCATAGCTGGCTACTCGAAACCGGATCTAAAAGTACATATTTATGATACATTAGATTAATTTCTTACATTTACCAAGGTTTATATTTATTTGGTGATAGACATAAGCCAATTATTAGCTACAGAAGTGGACAGAAGCAGCTGGCTTTAGCATGTTTAGACCACAGCTAGGTACAGGTCACCACAGACAGCTAGAGTCGACCGTATTTTATGAAACTAAAGGGGTATTCACATTATCACAGATAAGACCACTTATGACAACGAATGGATTTTTTTTTTCACTTTTGCTCATCCTTGCCCATACATGATTCACACGCCAAGCGCTTTACGGATACTCGCGCTTATTTGTAGATCACTCCTGGTCGTGCTTGACCACTCAAGAGAATATGTGGAGAGGGCAAAAATCTTAAACGTGTTTAACATTAGTTACGTAACTTGCTCGCAATTTACTCAGAAAGCAGTCTACAAGCGTTCTACGTACGTTGTATGTACGTGGCCATACGTAGTCATACGTCGCCATACATAGCCATACGTAGCCACTGTCCATCCACTCGCGTCCACTCGTAGAATGCTCACAAAATGCTCAGCGGACGTCCGTTGCTCACCAGTCGTCTTCTGTGCGAGTGATCTACGAGTGATCTATGAGTGATCTACAAGTGCCTATGAATGCCTTACGGATACCTGACAGATGCCTCATGGATGCCTCATGGATGCTTGGCGAAGGATGTTCGGCAAGCATTTGACGGAGATCCGGTGAGCAATCTCATACTGCCCCACATATGCTCGTTGAAAGAATTTATACGTCATTAACAGAGCCACACTGAGCATGGATAGCCAATTTTAGACGTACATGGTCAAATTTAGGTCAGTTTGAAAACCCCTTAACTGCAATCACTTTCATACCAATCTTGACCTGCTTAAGTGGTATGTCAAGCTTGTATCTTCTGCAGTAATTGGTCACCCACGTAGGTGTCAACAAAGCACTGATAAAATGCTGAATGGCCATAGCACTGAAGGCACAACACAGTCCAATAGGCAATCACTGTGTGGCATTGGTATGAGTTAACACCGCCAGCTGAAAGTGCATTATCAGGTATTAGTAAATCTTATGAACTCAAATTATTTCGTTTCATGCATACAAGCCATATCCAAGTTAGCTTTCCTTTTTATATTGTGATCTATGTGCTTTTACACTCATGTGCATAACTGTGCACGATAACTTGTTATATATATTCCTAATTCAAATGTTTGACTTAAATTAACATTGTGATAATGAACAGTATGAACTGCAGTAATATATGTATTTAGGGTTACTGTATACATGTGATATATGTCTATATATATATTTTTTTTAACAAATGTATGTAAACGAAATGTATGCTCATATTACCGTGCTATTGTTCAGCAACTGGGACCATGGATATTTAGATAATCCATTGATAATGTATACCTTTAACTTTTATACCATGTACATATATATTGAATATAGAAATAGTGAGTAGAAGTAGACTTAGTACACGTTTTTATCTGTTATTTTTGACAAATGTATCATGTATGATATTACTGTGTCAATAAAAGCATATATATGTATCGTTTCCCAATGAAACGTACAAATGTCATTGATGGTTAATTTCATTTGTTATAAAGCAAAACACATGTATAAAATTGTCAGTTTGCTTGCCTTTAAGTAGGATAGTCTGCTAGAAAATTGTCAAAATTACAAGGCAGATATCGGCATATATATGCGCTTGGATTGTCAATTTTACTACGTGTTGGTAAAACGAGTGCACCCGCATTGTACAACAATCGCGTTGCTTTTCCATGAAACCTCCCCATGTTTTTATCATTTAATAAGTACTCTTCGACAATCGTGTTTTAGTGTCTAAATCGCCATAAATTTCTGAGAAAAATAGAGAACATCCGTACAGAAACTTTGCTTCTGATAGCGCAGTGTATTGCCTCTCAGGTTCACTAAGTTCAATATTGCAATGATGCTGCTCAGTCATAGTGCATGGCAAAGATATGACATGGGGACAAATGAGCCCAAACAGGATGATATCCGCAGCTCCTTGCAGCCCCTAATACTGTTAGGTCAGACGCAAACCAGATATAAGCCTCATTTCTTGACTTCTCTCTGGATTTCTTATGGTATTTCATCCCCCCTGGGTCTCCTCCCAATGATATGTTGCATATATAAAGGGCTGTCACTGCGTAGGAGATACATCTTATTCAAGAACAGCGAAAGAACATAAAACACATTAAGTATGGTCAACAAGGTGAGAATGTACACATGATGAGCTTTTCGATAACACAAGAAAGGCTCATCTACATTGGACTATAAGAAGTACAAAACATCTCATAAGCATATTTTGTTCTAAACCAAATATCTAGTTAATGCTGAAAGTTTATTAACACCTCTAATCGGTTATTTTACAATAAAAGTACACTTTTTAACATCATGGCATTATGTTTACTCACAATATTCTTCTAAATCCTGGTTTGTCCATTTTCATTTTTGGGGTTGGGGGCCTAGCTCAGTAGTAGCAAGCTAGGCTTCCAACCACTGGGTCCCGGGTTCGATTCCTGGTCGAGCCTATGTTGGATGGCTGTTTCATCCTTCGTCTCATTGCCATGGTCCCTACCTGTCCTAATTAGCCCATCAGGTGCAGACATACAGGACGTAAAGCCCTAATCCACTACCGCCACCACCATTTTCACCTTTTATTGCTCCCGGACACCACATAATCGAAGTAGATTCTTCGAATGAGCAAAAAAAAACATCCCATTTGTGAGGAAGAGCCTGAAATTTCAATGTCAACAATTCAAAGTTTTTGTAACCCAAGTAACAGGATTTTCGGTTGCCAAGGAATTTATTCAGGCTACAATAGCTGCCTTCTGTTACTTTTTTAAAATTAATTATAGCATGTCCTAGGCTTGTGGTGTTACAAACATGTTTAAAAGAAATACTTACTGGACGTCGATTTCACGAAAAGTAAAACCCAAGTTAAGTAAAAACCTCAATATGTCCAATTAAATTTAATACTAGTCATGATGTGGCCAAAAAACGTATTAGAATTCTTAAGATAATGATGTTTATTATTAACTTCAATAATTATGGAGTGCAAGTTTCAAGTAGATTGCTTAAGCTAATTGTAGTACGATGTAAAGTGCTTTCTAGCTCAGTATAGTTTGTAAAGTTTACATAAGATGCATATATGAGTCTTACTGTATTGTAACCTCACTATTTAAACAACTCTTGTTGTAGATATGTGGTCTAAATGGCCAAGTGGTAATATTTTTCAGTGGTCATCTGTGACATATTCACCATGTCAAAATGGTCTTAAATAATAGAGTAGTAATGGGAGTTACCCGTGTTGTACTTAAGTAAAGGTGGATAACTGGCATTGATTTCACTCCTGTGTTCCCTGAATGTCCTTACACCACAGCCTAACATCTATACGTTATACATAAAAGACTTCCATGACGTGACTGTATGAAAAGAGCAGCACACATGCAGGACCTGTTATCTTATTTATCAGTATTCCAGCTCATATCAGAGGTGGCCAAGGAGTAACTAAGCGAGAGACCATGCATGCCATCATTAGCAGAAATCCCTGGTAGAGAACAGCATAGACACGTCACAAAGCAAGATGAAATAGCCTTTTGTTGGAATGAGTAATGACCTTCAGCAAAAACAAACGGCTTAGGAGATAAATGAAGTCTGTGGAGAATGACAAAGCCTGCTATTCTGGGGAGGATGTGCCCTCAGCCAGGCAAGTGATTAGGCTGGCCACCCTTCAGGTCAGAATGACTTAAAGACCGCTTGGAAATTCTTGAGCAGTGCTTCTTCCAATTTATTTTGTCCTCTCTAGGATTTAGCCCTGCTTTTCACCCCGCGTTGTAGGTCCTCAGTGCAAAACAACATGGCCAAAGCAAATATCCATCCGCGATTGAATTCTCCACCTTATTTTGCAACTGGCATCTGCTGTCTAACTTTTTGGCTGGTGTGCCAACATACAGACTAGAAAAAAAACATTTGTTCAAAACTCCAGTAATATATTACTTTCTCGAGTTATGAACAAATGTTTTTTCTAGTCAAGAATATATATCCTTCAGCAGTAAAATTATTTTAATTAGGCCTATGTATTGTGTTAATCTGCATTGTACATAGGATTTTAACAAAGCTAATGATATACAAATATTACAAGTACTTATTAATCATTAGTTGATCTCAGATTCTGTTGAATTATAACAGTAGTTAGGTCACTGAAATATAGTTAGCACTATAGGCTATCAGAAATCCTGGATTCTGATTGGCTGAGAGCTGTGCAATATTTTACGGCTATATTTTACAGAATAATTAAGTCTAGTTATTTTTAACTAATTCATCTATCTATCTGTCCTACAACATGTATTCCAATTGATTGTTGGTATTACTTTGACAATATGTCAAGGGAAAGCATAAATTAAGCCCAACTTTTTATACCTGGGCCTAGGCCTTTAACAAGTATAGAACTATCATACTATGTTCTATGACAGACCAGGTATATTTAAGCCAATATATTGTTCAACGCAGCACTATAACCGAACTTTTCTCAGCTTCTAGTATCGCGGTTCTAATAGTGTTCTAAAACTGTACTGTTTTGGCAGGATTTCCCTATGTATTAAAATGTTTACATTGTAGGCCTAGTGCTGCTAGCACTCTATACACAACACCAGGTATCTATTCTCTTTTTTTTAAAGAATATTCTTGTTAACCCATAAAAATGTATGCTGAATTTGTGCAACCTAATGACAGCTACATTTCCAGTAAGAGGGTTTTTAATGACAGGGGTTATTAGCCATATTCAGTACAGTACAGTGGAACTCTCGATCATCTCTAGATAGTCTTTAGGGGATATTGCTTATTTAATTGACACCCGTAAATGATTTTGTTAGCAACACAGAGCTATCACACTTACTGACTTCGGGATAAAACATTAAATTATAATAAATTGGCTTACACCTGATGTGGGCAAGACAGGATATTACCAGGCTCATAACAGCTAACTGTCGGCAATGGGTTAAAATTTTGCCTACTACTGACGTTGGTAGCATGCCAGTATTAAAGATCAGCAAAGACAACATCCTCGGTCAATGGAAACAACTGGACCGTGAACAAAACTTATGTTCTATATAATGCAACTTTAATTCCATATACCCTTCCAGTCCAATTAATGAAATTATGCTCATGGTAATGTACAATATTTAGTGCATAACACTTTGAGAACAACTTGCAACGTTCATTGAAGAACAATTCACACAGTTGGAAGCCAAATGGTAGTACTAGCTCAGATCTCCTTGAAATCGTAAACATTTCATCATAACATGCTGAAGTTGCTGCCTACTAGAAACCTTGTAATTGGCAGGCCAATTACCAGAAAAAGGCTATGCCACTTTTACGCAATAGTGGGTTGCATGGAATTATTATGTTACACTTTTGAAAGTTGCAGACGTTGGTAGTGGGAAATACATGAACCACTACTGACACTCCAGCAGTCTACCGACGTCAGGAGCAAGCCAATATGTAAAGCCTGCAGACGGTCGGCAATTGCTCCATTATAGGAAGCTGCTGACGTCTGTAGTGATAGTTTTCCTGTCCACTTCTGATGCTCTAGACGTCGGTAGGACACCTGTTTGTTTAGTTTTTCTCTCGTTTCTTAGCTGCTAAAATACTCAAATTGCATGTATTACCTAATATGAGTATCTTATCACAAAGACCAATAAATAATTCAATAAAAATGTTCACAATGAAGAGATCCTGCCATTTATTGCATCAATAATTTCTATTTTGAAGTTATAATGAGAGTTAAGTGAGTCTAACTCATTTGCTAGGTTCGTTTCAAGTTGAAATGTCAGAGACCTGTTAGTCAATACCCAGGTGCTTAATTATTTACCAGTGCTCAAACAAGCTACGGTAACAATTATACTCAAGAACTTTCTGCAAACAACGTGAAACATAATGTAGCTCTCACTATAAAAGTGAAAAGTGTGAGAATTCATTGCACCAGTGTTTTTTTTCTTTTAACAGCTCATCAGTTAGGATCTAGACTTAGGAAGACTGTTTTTGGAAATTTTGCCGCATATAATGATCCCTGATTAATTGTTTATTTATGTATTTTAACCACACATTGAACATAACACATGCCTTATTCCAGAGACACTACAAACTAGTATGGGGGTTTTTCTGACTTAAGATAGAATAATACTGTAGTTACAGGCCCCTTAACAGACACTTGCTTTTTTAATAATCTATTAATTAATCACTTAAATTGGTATTAACGTTGATGTTGCCTTGGAAAATTTCAATTACTGTTGGATGATAGATTTGCTAGCCCTTATTGCAAGGTGGACCTCAAAAGGGGTAGTTTAAAAAGCCATTATAACATTGCTACCAGGTTTGAGGGGAGGGGAATATAGACCTAGATAAGTCACTATAAATACCTGCCAACGGATTACCTTGATAAGGGTGAATGAGTATTAAGTTTAAAACAACATCTCAACCAATGGAGTAATATATCATTATAACAGTTCTACATGACTTTCTAGAAACTATCACTAAACTTCCCGCTTCCAATTTTTGGCACTTTTTAACTTTTCTCACGTTTCAGTAAACCAGGACCCAAGTCTAACAATAACCCAGATTCAGTTTCATGCTAATTAAAACTTCCTAAAGTTGTTTACAAGGGTTTCGATTCCCTTTCATTTTGTAGTGTCTCTGGAATAAGGCATATCTTGTCTGTGTGTCTATCTGTGTGTCTGTCTGTGTGTCTAGCTGTGTGTGTGTGTCTCTGTGTCTGTTTGTGTGTCTGTTTTTTCTGTCTGTCTGTCCGTGTAGCTGTCTGTCTGTCTGTCCGTGTTTCTGTCCATGTGTCTAGCTGTCTCTCCATGTGTCTAGCTGTCTGTCCGAGTGTCTGATGTCTGTCTGTCTGTCAGATGAAAGAGTTTCCAACATGCAAGGCAAAAACCAAAAGAGATTGTTAGGGTCATACTCAGTCACTGTCCCAATTCCGCCATACACATTATTTCCAATTAGGAGGTCATACTATATCACTGCCGAATCCCCCTGCAAACAAATAAATAATTTCTCTCCAATTAACACCCTTCTCCAGCAAGTGCCTCTGGTAATTGGGTTCAAGCTGAGTTGCTCAAGAGTGCCATAAACACATTGGGTTTGCCTCCCAATGTGATGTCTTCGAAATGGCTCCAATGCTTTTTTAAAACACTTTCTCCGTCGTCAACATTTGTTGAAATACTCGGTGTAAGTCCTGTGTTGGTTAATGTACAGAAATGAAGTAATGCGGAATAACATATTATAACTGAACTGCTAAATAAACTTCTGTATTTTGATAATCAGCGAAATAACCATTATTACTGGACACATTTTCAGCATTGAAATGGTCGTATACTTATTTCTGTTGGATACTGAATACTGCTTATAATTATTTTCAAATTATAATTTACAAATTTCGTGGACTTTTTCATTGCAGTGTTGCTCGTAAAACGTGTAACTGGATTTAAACACATTATTTTGCTCCACACCTGTTTCATATTTGTTTTGTGGTTTGATGTCATATATAAAGAACTTGCAACAATGAAACATGATATATGTGTCAATTGGATTGTATGTCATTATGCGATGGTGTACATCAAGGCGCGTCATTTGCAGCTGTTACTTTTAGGGCTAATATTGTGTTTTGCAGGATTCTGTTGCACTTGGGTCTATAAAAAAGCCTTAAAAGTATCTGGCAACCTAACAACTTGCATATGATGATATAAAAATATTATGCATGTTATAAAATAAAGCCATTGTTTTGCAGACTATTCAGATCATTTAGCCTACTTTTTTCAGAGGTCATTTTCCATTGGAGGGCTAAAAACCAGTCGTTCTGTGACCTCAAATAATATTCTTAAATCAAATTTGCAAAGTTAACAATGGCACATAGTAATACGTACCTTCATTGCTGCCTCCATGCATTCGTCATAAATTGCGGTGGTATTTTTACAGTGGTCGGTGAATGCTTCACTCATACTGTACTTAACACTGGTGACTTTTTAGAATGTAATTGATGTTGAACTTTGTTCTCAAGAAATATGAATAGACTTTTCATATTACCCTTAACGAGGGAATTATGAATATTCCAACTTCCTAAATTGACTGGAAAGTAACTGCACCCTTAAAAATTACTGTTTTCAGCCTAATTAATGTGTCGCTGGTGTTCACTCAATTCTTTGTTTAAGTCGCATTTTTTAGAGTGTGGTCATTCTTAATCAATCAAGTCCATGGTCAGGCTCTTGGCTTGGCTAAACTTATGTTATTCATGTCCTTCTTCTATTACATGTATCAGTTGAGAACATTTTCCCATGCCATGTGTAATTCATCATGTAAATATTGAAAGGTATTCTTTGACCTCTAAATGCCTCACAGATCATGTTTGACGCATTTTGTATGTGCTTTGCCAGGCCTTTGATCTCACATGATTGAGTGCGCATGAACATGTCATGAACTTTGCAGTTGCATGCACATCGACAATGTAGCCAAGTTTCTCATTGCTCTGCATTGCTCAAGGCAGCATCATTTCAGATACTGAACATTTTCATAATTGTGGTCAGTATTTGGCCACTGCTTGTTGCAAAATAATAATAATAATAACTTTTTATTTGCAACCAATGATTGATTGAATTGTAGAATGAATAAATAGAGTAAATATGTGAAATAATATAAGCAGGACTAAAATGTATGTGAAAATATGTAAGCAGTAAAGATATAGACATTAAATCATTATAATTAGAAGGACAAACGTATTGGAAGTAACAAAAACCAAATGATGTAAAACTAGATTTGAGTCTTTTAGTTCTGCATTTAGGCAATGGGTACTATGATTTCTGGTATTGTAGTGAGAAGTTCTTTGGTTTGGCAGCAAATAATTCAGTTTATGGGGAACTTGATTGCATAGCCACAAACATTGTTCTACAGAGGAGAGTCTTCTTTCTGCTTGTGATTTGATATTATTTTTTTGTACAAAAAGCACAGTAGTCCATGTCTGGGTCGATAATTAATCAACGTTTTATGCGACATTGCTAAGAAATGTGATTTTTGCGTGCCTCTTGCAGAAATGATGTTATTAGAAGCGGATTTCGTTTTCTTTGTTATATTCACAAAGGACAGTATGATGAAAGGATGTATGAACATTTGCTCCAAACTGTTTCACTGTTCACAGCAAGAATACCCATCTGTTTGACAATGAAATAATGTTTTTTTTTTTTTTTTGGGCTGTTATTAAAATTACATAATATAGCATGTGCTGTGATCCATCTTATTTGCGATTATCAATGTATGACAGCAATTAAGTTTGTCTTGAGTCTATGTAACAGCCAATGTCATGGACTTGGAAACTAATCTGATAGGCTTGGAAACGAAACTCCAGAGGACGTCATGAGAATGCACGACTCCCATTGGCTGAAGGATTGCCTTAGCCAATGGGAATCCTGCATCCGTGTGACGTCAATTACAGTTCATGTTCCAACTCCAGGAGTTCTGCTCTAAGGTGTGCGGTGTTCAATTAGCTTCATTGTAAATGGTCTGTCAAATTGAACCTAGACAGATTTACCAAATTCTGCTTTACAATGCTACCTGCTACTAAATAGAGCGGTCTGGCTATAGCTGGCTACTCAACATGCTGGATCTAAAAATACATGCATATATGGTGCATAGGTTGAGAGTTCAGCCCATTTGTCATTTTATGTTGAAAAGATGCATGTCTATTGTACATGCATATTTATGATATATTAGATAGATTTCTTTACACTTACCAAGGTTTATAGTTTTCAGTGGTGGTAGGTGTAAGCCGACTATAGGCTAGGAGTAGACGGCTGGCTTTAGCCAGTTATAGTTACAGGAATAGGTTGCTGAACATCTTGCGATGTTTATGTTTCTACAGCTCACCTCTATATAAATCATGATGCAAAATGGCAGGGTAGACACATTGCCTTTGTAAGTGTGACTGATGAGATTATTGGATTGAACATATTGATAATGATGATTCATATGTATCATTTGAAGACATTGGTCTTTATTCTATGACTTCCTTGTCACACCTATAATACTAGGTGGTGATACACTTACTTAAACTTTACAGATTTCAGTAGTAATGAACACCATCTGTTTATCTTGCTGCATTGATGAAAGTTTTTGTAATTTATCAAATATAATTTGCTGCTTCCAGATCAAAGTTTTAAATTGAACTGAACTAAAACAGATGCATAACAGAATGTCATTTAATTGTATTTGCAGTAATTGATAAACTTTTCTCAGTGAAGGTGTGAAGAAACGTTTTTATTTTAAGGTGGTTTATCTTAATATTGTAAGTAACAAGGAGAAGAGTATCCAAAACAGGAATTTCAAAGCCATTGAATGTTACTGAAAGACATTAGTCTTCATCTGAATGTCTTATCATCATGAATATTTAACAAAAAATTTCAGGTTTATGGAAAACTTTGTGTTTATATTACCAGCTATATTACACTTTTACTTAGGAATTAAAAAATGAAAAATGCTAAATCAATATATTGATCATCTAATTTAAAACAGTGTTACTGTATCAGGGAAAACTTAAAATTAAAAAAAGTCATTAAAATGTTCCTGCTTTACATCCTTGAGTCTATTACCAATTTGCCATCTTTTTCTCCTCAAACTCCAACATGGTAATACATAGTAATGCAAAGCAGTTTTGTCTGTACAAATAGAGGTCATGAAGAAACGCCTTGTTGACTTGCTGAGCTTGTCATTTATGTAACCCATCTCACTGCTATGCTATTTGTGTTTTTTTGTTGGATATGTATTATTAAACAGGAGAAAGCTGAACATGCCCAATTTTGAAAAGAAATTCCCCACATTTACCATGACCAATCCTTTTCCATGGTGTTTTTCTTTCATTGGTCTAATATTACCAGTTATGCGCCAATACCATTATGATGGCTTCTGATATTAATTAGTGGAATGTTCTTAGGAAGCTTTAGCTAGCAATATGAAAATTTTGAATGTCTTCATCTTGGCTTTAATGATTATCATATATAGATTTTATTGACATGTAAAATATCATAAATGATACATATGTCATTCAGTTAAAAGATAACATGAAAGAGACATTAATGTAAGTACAGAAAGCAATAAAATGTCAATAATCAAGGTTCCAGCCACCAAGTTAACTTATAATACGTGTTTAAAATCCACATACACAATAGAAAAAAATACAAGCCGCTAATAAAAACATTTCACTCTCAAAGTCCAAAACATGACAAGCACATCATAACTAATAAACTAATAAACTAAATTAATAACTGTGTGGATACAGGAGATGGTTTTCTCTACACATCAGCTTGAAGGAGAAACTTTCCTAAACTAATTAATAACTCAGGTTCCTTGTTTGTCATTATTGCTGTAAACTTAGTTATATCATCTAGAGACAAGAAGTTGTTAATAAATTTAGTTGCATTCAAAAAAAGGTTAACACGGTGTTGCTCATTACCAGGACAGACAATCAAACAGTGAATTTCGTCTTCTACAAAGTTTAACGTACACTTTTCACATATTCTATTTGGAGCAGGAATTATTGGTTTATGGTGTCGACCTGTTTCAATCTTCAGGCTATGTGAACTTGTCCTAAATCTAGCTATTTTAGTTAACACTTTGCGAATTTGTTGCAATTCAAGATAAGGTTCTATTCTACAATCAGTTTTAAATAGTTTATATGTCCTAAGTTTTGGTTGTTGTGAACTGTCATTTATTGCATTTATAAGTCGCTCATGTTCGGCTTCATAGAGTCTTAGTTTCACTGTGTTAGAGATATTATCAATGTCAAAGTTTCTGAGGTTACTAATATCATATTCAATGGTGCAGTTATTTAATACATGACACACTTTACTGAACCAGTTATTTCCATTTACTGCATTCACATAAATTTCCTTCTGAACATTTAAACATTTCTTAAGTAAACTGTCATCAGGTGCTCTTTCCAATCTTATCCAGTAATTCACCATTCTAATTTTCTGTCTGACATGCAATGGGAATCTACCTGTTTCACCATAGACTGCTAAAGATGGTGTTTGTTTTCTTACTCCTAATATGTTTTTAAGATATGCAAGTTGCAAATTTTCTAATTCAGGCATAGATTTTTCACTTGTCCATATTTCACTATTGTACTCCAGGATAGGTAAAATATAGGTATCAAACATTCGAAGAGATAGTATGGGATCGATTTTTCCTAATGCTTGTTTTGAATCACCTTGCAGTGCAAAGAGCGCTTTATGAGCTTGTGTTGAGAGGTATTCCGTCATCTTGCTATGTATTCTACGCTTATTAGTAAGCATATGGCCAAGATATTTGAAGCTGTCAACATTTACTAGTTTTTCCCCATTACAGAAGAAGGTGCTTATTGCTTTGTTACCAATCTGCATCACTTTGGTTTTACTAACATTTACAATAAGGTGCCATTTTTTACAGTAATTATGAAGTGAATTTATACTATTTTGCATGCAATTAGGAGAATCAGCTACAAGTGCGATGTCATCGGCATACAATATATGTGTAAGAGTAAAATCACCTAATGTTATTCCATCTGATTTTTCAAGATGATCGGGTAGATCTGACATAAATTCATTGAATAATTTTGGGCTGAGGATTCCACCTTGTAATACCCCACATTTGCTGTCAATAGAACCACCGGTATTACCACCTTGGTTTACTCTTGCTTTTGCCTTATCATACATACTAATGATTAACTTGAGCATTTTGTCACCAATATTCTGCTGCATCAATTTGTAGTACAAAGCATTTCTATTAATGTAATCGAATGCTTTAGTAAAATCAACAAAGCACAAGTATACAGGTTTTCGCATTGCTTGTTGGTAACTTATAACTGTGTCAAGAACAAAGACACAGTCAGTAGTGCTTGACCCAGGGGTGAACCCAAACTGACAAGGATCATCAAGATTTAGAGCCTCATTTTTAAAGTATAATCTGCTATTTAGGATTGAGTCAAAAATCTTACCCATTACTACATTTACAGTTATTTTTCTATAGTTATCAGGATCTGTGCGGTTACCTTTTTTATGTAAAGCATTAATAAGCCCTTCTGACCACTGAGATGGGTATTCACCTTTATCAAAAATGTGGTTGAATACAGCACAAAATGGTGTTATAAGATTTTCACCAGCATATTTATAGAATTCTGCGGGTATCCCATCAATGCCAGCCGCTTTATTATTTTTGAGTCTCCTGAAATGCAGGGCGACCTCTTCTTCAGTTATTACATTATCACAAATATGAGTAGATAGTTCACTACTGCAGCTATAACCGGAATTTTGCACAGCATTAACTATGTGTGCCATATTTTCAGTGTCAAAATAGTCACGCTCTGGTGGAAGCGATTGTTGTTTAAAGTAGTTATGAAAGGTATCTAAGTCTGGGCAGTTAACTTGGATTTTTCCAACAGATTTTAGTTTATTCCAATACTTCCAGCAATCTGCTTGATTTTTACCCATGAGAGTTTGCATTTCCTTTCTATTATTTCCTTGAAATTTTCTTTTTTTCTTTTGAGTTACTCGTTTGTAATATCTGTGCATAATACCATATTGCATTTTATTTTGATCCAGGGCTAAATCATTCTGTTTAGCAAAGTCATTCAAAGATTTTCTGAGATTTTTACACTCACTATCAAACCATTTATTAGTAGGAAAAGTGCTTTTTGCAGATTTAGATTTCTTTTTCTCAAACGTTGGCCGTATTCTATCAGTTAAGTATTGGTATACAGTATCTATGACCACATCTGTATCATAGTCTGACTCAATATCACAGCATAGCTTATACAGTGTGTTCTTGGCATTTTCATTGTCAAAATTAGAGAGGTATTCTTCAGTTTTACTCTTGTCAAATACATACTTGAATGTTCTGGTCTGCCGATTATTTTTAGTCTGTTTATTTATTTTTGGTACTTTGGGAAAGTTAAAAGAAAAGCTAAGTGGAGTATGGTCAGACTCAGTAAGCTTATCATTTACAACAAACTCATGAAGGCAATTATACGCTGGTTCACTACAAAGCAAATAGTCAACAACACTTTGTCCCATAGGAGTATGACAGGTAAATCGATCGGTTATACTTTCATCAAAGAATCCATTCATTATTCTAATACTGCTTGCCCTACATAAGTTAATGAGATCCTTTCCAAAGGCGTTTACCTTCTTATCTCTACACAGTCTGTGCTTAAGGGACCATTTGTGTTGCATTGTAGTTGCAACACGAGATACAGTGCCTAAAGCCCCGTTCCCACATAGCCGAGTTACTCGTAGTCAACTCGTAGTAATAACAAAAATTACGTAACACCCAAAATTCGAGGAGTTGGCGACGAATTTTTGCGGAAAAAATGACCAGGAGTGACTCGCCGAGTTACTCGCCGAATTACTCGCAGAGTTACTCGGCGGGTTCAGCGAGCGACTCGCCGAGTACCAGGAGTGACTCGCCGAGTACCAGGAGTAACTCGCCGAGTACCAGGAGTAACTCGCCGAGTACCAGGAGTAACTCGCCGAGTACCAGGAGTAACTCGCCGGGTGAAGCAAGGTGTCTACGACAGCGACGAGTCACCCATCGAATGATAGGCCGACGCCAGCCTACCTGCATTCTCAGATGAATATCTCGCTTAATATTTGGTCTATTTTCGATCCGAAAAAACCTATGGAGTCACTATGAATTATACTACAAAACAATCTTTATTTGACGAAAATCGGACTAATATTAAGGGAGCAGTAGCTTTTTAAAGAAGCGCTCAGCTTTCTGCATTAATACAGTCTGGGCGCGGACGCTTCAGGGAGCACCAGTATAAGTAAATTAAATATAGCAAATAAAATCACAGATCAAATCACAAATACTAATTACAATATCAATATTAGATTTAAATTTTACAAAATATACACAAATTTATACTGATCATAATATCACAATAAGATTCAAATTAACACAAAAAGATAAGAAAGTTATACAAATATAATCATTGCCTGGTAATTACAATTAAATATATTGCTTTTAATTAATGAAAGCAATTACATATTTTTGTAATTGTGAATGACAATCAAGACAATGTCATATTACTGTGTCATCTTTGAACAAACCATGAAATGACAGGTCAAAGAACCCCAATTTAGGCAATTAGGCAATTGACACATGTATTGAATTTGCTGTATGCTCTACACCAATTCTTTGTATCATTCAAAATGCTAATAGCAATTGACATAACAGTCATGGCAGTTGGCAGAATGAGTAGAAATGAATTGCAATAAAGCTCATCCAAACAATGTATATAAAATGGTCAAAAATATTGACCACACCATTCATGTCAGGGCCATACACAGAGCACCTTGCCACCGCCAGACTACCTGCCTTCTCAGACAAATATCTCGCTTAATATTTGGTCTATTTTCAATCTGAAAATCTGTGTGGAATAAGTATGAACTCGACTATAATTCAATATTTATTTGACGAAAATCGGACTAATATTAGGGGAGCAGCAGCCTTTTAAAGTAGCGCTCAGCCTTACCTGCATTGATACAGTCCGGGCGCGGACGTCTGCGAGAGCACCACTGTTTGCCTCCGCCAACTTAGCTGCCTTTTCAGACGAATATCTCGCTTAATATTTGGTCTATTTTCAATCCGAAAACGCGTATGGAATCAGTATGATTTATACTACAATTCAGTTCTGATTTGACGAAAATCGGATTAATATAAATGGAGCAGCAGCCACCGCAAGACAACTGCCTTCTCAGACAAATATCTCGCTTAATATTCGGGTTTTTTTTAATCCGAAAATACGTATGGAATCACTATGAATTATACTACAAAACAATCTTTATTTGACGAAAATCGGACTGATATTAGAGGAGCAGCGGCCTTTTATATTATATACGACCCCCTACGCTGATGATGGATGTACTAAAGGTAGAACTCGACGAGTTACTCGGTGAGTTACTCCTACAACTCGCCGAGCTACTCCTCGCACTCCTGAACATCCCCCCCGAGTGTAATACGAGCGAAAATAGCGCCGAGTAACTCGCCGAGTTCGAGGAGTAACTCGGCGAGTTCGAGGAGTAACTCGGCGAGTTCGAGGAGTAACTCGGCGAGTTCGAGGAGTAACTCGGCGAGTCATGGCCGAGTTTTTGGACTCCTGGATAATTCGCCGAGTGTGCCGTGCAGCACGGCATACTCGGGAGACTCGGCCTACTCGGCTCCAAATCTCACGAGTTCACTACGAGACTCAGGAGTTACTCGCCGAGCATCTCTCGAGTGCGAGGAGTAATCGCCGAGTTTAGTAAGAGTTGGGCCCGAGAGGCATGTTACGTAATACTACGAGTTGACTACGAGTAACTCGGCTATGTGGGAACGGGGCTTTAGTCAGAGATGAGAGAAGAATTTTTTCCATTTACAGGTTCTTCAAAATCATTCATATCACCTGTCCGGCTATTAAAATCACCACAAATAGAAACAAAGGGTGTTCTATCTAGAAAACATGCAAGATCCTCCCTCAATTCATTCAGCACATCCTTTCCATATCTACTATTCAAATAGATCATGCTACCCTCAGGGGGAATATAGGCACCACCAATAATAATTTCATGAGTTGATCCCCTAATTTTCAGCCATATAGCATGTTCACTTGCTTTTTCGATAGCTACAGCTTTTGACTCAAAAATATCTGACTTAATCAATACGGCTATGCCGCCAGATGGCCTCCTAGCTCTAGGGTGTCTGTACTTTCTTTCATAATGGAAGTAGTGGTACCCTTCCATTTGTGGGTCAAAGGTATCTGATTTCATGGTTTCATACAGGAAGATGACATCATAACAGGTAAACATATTTCTAATCTCCTCTAACTCTAATTTTTGACCAATGCCCTGAATGTTCCATGAAATTATTTTGAGAAAATTATCATTTGAGCCTTTGTTACTGTTCCAAAATCTAGATTTTTCATTGAACATTTGAGTCATATCATGATGTAGGTTTATGTCTGAGTGTGTAATTGTATCTACAACAGTCTTAGTATTAATGTCAGAACCATCCCCCACATCCACACAGTCATCAACGAAAAGATCTATCACAGGTTCAACATTACTAAAATCAGATGGCATAAAAATATTACAGTCATACATTGCCATTGAGTTTGAAATAGTCATATTTACAGGAGGCAATTGCAGCTGGAACCTATTTACGTAAAAACCTTCTTGACAGCACAAGACACATTAAAGCAGAGTCTCTCTCTGGCTGTGCGACTGAGGTGGATGTGATCTCGTAGCTTTGCTCGAGCGTTGGAGACATACTCTACCAGCCTTTCGTCACGAGCAACTGCTTCAAGGTAACTGTTCACTTTCCGTGTGGTGTCTTGACGGTGGTTGCTACCAGTCTGTGGGAGGCCGGAGAGCATGACTCGAGTCCAAGGAAAGAGTTGGCGAGCTTCCTTGAGCATATGCTCATAGCGAGCGCAGATTGATTCTGCGGGAAGGCCGTCCGAAGCTTCAATATCCCCAGCCATAAGAAGGAGGTAGTCTGTAGGGGACCTCACATGTCGGAGACGGGACGTGACATGAGAGATGGTTCCACCTGGCAGAGTGAAACCGCAGGCGTCTAGACCTCTGTCATTTAGGCCCTGTGCTACTCCGCGGGCATTGGAGTTCCCAAGCACAAGGACCTTTGGGCGACTGAAAAATTATCACTGCCTATCCGTTGCAAATATAGAACAGGCAACTGTGAAATAAATATCTCTATATACGTTTTTGTCTAATGAATACCACCTGCCTATCTTCCTTGCTCATGTATAAGTTGGCATTAAAAAATCTAGTCATGTGGGTTGGAAATAGATCTTTTGCACTGCAATCCCATGTTCCGCTGCCAACTGTGCTGTCTCATTTTTTACTTCTTTGTGTAATGCTCTTAACCTGTTTGTTTCTGATGAAGAGCGTGACATTAAGGTGTTTAAGTTATATGTCAAATCACCAACCTGGGGCTTACTATTGCAGTTTGTCTTTATATAAAACAATTATTTTTTTCTGTGTTCTCTCAGCACTAGAACAAAATGATACGATTACATCGAATTAAAAGCCCAGACATTGATACCGGATAATTAATTTGGAGCGATTATGATAATGTATTGATGTATGACATCCACAGAACATAAGCACTCAATCAATGTCACTTTCGATTCATTCTTGGTGCTTGCAGTGAAAATCCTCAGATATTCCAGACACTTTCTTGTGATATCCGCAACTAATGATATTGCATGCCTGTCTGGCTGCCAGTCAGCTGATTATGGCACAAAAAGTTGGATGTATACATTCACTAATTATGAAGCAGAGCATGTCCGTTGACTATATTACTATAATCTGCTTTTCGTGTTGCATTATTTATAAGCTACTACAAGATATGACAAGATAAGATAAGATAAAATAGCATAATACAACATAACATATATAATACATTACAGATTGAGATGGTGGTGGGTGGATTAGGGCTTTACGTCTTGTATTCCTGCACCTAATGCTAATTAGGACAGGTAGGGACCATGGCAATGAGATGATGGATGAAACAGCCATCCAATTTAGGCTCGATCAGGAATTGAACCCGGGACCCAGTGGTCGGAAGCCCAGCATGCTACCACTGACGAAGATGGTAATGTACAACAATGATATAAAAGTGATGTTACTTCACGTTCTTTTGAGCATTCTCAATTTGCGATTGCTGAAGACTTGGAGTGCCAGTAATATAAGGTTGTATAAACCAATGATGAAAATTTTATGATAATGCTGTTGACGTATTGACATTCTTCAGATACAATATATACACCTTGTACATGTAGATACACTAGGAACATTCTAAGATTCCAATGACTTCACCAAAGTAGCCCATTTGTCTATATTTACAATATCACACATAAAGTATATATATATATAGAATCTTTATACACTGTACTATAAGTATAGTACATAAAAAAACCTGAGATAAAAGTTAAAAAAGTATAAAAATGTATAAAATCAATGAGTAGCGATTAGGTAAATGAGACTTGAAATCTCATCTGAGCTAAAATAACTTAAATAAAAACCATCTCCGACATCAATTAATTTAGAAACTTTGCAGGCACTAACAATATCACAGCCGGGTCTTGTTAAATTTTAATTGCAACAATATTGATATTGCACATTGCACCTGTATTGCAGTGAGGCACCATATTTGAATCCAATAATTATAAATTTTACGATTCATTACCATAAAATTTACAAAGAATTGTTGCACTTGGCAAGACGTTCATAAAATTTCAGAAATCTACAAACAATTTGTTAGAAAAAATATGGTTGTCCACACATCTGACCTAGCAAATTTGTGTGAGTAGTACAAAGTGAACGCCAAATATTTCTAATTGCTTTGTTCCATGTTACATTAAGTCGATTAATTCCAACACAATCTAAGTTCCCACAAGGTAAAACCATAGAAACTAGTACTATATCCTTGAAACAATTTAAACATCACATCTGACTGAACAAAGTGAAAATTTTATATCATCTTGTTAACGCTTGCAATAAAATGTCCCTACCTTTGATTTAATATCATCAATATCGGAAAGCACATAATTAAAGTGTTTGCTAAGTGATATACTTCGGTATTCCACGATAAAACATTATAATTTAAAACAACAGGTTTCCATGGTTTGCATCCGCTAGAGTGTCCAAACTGTTTTTGCGTTAAATGTAACATTAAACTCATTACCAAATTCTTCACATATTTGTAACATTTTCTGCAGGCCCTGGTGACTTGGACATAGAAAGTAACATCGTCAGCATAAGCAATAATGCCAGCATAGTGTGTACCTACTTTACAACCAAAACCGCTTGATCTAAGTTTGTGGATAAGTTCATCAAAATAAATATTACACAGGATTGGGGATAGAACCCCACCTTGTCTAACTCCATTGACACAATTAAATTCATGTGATGTGGCATTATTCCAAACAGTATGGATACGCTGTCAGGTGTACAGTTAGTTTCATAAAATATGGTCGACTCTAGTCAGTACAGCAACCTATTCCTGGCTGTAACTGTAACTGGCTAAAGCTAGCGGCTTCTGTCTACTTCTACCTTATAGGTGACTTAAACACCACCACTGAAAACATATAAACCTTGGTAAATGTTAGAAATTTATTAAATATATCATAAATATGTTTGTGCAATCAACATGCATCTTTTCAACAAAATATTACAAATATGCATAACTGTCAACATTTGCACCAAATGGTGCTGCATGTACTTTTAGACTCAGCTTTGAGTAGCCAGCTATAGCCACATTAGCGAGACAGTTCCGTTTAGTGGCAGGTAGCATCAAATAGCAAAACATTGTTTAGCTTTGTCTAGGTTCAATTTGACAGGCCATTTTTAATGAAACTAACTGTAGTTATCAAAAAAAAATCTAATTACAGCAGCTGGTATATTGCAATTAATAAGTAATACATTGGACTTTTTGTTCAGAACTGTTTCTTTAACCATTGCAGTGCACATTAAAGTGTCATGAAGTGTCAAAAGCAAATAATTATTGCAGTTCACAACTCTTGAATTTACTGATATATTTTGCCATAAACACATAATCAATAACCCTACACAAAGATGAGCATAAAGTAATACCTCTGTAGTATTCACTTGAATTCATATTTGTTCTCAGAAATGTTGGTATGGATGTTATACTAGATGTAAGATAATTGGGATTGTATCCAAGAATTAACATACAATTTAGCAATGATACATATGTATGATGCAGGTGGAGGAAATAATTAACAAGACACGTTAAAACATTGTAATTTTCAACATGCATAGATGAATATTTAAATATAAAATCAATTGCAATTCTCTAACTTAATTTACAACACAGTGAGTCAGCAGATATATGATCTATTACTATCTAATTTATGGAAAATATGTTTATTGACAAATTACAAATATTTGCAAAAGATATTGGCAGCGAGATGAGCATCATAACTGGATGAACTAATCTGCTATAATGTTTCATTGCCTTTGAGACAGAAGGCCATCCAAGATGCAGAGAACGTATTGAGTTAAAGAGTGATCCTTGGCTGTCCTTCTGAATAAATTACCCACTTGCTTGATTCCTGGTCATGCTTCCCATTCTATGCAAGTCCTTATCTTCTTAGGACCTGGTGATAATCACTAGCAATGTCAGGCATATTGCAATTACGCTGGTGAGGGCTTATGAATTGCATTAACAGGGACACCTATGAAGCAAGTCCGATGTGTGGAGGGTGGGGGTCTAGCTCAGTGGTAGCGCGCTGAGCTTCCAACCACTGGGTCCCGGGTTCAATTCCCGATTGAGCCTAAGTTGGCTGGCTGTTTCATCCTTCGTCTCATTGCCATGGTCCCTACCTGTCCTAATTAGCCCATCAGGTGCAGAAATACAGGACGTAAAGCCCTAGTCCACCACCACCACCGGATCTGTGGAAGGTTTTCACGTGGAAAATATTCATATCCAAGACATAGATATTATATTTGAAAGCAAATAAATTGTTCACTCTGCAAAGAAAAGTCTGTGTAAATCATAATGAACAATGATGCAGAGCCACTATAGAGCATATATGGATGCAATGTTTATCATCCTGAAGATAAATTACCTTTGTGCACTGCATGACTACATATTTTGTTATAAATTTCAGAATAATTTAATGCCAGATTATTTTCTAACCACATTAGGTGATGAATACCACCATGCATATTTAACAAGAACAAGAGGGGAACATCGGATGGCTGCCGTGAATCATGAGTTTGCAAGATATTTTTCCATTCAGCTTTAATCATGTTATTAAAAGCAAACTTTATACTCATTCACTTCATGTATTTAAAACCTATAATATTATGAAAACAGAATTAATAGATGGTTGTTCATCTCAATGTAGTATTCCAAATTGCTATCTCAAGAAAATGTAACTTCTAAACTCACAATCTGTAAAAACTGGGATTGCCAGGTTTAGCTTGAGTTGATAGTTGTCATAATAATTATATTACATATCATAACATAATTAATCCTACTATAACTCTTCTTGGTCCTACCTTCTATTAAAAATATAATAATAATAATAATATTTCTTTTGTTTTCTGTCGTGTTCCCTCATGGGATTCTTCTTCCCCCCTTCTTTTTGTATCTTTCGGTTCCTTCGGGATTCTACTTTTTTTTTCCTGGCTTTGGATAATTTAATATGTTATCTCTTTGGTAATCTCAAAATATATTATAAAATGTTTTTAATTTATTTTTGTTATTTTATTTTTTATATGTTTTATTGTACAATTCCCGAGTGGTTTAGCAATATTCACTTTTTTGGCGACAGAAGATGCTAGATATATGACAAGCGAGTTTCATCTTATAGACCCAGTTTATTTCATCACAGTTTCAAATATATTGGTTTACATATATAATTTGGATAATAAAAATCAATTTCAACCTAATTTATTTTATCATCACCATGTGTGTTGACTTCTATAAATGGTAAGGTGCTATACAGCTATAGAATTTAATATAATTTTATTGAATATTTGTTGTTGGGCAGCCCTTCAGTAATCATGAATTATTATTATTTGTTTATTTTGTATTTGGAGCTGAATAAATGATTGATGAATCTGAATCTGAATCTTAGTTAACATTAAAATACACTGTCAGTCATTCTTCCTAAACAGCACTTGATGTATTTAACAATAGAATTGAGTTTTGTGAATTAGGATAACTTTGCTTCGCCATAAATATGATATGTGACTAGCGAGTTTCATCTTATAGACCCATAAAAAATGTATGCACATGTAACGTGTAAAATATAAATCTCATGTCAGCAGAACCTAGATAAAATAATAGGTCTGCTTTTCCTAAATATGCTTAATCTGCTAAAACGCCCTACAGCCGAAATCATAGACTTGGAAAGTAAACTCCAGGTGACATCATGGGAATCCACGAATCCCATTGGCCAAGGCAGCCTCTTAGCCAATGTAAGAGCTGGATTCTCGTGACGTCATCTAGAGTTTAGTTCCCATGCCAATGAAATCTGCTGTAAGACCGAATATCCGTTTTGCTTCGGTTAATTGCAGTACAAATCAACCTGGCTGTAGCTTCTAATATAAATAGATTGATAATTTACTTTTGCCATACGACATACATATACATGATTTCAAAAACAGAAAAGTATTAACATGATAGAATAAAAATTGGCAAGGATGCCTACATGGCCAAATGTGCCACGTGCCTTTTCCATGAGAAGGATAAACGCATGGAAAACGCTTGGTTTTTAGCTAATTATAATGAAGCAAAAACAATGCGTTTTCCATGCGTTTATCCAAACGCATGGAAAACGCACGTGGCACAATTGGCCATGTAGTAACAAAAAAAATTGAGGTAAGGCACCCTGTTTGCTGTTGCCTATGAATGGGGAAAAAGGAGGGCGGTGAACCACTGCAGATGGGAAACCAATCCATGTTGGACGTAGGTGCACTTAAAAAAAAGGGATGGGATAATTTTAACTTTAATTATTTTGGTAAGAATAGCAATTTATCCTAGAACCGTGAAACTCATATTGGCTAATAAAGTGATTTTTAATTGATTCGCAAAATGATTTTAATGTCATTGTCATTGCTTTAATGTTGTTGGGTAATATATTCCAAATAGATTCAATTTTATAATTAAGTAAAATTTTATGTTCAATATAGCAGGATATTGCACACTCGGCCAATAATGTTTCACAAGGAAAACTATACCATGACATTTGAAATGATTACATTAATTAGAATACCCTTCAGTACCGATAATAAGCAATAAAAGTTCCATCTAGGCTCTGAGTCTCAGCCGTTTGATCGATTAGTATATCCTTGGTATTTGAATATCCAGAAATCTTTTGGGAATTTTAACCATCAAATTTCTCTTCGGCATTGTTTGCATGGGAGCCCCTGGTGCATTGTCAATTCACTCTTGTCTGTTGAGAATGAAATGTAATGTAAGTTGTATACCTCTGTGGCCAGACTTGGAAGCTGCTGCTGCTGCTGCTGCTGCTGCAGATAAATGTACCCAATGACACTTTATTTGCATTCCTCACAAAACAGCAAGATATGCTAAACTGCTATTTAACCCTGTCTGTATAATGCACAATTATGATATTTGTCCTTTACAGCAGATTTCATAGACATGGAAACGTAACTCCAGAGGATGTCATGTGCACTGAGGACGACCATTAGCTCTATGAAATATAGGTACAATGAGGGTTTTTAGAGCACCCATAGGTGCTGTGAATTACCCCACAGGTTCTTTGTGCATGTTGAGGTTTTGTCTCCACCAGGCTCTGAAGAATTGCCTCAGAGGTATTTTAGTTTTGAAAAGTTCTGAAGAGGTGCTAAGCATTACACCACAGATGCCATTGCTCCTGGTGGTGGCCCAAGGATCATAATAAAGCAGCAGTTATATTTATAGTTTCTGTAAGCTGGTCTGTAATTAATGGGCTTAGCAAGCAGCTCTGTGTAGCTCATTGGATGACACACTGGCTTGTGAATACCATCGGCACAACCTATATGAGTTCGAATCAATGGCTTGGTTTTTTTTAATACTTACGGGAGTCTTTCAATATTACTTGATTTTGAGTATAAAAGGGCCCTTGAAATACCATGGTATAGGGTTCTCCCCAAATACCCTAGTGGTGGGTCTAACGTGGGACCTTATAGGGTTCTGTATTTGTGACAAGCTGTAAAACCCAGTTTGGTTCTATGCAGCACCTTTTTATCTCAGAGTGTTGGCTAGGGTATTTCCTCAGCCAATGGGTGTCCTGGATTTACATGACGTCTTCTGCAGCTAAGTTTTCATGAACATGATATCTGCTGTGAGGAATTTTCCATTGTCATGATCACATCTTCCGAACATAATATTTTATTGTTTGATTCAGCAGATACTTTGGGCTACAAAATATTAGGTTTCAAAAATTGCAACGGCGAAGCCATATAATTATTATGAAGAAGACATGAGAAGCACTGAATATTAAGATGATTTCCTAGGAATTTTGGATCAGATGCCTCATGTATGTTATTAGATATTATGTATAATAGATTCAGAAGATCGTTAATCTTTTCTTTGTTCCATATTTGATTTCTAAACTGAAGACTTAAGAAAATATATCCAGAGATCCCCGGGAGATGCCCAGCAGTAATTCAACAGTCATATGGAAAATGTCTTTTTGTAAACTATTATTCCGCAAAAGCAATATTTTCTTCTTTTTTTTTTAACTGTATCTGGAATGACTGTACCCAGATAAAATGTTTTGGCTCGAGCGGGCCTGATATCTCAGACTGAAAAAAAAAGAATTATTCAACACTTGGAACAAAACAACAAAATTATTTGTGAAGGCGACTCCTCTTTCGTAGGAAATTGCATGTTGGAGAAGCCTTTTTTGACAAGCAGGTTAGCCAGCTTCATCTTTTAGTCAAGCAGGTTATTCTGTATTTGGAATGACTGACTTTTTATTCTTTACAAGACTGACTAACTTGTGAGATAAGCTGACCGACTTGTTAGTGAAAAAATTATGGATGTCATTCATTCTTAGTCACAGTCAAATAGCTAAGACCTTAGTACAGAAGATTTTCAAGGCAAACATCCTCTAACTTTTTTCTGTCTGTCATTTGAATACTCCTGACAACTAGAGACGTATGAACGACTTTAATTGTAAATAGTTATTTTGTTATTTGGTCAATAAATATTTTGTTCTTGTCCTTGTCATATCTCAGCTCTGGCTGAGTATATACTAAGAGAAGCTGTTTACTGACAGACCATGACATTTGATCATCACATCCAATCAACAAGACCCATTCTTGTTCTAAATAATATGTTCTATGTATTTGTGTCAAGGTCACTATGACACTGGTGATTTGGCTCCAACAATGAACATTCCTTTCTTCATGACAGTTGTCAGTAATAATTGTTACAGTTATAGATATTTTGATCATGTGTTCTCAATTACTAATTTGTTCCATTTGCCCAGGTGCACCATCCATTCGACTTTTTCTAAAATATAAATGTATGTTTTACAATGAAGTTCATAAGTTTATCTTTTTTTCTTTCAAGGCAAATTTTAATGACAAAGTTTTCACATTTTCAATACATTTATGTACTGATACATCATTGCAGTCGAGTCAAAAAAGCCAAATCACATGGTTTAACTGTTAGATGAGATGAGTTGAAATGATATGAGATAAGAAGAGATGAGATAAGATGAGATAAGGTAAGACGAGATGATATGAGATGAGATAAGATAAGATAAGATCAGGTGAGATAAGATAGATAAGGTAAGATGAGATAAGATAAAATGAGATAAGATTAGGTGAGAGAAGATGAGGTGAGATGAGATGAGATAAGGTGAGATAAAGTAAGATGAGATGAGATAAGATGAGATAAGGTAAGATGAGATAAGATAAGATGAAATAAGATTAGGTGAGAGAAGATGAGGTGAGATGAGATAAGATATGCGTAGGTGTAGGTAATAAATAATAGGATGTGTAATAAAATAGGTAATATTAATGGTTTTACAGGCCTCCATCCTCAGTGACATGTTATCTAGGAAGCCATATTGTTACATGCTATAAGCAATTGACATGATTAACTTCACACACAGATGATGCACTTAACCAGTGGAACGAGGCAAACATTCTTCATCCTCCTCCTTTCACTGAAATGGTATTTAGCATTAGCCCTAGCTTGACACCATACAATAGCATGCAATTTTATCTAAATGACCATACCTCAATGGAATGGCTGTCCCCGGGTGAACCCTGGATGACCACGCCTGACCATAACCATGATAAGTGGTCCACACGCATTGGTATTGTCCGCTGTCAAGGCATCTGCATAATGAGTTACAAATAGTTAAATCAACAATTCCTGATAATGGAGCAACCCAAAACGTGGTATCTCTATTTTACTTATAATACATTACATGCAATTTGTTTGGGACATCCCACTTCCAGTGGTCAGACATATCTTGAAAGACTATATCTTGAAAAATGATTAATATAAAAGTAATAAACGTTTTTCAGAAAATATACTATTTTTCAGAAAAGTGGACTGCTGTATAAATAGCTATTATTGAAAGAGTATTGGGTATGGGGTATGGAAACTTGACCACTCTATAACCCCTATTTACTGTAAATGGAAAAACGGTCCAGGAAATTGGCTGTTCCTATAGTATAACATAACTTAAAATATGCTAAATGCAGTGGCAAAAGACAACACTGTATGTCATATGTAAAAAAAGAAGAACCATTTCCTGTCGCAATTCCCATCAATATGCATGTAGCCAAGCAACAAACCAATAGCCTTCTTAAATCATGACAATAGAAGTCCACAGTCCATCATCATTCATCAGCCATTATTAATCATTCTAATGTAAATACGTGTATTTGTCTTGTTATTTTTCGTATAATAGAAATATCACCTGTACTGCTAAATCGTTTGTCATATATTATTATCATTACTATTTTCATTATTATTATTACTCTCCCTTCTATTTTTATTTAATTTTTTTTCTAGTATTATAATATTAATATTGTATCAATTTAAGGTGGTCCCTAACACAACCTGCTGAGGTTCTTTGGGGTCTCCTGGCAGATTTAACACTAATAGAATATGTAATCATTTTAAATTTATCATGCCAAAAAAATAACAAAATATCATGCTGTATTCTTGTTTGATTCAATGTGCGGTAAGCAAAATCCCTGATAATATTAGACGGCCCGATGTTGGCCTGATGTCAAAAGGATGTCAGATGCTATCTGGGAAATACTATCTCAGCCCTGATAACATCCCAGTTAGCATTCCAAATTGTTTCAACATTGGCGAGATGTCAGCGACGTCATAACAATGCTGTACCGATGGCGGCCGACATAGAAACGATGCTGGCCCGATTTGGAATCTCAGACCCTGATTACATGCTACGGCCCGATGTTGGCTCAATGTTGGCCCGATGTTAGCCCGACATCACTCACATAAGGCCTACATCAATAAGATGTCGAAATGCTATGGAGTTCTACCGCTTAGTTGACATTCTGACATCAAAACGACCGATTCTGGTAAATACAGTGATATATTGAGCACAAGTAATCACCAAATTTACAGCCATATTGGTTGGCTGAATACACAATGTGCCTTCACCTTTTTGTTTGGGTGCTAAGCTGCTGATTTTCCTGTGGGACCATTGACAAATGACTGCATGTGATCTTTCTGGCAAGCCAACTGGTCCATCAGGCAATAGAAACACCCAGAGGAATAACCACAGATTTCCGAGTATGAATGATGTAACATTCATTTCATGAAGCAGGTATGCTCTATGTTCTGTATGTACTTAAGACAGTATACTCGATTTTTATCAAATAAGACGATTTGAAGACTAAGTGTGATTTATGATGAACAGAGGAAGTTTCTTCAATCTAACCACCATCATGATTTACAATAGTGACAGCTTAAATGTGGTGACAACACTGGCCACCATCAGACTCATTTACAATGTGGCGTGTATGTCAATTTTTACGATATCATATTAAAGAAGGGTAAGCACTTTTTGCCATGAATGCAGTTGACAGCCAGATTTGAGACAAATTGGTTCAACTGGCTATTGGTTAAGGCACCACCTACATCTTTCTTATCAGCGTTCTCAATTCGACTCCACAAGGTTAATGTTATGTGGGCTATATATGTCGGTCTGTCTGTCTATCTATCTGTCTCTCTACCTAGCTATCTATCTGTCACTCTATCTATCTGTCTGTCTCTCTATCTGTCTGTCTGTCTTTCGTTATGTCTATCTGTTGTCTTTCTATCTGTCTGTCTATCTATCTGCATCTTAGAGACACTATCTATCTGTATCTAAGAGACACTGCACTGATGCAGTACACCATCCTTTAAAACTAAAACCTAAAAAGCCCTATACTGGAGAGCAATCAACCTCTAAAGTCCAATTTGAAGGTCACAATATTCCGTGACCTATTTACGGAGTAACGGCTTGATGACCTTTCACACACAGGGTTGACCACAGCATGTTCCAATTCTAGTATTTTTGCCAGAATATTAATGTCTTCTAGGTAACTAAGCAAAGATTAGTCATTATTCTGGGGAAAGAAAACTAACATGTCAGATATCTTATTCAATCTCTAATTGCTAATTAATGGGCAATACTGGTAATTTGAGGCTGATGCCAGGGTTAAAAACAATTAACCAAAAATTCTGTCAGTGCAAGATTTTAGTATTTGGTCTAACCTTCGTTTTAGTGCGAAAAGTAAAAAAAAATCTGTTGGGAAAATTTTAAGATATTTACATTTAAATTTTTTGGTTTATCACACCCCAGAGTACTTTATGGTAACTAGGTTAAGGAAAATGAAACATAATTTTTACTCCATAAAATGGAAGTATATGCTCAGACAATCATTACAAAACAGTTATGACGAAATCTATCTGGACAATTAAGAGATATGTAACAGAATTTTTGGTCAATTTGTTTAACCCTGGAGTTTATTCAGGAGCACTGTATCGAACACCCGGGAGTACTATGGTAACTGGGTTTTTGGAAACTGAAGCTAAATGATCACTCCATAATAAAATGAAGGTATATGATCATACAACCATGAAATATCTCATCATAAAGACATCAATAAGGCAATTATAATGAGATATAATAAAATAAGTATAAACAATTATGGTTTATCACACCCATATAAAAGCACATTCCATGTTAAATTATAGTTGATTTCTGTCATTACAGCTGATATACTTCGAGCCCGACTTCAAAAATATTTCCTACAGTATCTAGCAATCAATGCTGCTCAATAGCCCTTTGCAGGGTAAATTAATGGGTCAAATTAGAATTAAGATTCAACATACTATAAACTTCTTTGAGAAAAACTTCATAGGGGCAATAATGGTTTTAAAATTCCATGTCTGTGATTGATGCAAGGTCAAGGAATGAGTACCCACATGAGGCCATATTATTAACTACATTCCATTCTATGACAAAATGAGCCCAATTAATGAACATAATCGCTTATTTTTAAGGTTATGAGGATACCTCATCTAAGCAAAAGATTTTGGTCTTTCTTAATGATAAAAATCAACCATAGCATAAAATGTAATTTGTGTTTATTGCTATCATAATGTCTCATTATTGCCTTGATAGATTTCTTTATGACTGTTTTTAATTGATTTTATGAGCTACATATACTTTCATTATGTGGTTATCATGAAGTTTTCTGGGATGTGATAAATCCAAAACTTAAAATATGAATATCTTTAAATTTTCCCAATAGATTATTTTTTACTTTTGGCCTTAAAATGAAGGTCAGACCACAAGCTGCGTTGGCTGTATTTTTGTACTCAATTTTCTATAAAACCCTGATGGTCATTCAGGAGCATTGTGATCTGCAAAGGTCTTATTAAGAATACAACTTGTAGATTCTGTATTTTCTGCTGATCAAAGAGGAAAGTTCACTTTCAACAGAATATGGCCATAGGAAGTTTTGTTTTTGGTCTTTGTAATAAACCTTTCCAGAATTCTCACATTGCTCAAAGCGGAAAATTACGCCAAGATCATATCGCCCAAGATTTCATTGAACAAGTTTTTGGATGGTTTGTTCTCAGAATGTAAATGCAACATCATGAAGTTACATGCAAAAGTTAGTTGAAAAGCCTGAACATTTAAAATTATTTATTTTAGCATGCTTCATCACTTTAACACCTGTGTCTCATTAGTTTTTATTGCTTTTGTTTGCACTTTCCCCAAGTCTTATAGAAGCGTTGAGCAATGTTAACTTTATTCTATTAGGAAAGTAACACTGGAATGTAATATTTAATATCATTTCATCATTACATCTGCAGCTAGTCACATTCAGATGATGACTAAGCCCAGGACCCGTACTACTTCACTTGGATCAACGCAATAATACAGTTTGTTTTATAAAATATGGTCGACTCCAGACAGCCATAACTGGTTTAAGCCAGCTGCTTCTGTCTACTTCTACCTTATAACTGGCTTACACCTACCACCACTGAAAAAATATAAACCTTGGTAAATGTAAGAAATTTATCTAATATATCATAAATATGTATGTACAATAGACATGCATCTTTTCAACAAAAAATTACAAATAAGTGTTACTCTAAACTTATGTAACATAATTTTATGGTGCTGCATGTACTTCAGATCTGGCTTTGAGTAGCGAGCTATAACCATCATATAGCAATAGTTGTCTAGTTTGTCTATGTTCAATTTGGCAGGCCGTTTTTACTGGAACTAGCTGTAGTCACTGTGCAATCCCATACCAACACATTGTACCAAGAGCTTTATTATACGGCACCATATGCTGTTCATTTCTTACAACATCGCAGTATAAATCCTATGTATAAACCAGATTCCATTGAGCGCCAGAAACAAACAACAAACACAATACATTGTGGTTGAAGGTGCTGTGTTCCTAAGTTGGTGTTGAGTTTCTTACTTTCATCCTTTAGAACAGAGACTGTTAGCATTTTCTCTTGTGTCCTGCTTAATTCAGACTGTTGTTTAGCTAGGACAAATACAGGTCACACAGGAGCTCCTTGTTCTCACGATGAGTGACAACATTAAACAAAAGCGGCACAGCACCTGGGCTATGACTAATGTCTTGACTACCCATAAGTTTTGTCATGAAGTAACAAAAAAAAAGAGAAACAAAAAAGAAAAAGAAAATAAGCTCAAACCAAAAAACAGCCAATTGGCCATGTCAAAAGGGTTTGATTCAGGTGGTGTCTTGTTTTGTATGTGTTGAGGCCATGCTGCATGGAGCAAGTAAAATTGAAATATGGCAATGTGGTATAACTGCCAAAATGAAAATCAGGAAATGGTATATCCATTTATCAGTGTTTATCTTAAAGAAATAACTGACCACCAGAGTTTCTCAAAGAGATTGATTACAAAGATATTAGTTAATTAACAGCCTGCCAGATGTTGTCCGGCGAAGTATAAAATCTATAAAAAGATCGTTTGTTTCGGACAAATATTGTGTCCCTGGTATCCACTCAATAGTTTGTTTAAAATCAGCCAAATACTTTCCATAGAGACTAGAGAGATAGTTTTCAGTAAAAGAAACCTTCTATTTCTTTGTAATTACATTAATTATCACTAGCGGTCTAGTGGTAAGACGCTGCTCCTCTGAAGGACCTGGCTTCAATCCCAAGCCCGGCACCCTTCATGAGCAACATCTCAGCTGGATGATGTTAAATAGGCTGTCCCTTGTACTCAGTGTCTATGCTGAGGCAATTAAAAGATCCCACCCATGGGGTAAATGTGTAACATGGGGGGACTTCTCTCTCTCACCTCATCAATCAAGCCTTGATGGCAGCAAAAAGTTGCCTTAGAGGGCAGCACTTTCCATATCTATCCATCTATCTATCTTTATATCTATCTATCTATCTATTTAATTATCTATCTAATTATCTATCTATCTATCTTTATATCTATCTATCTATCTATCTATCTAACTATATATATATCTATCTATCTATCTATCTATCTATCTATCTATCTATCTAGCTAACTATCTGACTATCTGACTATCTGACTATCTATCTATCTATCTATCTATCCATCTATCCATCTATCCATCTAACTATCTGACTATATATCTATATATCTATCTATATATATATATATATATATCCATCTAACTATCTAACTATCAAACTACCTATCGATCTATCTATCACTGATAGCAAATGGATTTGATATCATCTTAGCTTTAAATTCTGAGTGTTTATGTCGTCGTATTTAACATCGAAATAATTGATTTGGCGCCAAATAATTGGTGATATGGTTGAAGCAGCTGACAATGATTTTTTCTACACTCCTACACACTACAAAGACTGATATGATTTGTGTGTGGAATATTATTTCCTGAGCTGTTCTCATTAAGGCAACCCAATCCTCCCAGTCTTCCTCAGCATAATTGCTGGTGATCATCATCAGTTTCCTTTGCAATTGCATAGTATGGGATAAATGACCAGGCAATAAGCGCATTGATAATTCACAAGGGGAAGCCAAGGATGTCCATAGCCCAATGCATTCACTGCTTGTCAGGCCTGACTCCTTTTTGCAATAGCAATACACCACTAGAGGGCTATCTCATTCTGCCATTTATGTCCATGTACCTGATCCGCATTGTGACATTTTGCATCAGCAAGCTAACCCTAGGATAAAATGATATTCCTGGAAGTAATCACACAGCTAATGAAGTTTCCATCCATACTGAGTTACATTATAGAAAATAGTTTATTTTGTAATTAAGAGAGCCCTATTGCCTTGTAGGTATTCTTCCTCAGCTTGCAAGCTTTCATATTTTTTTCTGAAAGTGATTACCCATTGAAACTTAATTTCAAACTTTGAGCAGCTTTATCCTTCTTCTACTTCCAAAGCTCATGCAGAGGCAGCACTTTTTTTTCTGTAGAAAATGCTCACAGATTTCAGCTTGATTAACATACAGTAATCTTTTGATATTACACTTAAATACATGGCTGAATGAGTTGCAGTTTAATTAATGTTACTTCAGTTGTGTGGTAGGCCTATAATGCCATATATGGGGGCGGGGGCCTAGCTCAGAGGTAACGCTCTGGGCTTCCAACTGCTGGGTGCCAGGTTTGATTCCCGGTCGAGCCTAAGTTGGATGGCTGTTTCATCCTTCGTCTCATTGCCATGGTCTCTGCCTGTCCTAATTAGCACTGGTGCAGAAATACAGGACGTAAAGCCCTAATCACACACACACACACACACACACACACACACACAATGCCATATGGTTACAGATTATGGTTTCCTTTGTCTTGATTATGTTTGTTATTTTGTCAGACACATTGAAAATATCCTTAGGTACCATATTAGCCAAGATACCTAACCCTATACACTGTGACTACATTTTAAATTTTTTGACTCATCTAGGTTGACTGACCTTCATAGCCATTTTGTCTAACTAGTTTGTCAACTTTGTCTAATAATTTAGTTGGTCAGACAGTGGTCAGTTTGCGTCATTATGAGAGTAGAGAAACGTGAATTGTGCCAATGAAATGATAAACTATTCTCATCTCAATTTTACTTGTTCCAGGCATGGCATTTCAGCATTCAATTTGAGAGTTTTATCACACTATTTCAACCCTTTTCAAACAATACCAGTTTTCTACACTTCTAGGTTGCAACTCTTTTTATCTGCTGTTTCTTTCTCTGCTGTTGCACCATCGTATTTTGTATTACAGTTAGTTTCATAAAATACGGTCAACTCTAGACAGCTGTAGCAACCTTCTCCTGGCTGTGGCTATAACTGGTTAAAGCCATCCGCTTCTCTTTACGCCTGGCTTATAGTCAGCTTACACCTACCACCGCTGAAAATTTACATATCATAAATATGTACGAAAAATGACAAATATGCATCACTTTCGGATGGTGCTGCATATACTTTTAGATCCGGCTTTGAGTAGCCAGCTATAGCCAGACAGTTCCGTTTAGTGGCAGGAATCTTTGCATAGCAGAATTTGTCTAGCTTTGTCTAGGTTCAATTTAACGTGCCGTTCTTAATGAAACTAACTGTAGTGTTGACGTTTCACATGCCATATTGGACTCATATTTCAAATAAATTACATATAATATAATAATATAATACATTACTTCATATTGTGACTCCATACAGTAGTATGCTATTTGACTTGACTCATCTATTAAGGTTGTAAAACTTTGTTATTACAATACGACGACTCACAGCAGCAAGTTCTCAATTTGCTTTATACAAACACTGTCCTCAGCTTGACTCTATAGGTCTTTAATGAACAAGCTTTAGAATCGAGTTACTTCCGGCATCTGTCCAGATGAGGCCTGCGTGCTTTTATCATCTTGGTCACTACAGAAGTCCCTTGAATACAAAAGAACCTGAGTGTGTGGGCACCACTGTCGTGCAAGTTCCTACTAATAATGAATACTATCATAATGGTCCCTTTCAGTTATCATTTGTTCCTTCCTAACCTGGGACTGACACCTTTAAACTTTTACAGTGATTGAATATATATATTGGGTTGCTTAAACTGTTTGAACTGTTTGTGTGTTGTTTATTTGGTTTCGTTGTTGTTGTTCATTATTCTTTTTTTAATCTCTTTTAGATTAATGAATATATAGATTTTATTCTTTTTCATGTTAACACATTACTCGTTCTTTCATATATTTGTAATTTCAATTATTCCTCATTTATGTATTTTTCCTTTCTCTTTGGGCAACTTATACTGCAGTCATATGGCTTTAAGAGTTGACCCACACCAGGGTATGATGACATAAGTGTAATATCAATACGTATTTTGCTTGTTTGATGTAACCCTATGTGTATATAAATACACTTTCGTGTATCTTGTATCTTATCTTGCATCCTGCATCTTGTATCTTGTATCTTATCTTGTATCCTGTATCCTGTATCCTGTATCTTGCATCTTGCATCTTGTGTCTTCTTTTGGGGGCTGCTGCCCCCAAACCATTTCTAAATCCAGCTAAACCACTGTTTTTATTCACTCTTTAAAGTCTAAAATTCTTAAACGTGTCAATGCTTATTATGGCCACCACTAGAGCATGCCCTTAGACAACAAACTAGTACCAATTCTATTTTTCCATCCATGCACTGTAAAATCTCTCAGGTCGAACTTCGTCACATGCAGCCTAAACAACTCACTAAATTACTGGTTAGCTAAAAATGACTTATTTAAAAAAGAAACCTAATGAGCCGAAGTGGTCAATCACGAGCATGAGCATGTCTAATTTGGTAGGCATTTTTGCTATGTAATATATAATGGGTGAGGCTGGGGTAGGCATTTTGCAGGATGTCAGTGCAAGCTGCAATTTTATGGCCAACTTGGCGAACAAAATGCAGTGTTTTATCCGAGGAGTTCCTTGTGCTCTCAATGCTTGGCGAAATGAATGTCTGCACCTGCTGTCACTGTGACTAAGTAGCTCATAATGTTTTGTAACTAGGTGTTGCAGAGTAGCAACTGCAGGAAGTAACCTTTAACCCCATTAGATTGTGTGAGGAAATTGTTTATCACCCCATCTTGCTTCTCCCCAAATATTCAACCTGAGTCTGGTTTGCCAAGAAAGAGATTGTGTGGATACGCCCATCCAAGTATTTATTTAGTCAGATGGTGAACGTTTAGTCCATCTGTGCTTGCTGTCAGCATTTTCAAGGCCATTGTACTAATACTGTCACTTTTAACCCCTAAATCTTTGAGACACCTCAACAATAAGTGCTGACACTCAGAGCTACTCAGATAATTACAAAACACCATTACAGTGTACTCGATTATATTAAGGGAGAATGACAAAAACAAAAGGATAAACTCATCACAGAACCATCAAAGCTGATTAAGGAAAAACGCATTGTCTGTCAGATGGATGGTTAGCTGAGTGGTCAGGTGCACTCTTGCTTTGTCACTTGACATATCATGCGGCTTGGAGATGTGGGTCAAACATTATCCAATTGACCAAGATCACAAAAAGTATTAGGACACTGACTTTAAAATTCCATTCAGAAATGCCATACAAAACCTAATCTATTCCAGCAGCAAAAGTCAAGGTTTTAAGTAACATTTAACACCCAATTAAGTAAAGAATCCCCAATATGGCCATCACATTATAATATAATGAGTCCTGGAATTTCTAATAGCAAGGGTGCTATCACTTTGGCTGATGACCAGAAACCCCAGTGGTCAGTGGAAACCCCATTACAGTGTCCACTTTAACCTTTCTAGCTTCCGAGACCAAAGTGCAGATCTATGTTGATATGTTGGTGACATCAATGGTGGAAATGGCGCTCAGCATAATATATCAGCGGACACCTCAATATAAACGTTCGGACCTTTACAAGCTGGACCAACTAGACCAGTGTATATTTCCATCCAATCATAGAACAGATGATGAAGTATTGTAACAGGACGATGACTCGATTTTAGGTTCTCTTAGTTTATTTGAAATCTCAATTGTAAACTCTGCAAAACAATAGCATTAATTTATACTCAATCAACAAAAACATATAAATGTACCAAATAATTCTAAGAGCTGTATTAACTCTCCAAATTCGTGTAATACAAATATAATACATAACTTGATTACCCTTTGTTAGGAGTTGATTACATACAATGAGACTGCTGGCTTCCAGTTGCCAGTACTATCACTTTGGATACTCCAAAACAAGTTATAACATAACTAGCATTTCATACAATTATAGCATCATTGCAATCATAACATGAATTACACGAATTACTTATAAAATCCTATCTTGTTATTTAACATGATCATCATTTGACAATATGACTTATGAAGCAATACGCAGTTGGCACTTTTCTATGAGGTGATCAGGATGAATGCGATAAAAGTTGTAAGTTGTAAACCATCAATTCCACTATGACTGAGGCTACAGAATGAAATTTTGCAATTCAAACTTCTGACAGCAAATGGCAAAATAAGTTGCACGGTGTATAGCTACTAAAAACATAATATATGCCATTAAGGCATATAATTAAACCAAAAAAACTGCGATTAGGTATACTTGGGATGGTAAAAAAAACTCCCTACTCATCATTGTGAAGTAATGATAAACAATATTATTATGTTTTATTGGTACAAATTCCTGTTTGAAATTCCTCTGAAGTTTAACTGCAATAAATTTAAATTTCTAAATCTAAATAAAGTGCATAATGCTATCAGAGATCTTATTCATAACTCATAGCACCATTCATTGTTGAAACCCATCTGTGAGGCACACTTATCATGCTTATTGATATGCATTGTGACAGAATGACCTTTGTGGTGTTGTAAGCCTATGATTATGGACAATAAAACAATTATGATGATAACATATAACTGTTGAAGATATTTTTTATTATCAAGCACACAAATTGTTTCAATTCAAAACAAAAAGCTCATCTGAGGAGCCAAGAAGAATTTTCAATCAATCGATTGTACAAATTACAAACAGGACTTACAAACAAATTCATCATTATCATCCAGAATTCCATGCTGCGCCTCAATAATTTGCTATTAATTTGTCGGCTTTATAGCCATATTTGGCCCAATATTAAAATCAAAGCTATGTGTCAATTTTTTTTTTTAGTTTTACAATTTGGCACCTTTTCTTCTTACTTAGTCTAACTCCAAGTTTAGCTTTAGCTTTAGCTTTAGGTGTTCTGGAAATAGGTGATATTCCTCTATTCCAGATCGATTCTTTTTTTTGTTTAATTTCAAATGAACCATCAATTCATCAATCAGAGGTACATCAGCACTGGATTGTGTAGGCACAGAAGTTGACTCATCAAGGAAAGCAGGCTTGTCAAGATTAAGTGTCAAGAGTGGACTCACCAGGACGCTCAAAATTTTCAGCAACATTTATTAGGCTTACTTCTTTTGATGTGAACTCGTCTTGGGCTGCTAATAAAAACACTCGAGGGTCATCAGAATTTTCATGTTCAGTAGTATATCCGACTCATCTGGATTGGATGTGGAATTGAGTTGAGTTTGTTTATTTGCACCAAACAAAGTAAATACATTTTGCAAATTATAGTCAACATAGTAACAATATAGAACATATCAGATTGGTGCAAGGGATACACCCGAGTATCATATACTATCGCCCGATAGGGTGGGTGCTCCCTTTTATAAAAGTTTAATAAAAATGAAAAATAGTTCATAATTATGTATGTAACATAGAAGCAAAGACAGAAAAGAAGAAGAAATACAATTCAATACAGCAAAAATAATTATCGAACATTTGACATTCATATCAATCAATTTCAATATAAGTAAATATATGTCACACCAATTATTTCAATACATGTACATACTTTAGTAGGAACTTATATTATTATGCTCGGCATTTGACTAAGCCATATTTGATGTTGACACACCACTTGCTGTTATGTTGCTGGGAATTGTGTTACTCCGGAAAACAGTTCCACCATTATAAATTGGAGATGGACTGCAGGCGGGTCTGTTGTCGTGTGATGGGCATTTGTAATGGCAGGTGCCGGATTTACTCTGAACCAATGGTTGAAAAGGTCACAATTTTGATTTGATATTGCTCTCTGTCATGACAGTAATTTTCATATTGCTGTTTGCTGATGCCAGTGCAAGTCTTGGGCATCATGTACCTTAGTTGCACAAGTGACAATTTTTTGGTATGCAATTCTCTTAGCCCTGCCACCGAAACAATTATTTGGACTTTTACCATGGCTGGTCGAAAGGTACGACCATAAGATGCTGAAAAATCCAAAAACCTTGGACAATTGGACCAGCAAAGGCAAAATATACTTGTTCATATATTTTGAACTAGGCCCATCTGACCAGAACCGTACCTTCTAAGTTTCTGGGATCGTGGTTGATATAACTGCTGCTCCGTGGGTAAGATCATCACACTGCATACTGTCACCTACCGTTGGCGCCAATAGGCAGATTGGATTTCATCTCACTGCACAGCAGTATGTTTCAACGAAATCAACTTGTATTAAAACAGTACTGCTGTTATTAGACTGGGCAGTGATTTTGTCTTGTTCATAGGCATCAGATTGTTTCCCTTTTACTAATGTACGCCAAAGAAATCTTGGCAGCTGTGTGCTCAGCAGTCGGACATCTGCTTCAAACTGCATTCTGTACCAGAAAAGCCATCAGTTCCAGGGATCCACTGCTCAACATTTATCATCGTTTTATAAGCTTGTATTCTCACAATAGAAGAGTTTGAGATTTAGACAAATTTGTTTTTCTTTTGCAGTCATTTGCTGCTAGGCATCTGCTTTTCTCTGTCTATCTCTTTTGAGATACAATTGTTAATCTATGTTGCCCACAGTCTCTGCCTTTCAGCTGCGGATTTTCCCATTTGCCGGTCAAATCAAATTGTCATAATATTAGACATATAGTTTTGTGCTGTATCATTTTATCTATCTGCTTTTATAAGTTTGTACACCACAACTGCAATATTTGCATAATAATTCCCATGTCAAATGCGTTTATTATGTGAATGTTACCAACGAAAACTTACTGTTTACTGACCTTGTCATGGCAGACAGCTTGCAGCAGAAATGATGACGTCATAAATAGGTCAAGTTTGACACCACAAGACACAAAATTGGCAGGAAAATGTTTAATGATATTATATGAAATAAAATCAGGCAAATTATATTTGTTGATACTAACTATTACAAAGTAAAACTCCTCATTTTGTATTTTACTGCAGAAGTACCTAAACATATATATATAATGATACCTATTCACAATGTACAATAATTTAACTTACCAATTTTTGACTGTTAATATAAATAGAAATGTAAGAACTTGTGTTTCTTCAGCTCAAGGTCTGCATAATGAAAGCGAACGGATATCCCATTTCCTAACTATTTAATTCTATCTGTTACAAACAACATGACACTACTCAGTTTGGTATTGTTTATTAACTGAAACACACATACATGATACAATAAATGGTAAACAGACTCAGCTGATTCAGTTTTGAGGGTGGGGGCCTAGCTCAGTGGTAGCGCTCTGGGCTGCCAACCACTAGGTCCCGGCTGTTTCATCCTTCGTCTCATTGCCATGGTCCCTACCTGTCCTGATTAGCCCATCAGGTGCAGAAATACAGGACATAAAGCCTACCGCATAATTTTATGATGAACTTAGTCAATTTTTTTTGTACCATCTGCTATAAATAAGGGAGTTGTGGTATGAATTTTTCTGGCTGTTAATAAACCTTTTAATTGATACTGTTAACTATGTATGTAATTCTTGAATCAAACTATACAAATATGGCATTTGTTGACTCTTTGCTATCTCAACCTACTTTAGACAATGTGGTGTTTAACCCTTTTGAACTCAATGAGGAATTTGAATGTATGCCATTTTCAATGGTTGATCCCGATACACACTTCTATAATGATCTTAGAATTAGCAACACTAGTCCTGTGTGCAATTATTACCTTGAAGGTAATGGTCTATCCCTAATACACTTGAGTGTCAGAAGTCTACCCAAAAAACTTGAAGAATTCACTTCTTATTTAGATACAAAAAAATGCATTCAATGTAATTGCACATTGCGAAATATGGCTTCAAGGTACTAACTATACTATATGATATAACATTGAAAATTACACTAATTTCAGCAAAATTCGCTAAAGTAGAAAAGGAGGAGGTGTTTCACTATTTATGGAGAGTTGAGTGTAGTTGATGACCCAATGGCCATAAAGGACAGACTTGAAATGCTTCCATTTTAGCAAAGCAAATGCATCTAAATTCCAAGCAATAAGTCAGAGTTAGGGAAAATGTTTCCATTGATTTTGAGATTGACAGTCATATAATATAGTCTGAGTCTGCTGCGAAGCTTTTAGGTATCAACATTGATAACAAACTGAATTTTGACTGCCATAAATCAATAATTAATGCACTCCAAAGATTATGTAAACACAAATGGCTGCTCAGCAGCAGATTAGAAATTTTTTTTTTATAAAAACTACAACTTTGAATGTCTATTTCAGATGGAAAATATGGACAAAGGCAGCAAATCAGCGATGCCCCACCCCCCCGAGAAGTACTCCCCCCCCCCCCAGAAGTACTCCAACCCCCTGGAAGTACTCCCCCCCCCCCCCGGATGTACACCCCGCCCCACTCATCAAAAGATTTCTTCATTGGATCAAAAGAGTAATGAACTAAAAGACACTTAAATTTTTTTTTCATATTTGGATTTTTTCGATTTTGTTATTTCTGATTTTTCTTTGTAAACTTAAAGAGTCGTACAGAAGTGTTCACGCTTTTAAACAACGACTTTAAATAAACCTTTACATACATACATACATACATAAATTACACAAGTAAACCCAGAATATGTGAATAATTTATCTCATCTATTTTTGTCTTTAAGGTCATGAATGACTAGAAACTAGATGAAAGAGCAGTGGGATTAGTCTGCAATGATTATAATAGCCCGTACAACCAATTGCTAGAACACAGAAAGCATTCCAAATCTTTTGAACAATATATGTTCAATGTCGGCACGACGTCGGCGATGTTGATTCGATGTTGTACCAACTGTGGCCTATAGAAACGATGCCGGGCCGATTTGGAATGCTATCTGGGAAGGAACATTTAAAAAAAATTAGTCTAGCAGAATTTGTTTATAAAGTACTCCATGACATGGCAAGACCTATAGCAAGTTCATTCTTTACCAGGCAGATTACGCCATATGAGATGAGAGATTATCGTCAAGCCTATTTACAACACTGCAATACGGTTTCTACTCTATTATGTATCGAGGTGCTATTATTTGGAATTCTTTACCCGTTGAATTAAAAGAAGTAGATGAATTAGCTAAGTTCCTTGGAAAGTTGTAATTGCGGATCACGCATAATCTGTCAGCAAAGTCATTTATGATCATTCTATAGGTCAATCATAATCTCATTCTAATCATCTGTATATATATCTTCATGGGGTTTCAGTAGAGCTGAGTATTAGGATACCTCAACTGCTGAAAGACCACATGGCTCTATCACACGGAGGTGGCTTTAACCTCCAGGGGACGTCATATGAACCCAGTCTGCTAGGATTCCACATTGGCTGAGGGACTGTGTTAACCAATGAGAGGCCTGGATTTATATGACGTCCCTGGGACTTCAGTTTTCGTGTTTATGAAAACTGCTGTAACAATGAGGGTCATGTTTATGACCCCCCAACCCGATAATTCAAAACTGCTGTCACAATGAGGTTCATGTGTATGACCCCCACCCCCTCCCAACCCGATAATTCATATCCTCCAATGGCGTGTATGTACAGGCTTGGAGTTTCAAAATAATGATGAGTTATACTAAAATCTTGATTTATTTTTATTTTCTTATATTCTATACAATGTATGTGCTCTAATAACCATACATGGAAATATAAAACGCTCATCAAATGTCACATTACATGGAGTTATATCTGACTAAATTAGCAACATGATTTGTTTTTAATTTTATTAAATAAATATTAAGACAGAATTCCAGTTTTTTGCAGAAAGTACTTAAGATTTTTTGTGGATTAATTAGTCTATTAATTAGGTTGCCTCCTTAATTCAATCACTGAAACTTCTATGGCGATGTGTTTCTGGTTTGCAGGACATTTAAGTATTAAAGAACATAGTAGATAGATAGATAGATAGATAGATAGATAGATAGATAGATATAGGAAGTGCAGCCCTCTAAGGCAAGTTCTTACAGCTATCGAGGTTGATTAATGGGTGGGATCTTTTACTTGCCGGAGCATAGGCACTGAGTACAAGGGACCGCCAATTTAACGTCTCATTCTAACGACATCCAGCTGCTGGGATGTTGCTCATGAAGGGTGCCCGGGCCTGAGATGGAACCCGGGTCCTTCAGAGGAGCAGGCGAGTGTCTTACCACTAGACCACCCACAATCTGCCATTAATAGAGTCTGATGTTAATTTGGCTGGCTTCACTAAAATATATTCCAGAACGTGTCAAGGCAATTCATGCTAAAGTAATTTTACAAACAATTTCTGCAAATCACAAGGCTTAGCCTGCAATCATGAAGATCTGTATTTAAACTGTTAAATCGTGATTGCAAAAATAGCAGTTTTCAAATCGCTGTAAATTGATGAAATGTTGACATAAATGTAAGTCGCAGAATGATTTTGGGTCTTTAATTTTGACCACAAAAATATATATCAACGTAATATTCTATATTCCAAAATGAAATGACAATTGCTTGATGCTTGCCACCAAATGACATATTAGTTATTTATTTATTTGTCTAAATATATTAAACAGGACACAATTATCGGGTGGTTAAATATATCCCATACTATGTTATGAGTATCTAATTGACAGGAATAATGGTACTGATCAAGAATAATGAGCATGTCAAGTTTCACGATTTTTTGACAGAGTAATGTATGTGTACAGTTTGACAAATTTAAAGTGGCTGACCATGGTTGTCTGTACTAAACATGTTCTACCTGAAGACTTAGCTATCCGTAATTATCCACCATTATCCCAGATAACCTTTGTATGGCTTTTAGCCAGGTTAGCCTTTCCCCCATACCAAGCTGACCTCTGTTAATTACAGACGGCAACATAAGCTGGGCTTTATCTTCTCTCTATAGGTGTGTTTTACACAGGTAGATTTCATTTCAATTGAAAATGGGTCACACACTTGTCGGATGCGACTTTAAATTGGCGGTCCCTTGCACTTTGTGTCTATGCTGAGGCAAGTAAAAGATCCCACCCATGGTGGTAAAGTTGTAGCATGATGGTCTCCTCCTCTCTCTCACCTCATCAATCAACTCTCGATAGTGGCAAGAACTTGCCTTAGAGAGCTGCACTTCTCAAATCTATCTATCTATCTATCTATCTATCTATCTATCTATCTATCTATCTATCTATCATCTCCTACCGGATGAGCCATGTTTTAAAAAGTAAATATTCTAGATAATAGATCTAAATATTCAGTGCTACTCACCTGTATAGCCTAAATATATAAAGGTAACCAGCCTGATAAGCCTTGGCTTTTTCTGGTCGCCATCCACTTTTGGTTAATAAAATTACTACTATATACCAGTTACACATTGTACAAGATTCTGTGTATTTTTTGTAAAATGAATACCATTCAACAATTTCTAGGAACAGGATATGACGTCTTGCCGCTCAATTTCTTAATATGTCACTAAATGTAATTTGTATATTGTAGAATTTAGTTTTTGCCCATCATGGCACTATAGGCTGTTTGAGAAATTATAATGGGAAAATAATTTACGACAATTTATTTGTTTAGGATATTACTGTCCAGTTTGCCCAGTTTCCTGCTTTGTTTAACACAATGATATCACTTTAGTTAGATTTAATCGTCTTGGCATATCAAAAGACATATTAATGGATGGGTTGTGGGATTTTTCATGCTTTCCTTGGTTGCTTCCAGCATTATTTATAATCATGGTATCAGCTAGTTAATGCTATTTCTATAGATGAGACCTACTTGAGCTGTCACTGCTCATTCAGTCATAGATTAGTTCTTAAATGAAATGATTACGATTAATGATTAAAGGATTAAGAAAAATTATGAAAAAAAAGACGTCGTTTAGATTTTAGACACGCAATCTCAATTGCCTATTATGCAAAGTCTGTTTAAAAAAATAGGTTTTTATTGCTACAGTGTAATTTACCTTTATTAACTTAAGTACGAATGTATAATGATTTGTTAATATTCAGAAGCCAGGATTTCTGCCAGCTTTGTCTCTTTCCTAATAAGCCTAGTATTATCATTCATTTCCCCTGAAATTGCACTGCATGGAATAAATGACCAGCCTGCATTAAGTACCCAGATAGCATTCCATGGAAACGATGCTGGGCCGATTTGAAATGCTATCTGGGCACTTCAATAATTGACAAGGACAGCCCAGGATGACTATAAAGCCCAGTTCACACTATCACGAGTAATAAGAGAGACGAGTGACAACGGACATAAAAATGGGACCATACGTGCTCACTCGTGGCTCTGTTAATCACGTATAAATTCTTTCAACGAGCGCTCCGCGAACGTCCGTCGACCGTCGATAAATTATTTCGCCAAGCATCTGTGAGGCATCCATGAGGCACTCGTAGATCGCTCGTGTGAGTGGTTCAAGAATGAATGAGGAGAGTGCTACGTATAGATCAAGGATGGGCACGACGGGCGGGCCCTGGAGGTCCGCCCAGTGTTTCACAAGCATTCCACGAGCGTTCCACGAGCTGTACAAGAGTGGACACGAGTGGATGGCGAGTATGCACAGATAGACAGCCTCCCCTGCATACCAATGAGCTAGCACAAGTGGCCGCGAATAGCCATGGACATACGTAGAACGCTTGCCGACTGACTCCAGAGCGAGTCCCGATTGATTCCCGTAATATTGTAAACAATCAACTCGTAGAACGTCCGCCAAATTTGTTAAACATGTTTAAAAAATCTTGCCCTGTCCACGGATGGTCATGGATGATTTGGAGGGACTACAAACATGTCACGGATTAGCAGGTGAAAAAATGTTTGGTCATCCGCGCTCACTCGCCATGCCCATCCGTGAAAATGTGAACGCCCATTACTCAATGTAGTCTCTGTTTTCTGGATTGCCCTTCAGTCACAAAAGTGATGAAACACCTTTTTAGATTTTCATACATTCCTCCTATTGTATTCTTGGATGCTCAACTACATTTTGCAACTTTCTAAACAATGTGACGTAATTATCTCTCGGCTGATGAAATATACATATTCAGTCAGGTGCATTCTCTTTAAGAAAGTAGATTGAAGGATTGAGAGTGCATTGTAGCCCTTGCACCTATTATTTGGGGAGATCAAGGTATTTTACCCATAAGGGGTAATTATGTATTGACTGAGACTGAGTGAAGGTATTAGCCATAGCTGATAATATTCTATGATTGGGACTGAGTGAAGATCTTCTCTTACTGATCAATGAATCATCGAGGTCATAAGTTGATTTTGGAATTATAAAATGATTTGCTGTAAAATGTAATTCAGATCCATTAATCTACTGGATTATTGTTTGTAAAACATGAGAATTAAGAGATGCTTTCTTCGTGTAGACTTCTTTGATTCTTATATCTTTCTCACCACATTTATTCGTGTTAATATAGACATTTAATGTTTGGATTCATATCCACACAGTGAATAAACTTCTTACAGGGATATGATACTGATTATATTATTCCTACCTATAAAGTTTTATCAATTCTCAGCAGGACAATTCCCTGTAATAATCCAATAGAAGCAGGTCATCACACAAATGATGACATTTTACATGCTGTTGAAAACAGCATAGCACATACTGCCACCAGCATTCGTAAAACAAACAATATAATAGAAAATATAATTATCCTCTGCCAAACGCAGCTGTTTGATGGAGAGCTGATAGATATAGGGGCCTAATTCCGTGTTCTCAAAATAGTCACTTTGGCCACGCCCCCTCAATGGATATTTTCTGTATTTCTAAAATGACGTTTGAGCTCTGCGCAGTATGTCCACACTCCACAGCTCATTCAACGATCTGACTTTGCGCTGCATTTTTGCCAATATCTCCGTAAAGAAGAAGGAAATAATCAAAAACTTGTTACTCAGAGACTGATTAAAAGGAAAGTTTGCTTACATCGTTTATTTTTTCGGCATTTATAGCACTGTGGAGTCAAAATGCTGACTGTCAAATAAAGTTTTCATTCAGAAAAAGAGAGACAGAGGATAAAAACGTTATCACATGTTGCTATTTTAGAATACAGGAATTTTATTCCACTAGTCTTTGGGGGGGGGGGGAGGGGGTGTCTGTGTACATGTCTCTGATTTTGCTGACTTGGGCGTTATTTTCGCTAGAGGTAATTTTCCTTAACATATGTACTTCCCTGCACTATTAATTTTGATTGTGTACAATTTTGACCAATTTTGGTTGCTCTATCTGTGCCTGGGATGGTATCAAACTTTGTTCGACTTTCAAATTGAAAACAATATTTTACATACATCCATATAAATTAGAACATTTTGTACAAAGGATACATATATAATCTTTTATTTACAACGTGATATCAGTAAGATACATGTGTCAAAATACATAGGTTATAACATAAAACATAACTGGAAATATGTTAACCAAGTGCCAGCATGATAAATATAGGTAATTTAAATTCGATGGGTGATTTATAGCGTGATATTCCATGAAATGTTAATTTTGCCAGTTCTGCGACGCAAAATGCAGTAGCCTCTGCAGCAAAAACGTACTTGGTGTGATATAAATAAGGAAAAAAAATCAGATTTGGCTGTCTATCTATCCATTATTTTATTATTTTATGTTATTTATAACACTTCATAATCATTAAGTTGTCAATCAACATTAAACTCGCCCACAAAAAGTGACAAAATGATTGACAATTGTTTTTAATGAAGTCTAGTGTATTACGCAATTGTTATGCAAGACAATTGTATTGTTAAGTGGGCGCTTTAAATCGTTGATTGTCAACAATTAAACGCAATTACCTGTTGTGTAAAGGTGATAATGGTCTACCATTAATAGTTAAATGTGTTTCTTTCACTCTGAACATTTTATAATTTTTTGGATATATCTTTCCTGTCTTTTTTCTTACTTACAAATCATGATTTACATGTAAAAGGTGTGGGTGGGGGGAGTTATCACAAAAAGGGGGGGGGGGTTAATTGGCTATCAGATAACAGGCCATTATCTCCATGATATAACTTCTATCATTACCATTCTTATAATAATCCATATACCTATCTATCTATCTAAACAAAATATAACTATATATTATGTAATATATCCTTCCTATCATATCCTTTCTTTCTTTGTGTCTACTTTTTTTTCTTCCTTTATCTTTCTGTTTTTTCTTTCTTTCCTGTCTTTTTGCTGACTTTCTTGGGCCTAATCACACTAGACACCAACTATAATAATCTATCTATCTATCTATCTATCTATCTATCTATCTATATGTCTGTCTGTCTGTATGTCTGTCGTGCTGTCTATCTTATCTATCTATCTATCTATCTGTCTGTCTGTCTGTCTTATATTATCTTATCTATCTATCTATCTATCTATCTATCTATCTATCTTATCTATCTATCTATCTATCTATCATTTTATCTAAAAATAAATAAAAAATATATATACTTCGTTTATTATTTATACACTTGAATTATTATACAAGGTATATATGGGTCATTCCACAGAAACGGTGCACCCGGTATGAGGATGGTCAGACTAAATGTTAAGATATAAAGATACACAAGAAATTTGTGCACGAGTCTGTCATTTATAGCTGATATTTTGGCTCTCTTTTGCTGAAAAAGGCAGCACAAATTGTGTGTCCCCACACCATATCTCTTTAACCTACTCAATGAATGTAAGTTAAAAATAATTTATAATATTTACATAGCTAACATCAGAAGACGTTGAATTTTCAGCTGGTGGTGAAAATTGTGACAATACTTATTTGTTAAAGTTTGACCACAGAATCAATGTCACTCCTGTTACCATGGTATTAAAATGCTGCTGGATAAAAAAACTAAAATTGTTAGGTCTGTACACTTTCCAAGAGATGAAAGTACTGGTATTGGGACTTCAGCATGCCTGTTTATTATACACATTTCCAATAATATTTTTCAATATTTAAAGAAAATAGTTTTATTTGCAGGGGTTGACTTTTATGTACGTCATTTATGTTACCAATTTTATGAGAAAGCTTTTTATCACAAGAAATAGCTTCAGAGCAATTCTGAAAGTATTCCTTTATTTCAAAATGGAATGGAAATTTGGGTGAAATTACTACCATTTCCCTTTCAGATTTTACATGAAGTTTCCTTAAATGTCTATTCTGTTACTGTCCTTCCTGTTACCATAATTGCTGATATAGCAGGTCACATAAGTTTTTTTTAAATAAGAGCTTAGTGGATGTCTCCTGACCAAAGGTAAAGGGCATATATGTATTTAGACTTTTTTATTTTATTTTATTTATTTACTGCTTATATTATGTGTAATAACGTACATTTCTTTCGTTGTTCCTTGTAATTTGCTGCTTTTGTTTTTTTGTTTTATTTGGTCAAATAAATAAATTCTCTCCCTCCCTCTCTCTCTCTCTCATTAAATGAAAATGTCTAGCTGTTGTGTCACATTCTGGGAACGTGCTATTGACGGAGGAAGTCGCTGATGCCTGTTTCACTCCAAGGCATTCTTAAGCACAGATTCCAGCACTCCTTTAAGCCTTAAGCCTTTAAAATGCAATGTGTGCCCTAAAAGTAACAGCTGCAAATGACACTCCTTGTTTGACACCACCATGCTGCTTGCATCCAGTAAGTTGAGAGAAAACTGTCATGAGCAAAGGAGTCATGTGGACTGGAATCCAATATGATGGTGTGTCACTCAAGGACACTGTAATATAATATACATTTTACCTTTCATTATGCCATTTAAATCATCAAATATCGGAGAGACCCAAAAAAAAGTCACTTTCCAATCATTAGATGAGTTAAACTATTATAATCTGCATTGGCAAAGATATTTATTCCTCCAAAATCAAGCATTATATTTCTAGGTGTTCAATGTGACAGAAACATTGATACTTATTTCAACATTGTCAACAATATAGTCAACATGCATTTTCAAAAGACATTGTGACAATGCTTATGCAGTATTGATTAATTGTAGCTTATTGTAAAAATATTTTAGCAATGTTCTTGGGTATTATTTTGAAAGAAATATTGCTGAGAAGCTTGAAAGGTTCCACCCTCTAATCTTGTGACCATATATTATTGTGCAAAATTTTAAGTATAGGAATAACAATGTACATGGCCAATGGTGGATAAACGCATGGAAAACGCATGGTTTTTGCCTCAATATAATTAGCCAAAAACCCTTCATTTTCCATGCGTTTATCCTTCTCATGGAAAAGGCACGTGGCACATTTGGCCATGTAGTTATATTTGTGGCATGATTGTAATAACCTGCTCTGTTTGCAATGGACCACGTCATCTCAACGTCAGCTAACCAACAATGCTTTGATAAAACAATAACTAACTTATATTGTCCAGATTTTGATTAACTTATGTTGGGATTTGCACTCAGATCAGGTCGTACTGAAGGGTCATGCTAGGGTCAGTGTAATTTTGCATTTTAATTATATTTCTTGAATTTGACCAAAGATGACAATTAAATATAATTAGGAAGAAATTATACCGCCACGACGTTGGTGTAACATTGATCTGATATGACATGCTATGTGGACTAACAAAAGTATTGTTCAACTACAAATTAATGTTACCGATATTCAAAGTCTAAACCAAAGAGTTATACAGTTAGATTCATAAAATATGGTTGACTGTTGCAACCTATTGTCATGTATTTTTATTTAGAAGTTTATGAAAATGCATTATCAAAACAAGAATATGTAGGAAACTTAAGAGAAAGTTTAAGTCAAGCAACTTAAGTGTATACATTGTTAAAACGGCTGAACCAGAACCTTGAGAAGCCAATCATAGAAAAGGGGCTGTGTCCACCCTAAGGGAACAAGCCAATAAGATTCAAGGAGAAGACCATTGGTCAGAGTTTGATGTATATGCTAGGGAACAAGTTAGAATCAAACAGTTGTAGATGTGTATCTATTTTATATGCATTAATGTTTCTATACACATCCTGGCTGTAGCTATAACTGGCTAAAGCTAGACCGATCCATCAGTTCCTACATTGTAGATGTATGGACTGATTCCAAACCATAGGTTTTTTCAGCCAATACGGCATTTTCAAAAAGTCACTTTTGTAAACAATCACTATTTTGAAGAATAATGCCAATTTTCGGACACAATCACTCAAGTCATAAATGTAGGCAATATATTTCTCTACGTTGGTGTGTGAACACTGGTCACAGACCTGACTTAGTTATCCTAAAATAAAATAAAGATTACAAGGAAATCGCACTAAAAAAAGTATTGTTGTGATGGTAACGCCGTCCTCAAAAATATCAACAAATCAGTGAATCGGCGGGTTGACGTCACAGGCCATTCCTCATAAATTAACAAGATGTTGCATCGCAGAACCATAATCTGACTATCCTAACGTGATAAACACATCAATTAGCAACATAATTATTCATTTAAAGTTGCGAATCGATAGCATTCCATCTTGTTTACTTACTCAAGACGCAACGTCGCAGTGGCACGTGCGCGACCTTCAGAGATTGTTTCAGTTTGATATATATGATATTAGATAATAAACTAATATATGAGATATCGCCCACCAATAACTTTTAAACATATTTACTTATATTTAGATGCCATAAAAATTTCAACATTTAGAATTTGACAAGAACAACAGAGACTAAATTTTCACAGATGGCGTTGCAGTGAAGTGACAGGTGCGCCACCACGCATTCAAGAAATATCGGCTTCTATTGGTCGGATCTTTGCCAAATTTGGTTTGTAAGTTGCGCTTTTTTATCGCGGTTCTAATGGTGTGCCATTTATAGCTGTACTCTCAAAACTGTGAAAGCGCCAATTAAAATCGTTTTGGCAGGATTTCCCCATGTTGTGAAACCGCGCTAGACTAAAGCCAGCTGCTTCTGTCTTGTCCGAGCTTATTGTCAGCTTACAGCTAACACCACTGAAAAAATGTCAACCTTGGTAAATGTAAGAAATTATATTATAAATCATAAGTATGTAAGTAAAATAGACATGCATCTTTTCAACAAAAATGACAAATATGCATAACTCGATCTCAACTTATACACCAGATGGTGCTGCATGCACTTTTAGATCTGGCTTTGAGTAGACAACTATAGCCAAACAGTTCCATTTAGTGGCAGGTTGCATCGTGTAGCAGAAGTTGTCTAGAATTAATTTGAAAGGTCGTTTTTAATTAAACTAACTGTGTAGATGATTTTGTACATGTCACTGGTGGGCCAGAGGATGTGTTTAAGGAATTTGGGGAAAGGTCACAGTCTCCGTTAATATTACATCCCTTCTTGACATTTCAATTGTTCTAACCAGAGGCACCAAAACAGTATACCTTCAAAACAATCCGCTGACATTTCTAAAGAGATACTTCCGTTGTTGGGAAAACAGAGTCAAGAGGCTTTCTTTACAAAAAACTACAATTTTATAGCCTCAAAGTTGTTTTTTTGTGTACAGCATGGTGAACTAATGCTCTTATAAAAGTGAGTTAAATTACAACGAATTTATTACACGGGTTTATAATTATGCTTAAGATGTCCATGTTTCTCTGGATATTAATTTAGCAAATCTGAAAAGATATGAAATATAAATTTATTTAAGTATTTTGAACCTTCGAAGACATGCGCATTGCTTTTTTCCCCCACTACTAAAACTCTGATCAAACTTCCAACCACAAGCCCATACAAGGCTAGTCCAGTAACACCCTGTTGTTGAACTACTACCCATACTTAGCTGCAGACACCTATAAGTCAATATAAGATCTGACTCCCTTAAAAAGTGTAGCAGTCAGGAGGTGTTTGAAAAAGAGGCCAGGAAGTATTTTTATCTTACTACTACATTATAACTGTTTTACTTGTACACTATCTTTTATTTGTTATTTTTAGTTCTGTTATATTATTCTTTTTTGTACTGTTTTTATTTATTTGTGACAGGGCAATTTTTGTTGCTCAAAATGTTTATTACCCTGTATTAATATGTTTTATAAATAAATAAATAAGATCAACAACTAAAACACTGTTAATGTTAATAAATTTACACAGATTTTCTGTGAAGTAGCTATCCAAACATGGCATATATGAATACGCTACAACTGACAGCTCCTTGTTTGCCATGAAAGGTACATAATTATTTTCTGACTGGAATGAAGAATAATGCATCCTACGCTTTTTTCTAGTCGATCAGTCAGCCTAAGCTAATGTCATGTCTGTCATGAGTAATGAAAATGACTGACTTCTTAGTTAAAATCATTTCATCTTAACTTTCAGTGACTAAGCCTGGCTAACTTGTTAAATGAATGTAAGGAGTAGTCATTCTGGTTGCTGTCAAACATAGTTAAGATATCTTAGCTCACAAGTTTCACTGCAGTGAAAGTATTGGAGGGGCCAGGACTTACTCGGAGCAGTATTTTTGATAGGGTGTTATGCTTAATCAAATCTTCTTGCATGACATCTTGGCTGCACCTTCACCCAGGGATTTTATGGGGACATCTCTTGTCAGTCGCATCAAAGAGGATTATTCCAAACCCTGTCACAAAGAACCAAAGAAGAGACAACTGATCAATAGTATTTCGAAGGCATCATATCGGGCTCTACACAAGGGGTTTGCTATTGTGTTTAGGAGAGGTTGGAGTCCACCCCACATGATTTCTTTGTAAAGGAACCTCAGCAAAAACCGTCTTCAGTAAATGATCAGTAGCATATGCCTCCCAGACCTGACGATATTTGCCAAATATAAAACGAACTTCAAGGCAATAATACTGTATATAATGTATTTGTTTTTTAATTTATGTTTAATATTAACTAAACCAATCATTAAGGCATAAGTTTTACTGATATAAACTCCCTAATCATATGAAATAAAATTGTTCGTATATATAATATACCTTTTTCAAGTTCTATTCAGTCATTGCTTAGCATATAAAGAACTACAAATACAAACACACACATGTGCTAGTCCTTCATGCATGGTGACAAATATATTCCAAAGGGAGATGCTATTTTTACCGTAAGTTCAGCTGAGTTCAGTTTAATGATGTAGTATAAAATGCACTGCAAAATACGCATGGACCATAACACATATGCAACACGATCCCACCAGTTCACACACAATGAGACAGGCCAAGACACTCTCCTAATGGGTGTTGGGCAGTAAGGTTTCGAGTAACAACTAGCCGTCTCTAATGCCACAAGACTCTTGTGGACTCTTGACTTCTTGCAGACCAATGCTACGGTAAGAGTTATATTTAGGACTCAGATAAAAGCAGCGGAAATGTGGTCTTATCGAATAGGTTACTGGAAATCCTTTAGACTAAGATATTACCAATGCTTTTCATGGTCCCTGTCACCAGAAGACTGCCTCCATATTAGTGAGTTACTCATCTTTATCTAATAAGAAGTCAATGATATGACAAATCTACAAAACGAAACTTTCTTTAAGCCTGACTAATTTATCATATAAACCAGTTTAAAAATAAATGGCTATGGGAAGATTTAGTCAATCTATAGAAACAGTGCAATGTGAAAAAAATTTGTCTCTATGAGACCGGTTTCCAACTCTGTGAATTTTATTGTTAAACCACCAAAAAACTGTTTATTCGAATGGCTTTTTTGCCTACTCTCTGGTACCAATGGGGTTCGTCCAAATTTTGCACCTGAACTGCAAGCCTTATTTTGTTCTCATGATGTTTTTCGAACAAACGTTCCACCCACGATCGGCGAAAAAGAAAACTTCTTTTCAAATACCTAAAGGGGGTTTCACACATAGCCGGATCAGACGCCGGAGCATCCCGGAATGAAATTTCGTTAAATCCGGGGCGGTCCGGGCGAAAAAGTTAGAAATGTTAGGAATGAGCCACAGTTGTAGCCGGAGGTAACACAACTGTGCCGGAGGAGGGCGGAGTGAACCGGATGTTACACGGGGCCTTCACGGATATACCCGATCTTTACACGATCTTACTACGATATCACTACGGAGTTAAGCGGTTTTCACCCGGATCGCTCTGAAATTGGTATTTAAACTGCCTGCGTTCCACTGTCCATCATTCCACTTCGGACTACCATACTGCAAAGCTGTTACTGCTACTACAGAAAAATTGGATATGCCTTTATCACACTACGACAGGGTGGAATTGGATTTGAAGTGCATGGACATGCAAGTCCAGCTATTGACTGCTGCTAATGATATAATTCTGCAAGAAGAACACAAACTGCAAGATGATGCAGTGAGGGCCACAACATCAACTGATGAAGATGACCTATTAGAAAATGCTGCTGCTACACCAAGACGAAGAAGAAGGCAAATGTGGGTGCGACCTTGGCTGCTAAGAAGACCTCTTTATGGGCAGTATGAAAAACTGATGGCTGAATTGACTGCAGAAGATGTGGGTGGCTTCAAGAATTTCATGAGGATGGAGCCTGACTTATTCCATGAAGTTCTTGCCAGAGTGGGACCTAGGATTACAAAGCAGGATACCTTTTGGAGGAGGGCCCTTGAACCTGGATTGAAACTGGCTATTACCTTGCGCTACCTGGGTACGGGCAACAGCTACAAGTCTCTGCAGTATGGATTTAGGGTAGCCTTCAATACCATTTCTATCCTTGTCATCGAAGTCTGCCAGGCCATCATAGACGAGTACTCAGCAGAAGTCATGCATTGTCCTGTAACCCCAGAAGCCTGGAAAGAAGTTGCCAATGGATTCTATAACAGATAGAACTTCCCCCACTGTGTCGGCGCCATTGATGGGAAGCACGTTGCCATCAGATGTCCTGCCAAGTCTGGATCCCTGTTCTACAACTACAAGGGATTTTTCTCTATTGTCCTACTGGCTGTAGTTGATGCTGAATACAAGTTCCTCTACGTTGACATTGGTGCCAGTGGATCAGGCTCAGATGCTGGAGTGTTTAGTCAGACAGAATTGAAGGAAGCGCTACAAAGTGGGAACATTGGATTACCTGAACCAGATAACCTGCCTAATGATGACCAACCAGTGCCTTACTTCATAGTTGGGGATGATGCCTTTGGACTGCAGACTTGGATGATGAAGCCTCTGCCTCACAGGAACATGACCATGGAAGACAAAATCTTCAACTACAGACTTTCTAGAGCTAGACGGGTGGTAGAGAATGCATTTGGACTTTTGGCTGCCAGGTTCAGGTGTCTCCTCACAACAATGCCTCAAAGTCCTGACAGAGTGTGTACCATAACTCTTGCTTGCTGTGTGTTGCACAACCTACTGAGGGTGAGGTATCCAACTGCTCAAGTGAATGCTGTGGACCAGGAAAATGCCGACATCCATGAGATCATCCCAGGTGCATGGAGGGAGAATGCTGCCAATCTACCAGACATGGGACATGTGTTCAGAGGCAACACCAACAGAGCAGCCAAGGAAATGCGGCAATACTTGGTCAGCTACGTGAACTCAGAAGCTGGGAGTGTACCATGGCAGCAAGACAAGATTTGAAAACAACACGAATGATGTAAGTTTGAACATTTAATTAATACGACACTTCAGACTTCTGCAGCACACAAGTGCAAAAAATACACAGCATTTAATTATTGTCATGTAATACAGTTTACATGAAAACATAAGTAACAGTTCATTGTTCATTACATTAAAGTTCATTGGTATACAGTTCACATGAAAACATAAGTAATAACAGTTCATTGTTCATTTCATTAAAGTTCATTGTTCATTTCCAGGTCAACATTACTCGGTTGTGGTAGTTGGAGGCGTGGGCACCGAAAAGGAGGAGTTATGGTCATCACCACCAACCATTCCTCCCACACTAGTGTTTAACAAGTAGCTGGTGAGAGAAACATCCTGAGGCGTGCTGCAATCCTGTGGTGACATGGAAGGACGACCGTGAGAAGGACCTGAAGTCAACCAGGCCTGACTGATTATCGTAGAAGATGTCACTGCATCAGGTTGTGTAAGGTTTGGGCCTGGTAATCCCACCAAGTGTCTGTGTCCATCTGCATCACCTCGTGGTAGATCATGTCTGTGAACACCCTCTTGGACAAGCTGCCTGAGTCCGTCGGCTGACTCAACTTGCTGTGCATGTCCCTCTGCAGATCGGTGGCTTTTTCAATCAGCTGGAAATAGGAAAAAACACAACATTAGAGTAAGTCACATGGCAACTGCAATAGCATGTGCATTATTGACAATGTACTGAAAAGACACATCACCATACAGTGAACACTGGAAGTGCCAAGAAACAAAGCTACCACTTTCTACTATGGAAAAGCTACAACTTTAAAATGCAAGATTACAATTACAACTTTAAACTGCAAGATTACAATTAGAACTTTAAACTGCAACATTACAATACGATTATCTTGATTATCATGGCAACTGAAGCAGTATACTTACTTGAGTGACAGCTTGTATAGCAATTCCATCTCCACTAGCTGCAAGGCTGGATGAATCACAGTCATGATGATGACGAGGCTCATGATGACGTCTGGACGTCTTCTTGCTTGGAGGAGGGGCCCCCATCTTCCTCCTGCTGCTGCTGCTGCCGCCCTTGTAAGGCCCACCCTTGGACCTGCTTGTATCCGAATCCCTGCCACCATCATCTGAACTATCCACAATGACCTCCTCAGCTTCAGACGTGTCATCCTCAGTGGTAGGTCTGTTGCTGCTGGATGGAGTTTTGGCTGATAAGCTCTGGGATAGCTGCCCACCTTTCTTTCTTTTCCCAGCATCAACCCTCTTGATGTGGCGTTCGAGGTAGCCGAAATTCTCCATGATCCAGTTGTCCCGGTCTGTCAGGATTCTGGCGGCCCCACCAGAAAGCTTCTTGCTTGGATCCGTCAGCTTCCCAACTGAAGTGCGCATTGAGTCAATCCAAGTCTTCAGCTGCTGCGCAGTACAACCCAGCTCCTTCGCCTTCTGGTCTATTATTCGCGATTTGATGTCTGTCTGCTTGTATTGAGCAAGCCGCCGGTTATACAACATCTCCTGGGAACGGTACCAGTCGGCCACATCTTGTTCCTGGTCTTCTGTCAGGTTCAGGGCTTCCTTTTTCTGCCTCTTCGCTTTTGCTGCAGGTGGGGGTGGAGCTGCAGTAGGAGGTACTGCAGGTTCAGCAGGTACAACTGGCCCAGGTAAATCTGGCATGCCTTGCGGACTTTGCGGTCTTGATGAGGTATTACTGCCTGCATCTTCTTCAACAGCAGCAGGTGCAGGTTCCTCTTGCACAACAGTCTTCTTGCCAGGCCTCCCCTTTCCTCTCCTAGGTGGCATGGTGGTTAATTCAAGAAACGGCAGTAGTAGCAGCAGCAGCAATCCAGAAGGTAATATCCAGAAGAAGTGGTGGATAAATCAATTAATTCGATGATCAACGATGAACGGTGGGCGGTGGAATGATGCTTCTCCAAAGACGGCGGTTGTATATATACTCAGGCATCCGTACTCACTCCGTGTCAGTTTAATTAACACCGTCTTGACACCTTGTTCACTCCTGTCTCTCCGCATTGACCTCGTGTGACACCGTGTACTTAACGGGGTTAACCGGGTCAAGCAAATGACATGTAAACTCGCTTTCCCTGTTCACTCCGTTTTGACTCCGTGTTGGTCCTTGTTCACTCGTGTGGAACCGCGTTGCTCCTTGTGCTCTCCGGCGCATACTTTTCATGCCCGTTTGACGCCGGACTTAGCCGGAGATCACACGATGTATTCCGGTGTCAATACGGAGGTCCCCGGAGATCGACAGAGTCTACTGGGAGTCTACACGGATCTACACGGATCAACACGGATTGAAATATTCCGGGATCTCTGGCATGAAAAATTAAACATGTTTAATTTTTTTGCCGGAGTCCCACGGTGTTACCGGACAATGCCGGACAATCCCGGACAATCCCGGACATGAACACGATGTCTATACGGCTTTCCCCGGAGTATGTGGGAGTATTCCGGAGTTGTCCTCCGGGACGCTCCGGCGTCTGATCCGGCTATGTGTGAAACCCCCTTAAGTGAAAGTGCACACGATGAGGGTCTAAGTGAAAAGTTCATTGTTTACTAGACTAAGTCGTGTAGTACGTACTTCTCAACTTTCTAAGTGACTTGGATGGTCCAAATTTATCATTATTGGAAAAGCTCATTTGAAAGGATATGGTGAAAGAGCTTGTGCATTTATCTTTATTTTAGAGGTACAACACTCTAGGAGCAGAGTGAAGATGCTGATTAATTGGCTATAAGTGGAATTTTCTGTGGCTGAATAGAAGCTCATAGGAACGAACCGATGCAAATAGATGCAGCAACAGCAGCAGCAGCAGCTAAATGCTGAGAGAGCAGGGCAACGTTTGTGTGAAGAGTTTCCTATCAGGTATGGTGGAGAAGTGATGCCTATTTGCGAAAGTGTCAGCCCTAAGCAAGAAAGGCGATTAGATTGCTTGCCCCAAGACTGTAGGCGCTGAAGAGTTCTCAGAAATTCTTCAAACAAATGGCATCTAATTCATATGGCAGAGAGCACTGACTGCAGTTTTTCTCCCATTCCACTTTGCCTTTGTGCAGCTAAAGTTGCAGGTGCAACCCAAGACGAGGCAAGGCCAAAATGCCATTGTTACTTCAAGAGAAGTAATTTGCATAATTACCCTGCAGTGAAGTAAGTATATGCCCTCAGAAAATAAAGTTTCTGTGTAGGCCTATCAATTAATTCATTGTTTAGAAACTTAAACATCATCAGCTAGGTTCATTCAGAGATGGTAGTCTACGTCATCAGATTTAGGAAGGTTACAAATACAGCTGAACTGGAAATTATGAGCATACATCACCGCATGCATGTTCCTATTTAAAGAGAACTTCGAAATCACTCAAAAGGGGGGTTCTCGTCACATTAGTGAAAATAAAAGTTTAAAAAGTGATAGGAATGTGGTTTTTCAAAGCTAACTTTAACACACAAACATAACAAAATGATGTATAGTTTTACAAATGTACACCTGTTTTCTCCATTAATGACAAATGTGGTAATTGTTTCAAAGCAGCTGGGTAATTTGAGTTATCATTACAACATATTTCACAGACATGGAAAACTGAACTCCACAGGACGTCATGCAAATCCAGGACTCCGAATGCCTAAGGCAGTCCCTCACCAAAAAGAGCCCTGGACTCAAATTACATCACCTGGGTTCACATGACGTACTCAGGAGTTTAGTTTCCTAGTCTATGGGTTCTGCTGTATTGCCTGCACTGAGTTAATGTGCATTAGTTCTCAGTGTAATTACATGTACTTTTTCAAAGCTGATGACAGTGTTTACTTCAATCTGCAGAATTTGTAATTATTTGTCTCAAGGGCAAAAGGTCTCATTTCGTTAATGAGAACTTCCCAAATCCATAGACTTGGAAACCAGTCTCGTGAAGTTGGAAGCTAAATGCCAGAGGACGTCATGTGAATCAAGGACTGTCATTGGCCAAGGCAATCCTTCAACTAAAGAGTCCCGGATTCACATTACTTCCTCTGGAGTTTAGCTTCCCAACTCTATTAGACTTATTTCCAAGTCTATGAATTTGGCTGTAACAGACTAGTGCAGTGATGTCAGTCAAAAAGATATTGCAAATTCATTGCATGATGAGTACAGAACTCGAATACCAGTCGGTCAATGAGTCAGTCAGTCAACCTGTCAAACAGTCGGTCACTCAGTCAGTCATCCAGCTATCATTCACTCAGTCAATTATTATTATTTAGTTAGTTATTTAGTTTCAGTTGTGCGATTAAAATGAAACCCCACTGCCACTGCAGAGAACACTCTGCGATTGATAAAACCATATTTGGATCAACTGCACAGCTCAATAATTCCCCGTATCAAAATGTAGACCACCTCACCATTTAGAGTAGTACATGGCCAATTGTGCCACGTGCATTTTCCATGCGTTTGGATAAACGCATGGAAAAAGCTTGGTTTTTCCCTTATTATAATTAGCTAAAAACCATGCATTTTCCATGCGTTTATCCTTCTCATGGAAAACGCACGTTGCACATTTGGCCATGTAGTTGTTGCCTGTAGCATGTTGGTGGGGGTCTAGCTCAGTGGTAGCATGCTGGGCTTCCATTCACTGGGTCCCAGGTTCAATTCCCGGTCGGCTGTTTCATCCATCATCTTATTGTCTGTCCTAATTAAACCATCAGGTCTAGAAATACAGGACATAAGCCCTATTTTACCCACCATGCTGCATGAAAATGTTGGTTTAATCTGACTGATGAGGTGCCATTGTACATTGAAGCAATCATCAACAAAATTTATCGACGTCAAGTGAAATATTCTTAGAGAAGCAATGTGATAAAAATTAACCAAAAATGAAAAGTTGATAACCCTCGGCCATGAAACTTATGAAGGCAGTTCAGAATTTGAAGAAGTGTCAATCTCCTTTATGGGCAGGACAATTAGGAATTACAATTAGCAGGATGGGAAGTTCCTTCAATGACAAAGTTTTCTGATAATTGCCTTCTAATCATTGACATGTCCTTTCTATCACTATCTCTCAATGAATTCTGGAAATCACTGAAATTGAACGTTCAAGTTTCTTAAATTTGCAGCTGCAAAACGAAATATTCAGTGACGAAATTAGTTGTGTTACATTGCACACTTATGGTTGAAATAAGTGCACTAATGAGAAATACCTCAGTGGGCGTTTTGCACAAAATCTGAAACATCAAATCAACAGCTGATCAATGAAGGAAATTGGCACTTAGTTTATATTTAGGCAGGAATGTGCTTTGTTCGCATTTGGTGGTGATAGTGGATTAGGGCTTGACATTGTAAGTGCTGTATTTCTGCACCAGTTGGGCTAATTAGGACAGGCAGGGACCATGACAACAAGATGAAGGATGAAACAGCCATCCAACTTAGGCTCGAACGGGAATTGAACCCGGGACCAAATTTACTGTTAAGATAATGTACTTCAGTCACCACCCCAGCATTTCCAATAAATTGTATATTTTGCTTTTCTTTTTCATGTCATTTCTTTGACCTTTTTCCATTGGGGGACTGGCAAACAGTATTATTACTAATATTTTACCATTGATGCATTATGTCTCAAGAGAGTTGCGGTTTGAACTGTCGGTAATTTCTGTCAATTTCATGCTGCACCATGCCTATTGTGGATGATGTGGACGATGTGGACTCCCAATTTTATCATGTCATCATGACGTCTGTGAAATTTATTAAATACATCTGACTAACTAATTAGTCAAATGTATGAGTTTCAGACCAGCAGCATCCATACAATAATAAATAATGCTTGAAAGTATATGACAATAACCAATATTAATATGACAAAAACCACCACGATAGTAGAATCAGTGTACCTGCAATAACAATTCTCCAAGATAGTTTTCCTGTTCTGAGCCGGGTATAACCAACGAAAATGTTAGTTAACTCCCTCGTGAGTGCAAACAGTTCCTTACTTTGCCTAATAAGAGCAGTCAAACAAATCAAACAATCAAACAAATTAGTAAATATGTTTAATGGAGTATAAGTTATTCAGCAGGATTTAACCAACAAATACGTTAGTTAACTCCCAAATGTGAGGGATATAACTATATTGCTTTACTTATGTTCACTTCGCAAGCTTTATCAATCATAACTTAGTTCGTTGTTTTACCACTAGGGGCAGCGCATGCAAATTCGAAAGAGCAGATTAGGTTAAGTGTGCTTGCAACGTCACCATTGTTTTGAATTCGCTGTCACCCACGTGCAGACACTCTTCTGTTTAAAGCCAATTTAATGCAATCACTAGCCTATTGATACTTGGTTTTCTTTCTTAAGGCATTTTTTAACTGGATTTGGATGCACTTTGTTGTATTGGGTAGTAAAATGGAAGAGTGGTTTTGGCCTTGAAACGAGTAAACATGTTCCGGAATGACAGAAATAGAACAATGTTAGCAATTAGCCTATTACATGCATAACAGACACCCACAATGCATTAGCCAGCATCTTGAGCACCCCAGAGGCCGGAAGCTGATGCCAAGGGCCCATCGGCCTGTCCATTTCCGGTTAGTGGGACATCATTGGAGTCCCAAAGTGATTTGACCTTCATTGGGGTCATCAAGGTCACAAACATTAAGCACCATAAACTAACCTATCTGCATGCATGATTTAAACAGCTATAAATGTGAAAAGGCATTTGTCTTCAGCTAATGACAAGACAGTTGACCTTATCTTCCATAATGGTTGACCTGGTGAACAATAAGCCCAACTTGTAGGGCACTCTGGGCATTAATTATTAATATCAATAGCTCAAATTAACCTGATCTGTCACTGTTGACCTTTCATGGGGCAACTATCGCTTCTCTGAAAATGCCCTTGGTAGAGCAGAGCAACTTTTGCTATCATTATCCAAGTTAAAGCTCAATAACAAATCCTTAATTGGGAGAAAAAGTAACAGAGCCTACAGGAGGCACAACGACCGTAAAACATGAAAAGACAATATAAGATGACGTCACTACATAATTGTTACATGCATGACGTCACAGGATAGATGACGTCATCAAACGATAGTTATCTGCTCTGGTGACAAGTTGTGGTACTTTTTCATTGACCTATTTGTACTCAGATATAGTATTGTGATATAATGATGTCATAATAAATGATGCAAAAATGCCAGCATGGCTGCCACGCGAAGAGGGTGTTTATAGACAACAGTTCACATTTACTTCCACATCTTTTCTCTTGAATATAATATTATAATCACTATTTTTCAGTATTTTATATTCAAATAAAAGTTCAAACTATTTTCCTTGATTTCTACGATGCCAAAGAATTTAGCAACCTTTTCTTTCATAATAAGTTTCATTTGGATAATCTTATTCACTATTCCATTCAAAATGTCATGTTAAAATGAATATATATGCATCCCGCTATAGATAAGTGGGGAAAACCTGGGCATTGAGGAATTCTGCATAATTCCCCATTATAACCTTGTAATAACTGGCTAAAGCCAGCCACTTCGGTCTACTCCTAGCTCATAGTCGGCTGAAAAATATAAACCTTGGTAAATGTAAGAAATTTATCTAATAAATATAAAAAATATGTATGTGCATAAATATGCATCTTTTCAACAAAAGTTTACAAATATACGTAACTTTCAACTTAGGCACCAAAAGGTGCTGCATATACTTTCAGATCTGGCTTTGAGTAGCTAGCTATAGCCAGACAGTTCCGTTTAGTGGCACGTAGCATCATATAGCAGAAGATGTCTAGCTTTGTCTAGATTCAATATGACTGGCTGTTTTTAACGAAACTATCTGTAGGTATGGAATATGTAAGTTGTAATGTATTTGTATTATTTCCAATGCTGTGGTGATGTTGGCCCCTCTTTCATCCATATTCATGTCTCATCATTCACCTCTCTAAGTAGGAACTCTCCCCAGAGGGCAGCACTCTCCAAATAAACACCCTCCAGAGGAGAGTCATTACTTTCCTTCCATGGGATTCAATAAACTTTTCGAAAAGTAGGCAACAGAATTCATGGAACAAATATTATGCCATTGCTTTAAAAGGTATTTTATGTTCGTCTTTGTAGCATTGTTTTCTTTACTTCATGTTCCTACAGCACGCAATACAGATATTTGTAGAGGAGAAAATCGGTGTTTCACACGCTTCAAGTATTAGTTATATGACTTAATGGTAGTTGAAGTCGTTTATTCCTTTAATGGCCCAACTGTAAACTGAATTAGATGTTATTTGTATTCTTAAAGGTTTTACTTTGGCGTTCAAAAGTGTTTAGAAATGACAGTCAGATTCTTTAACTACCCATGGACTATAGGCAGTTAGATGTGTGCAGTAAATTATATTATTATCATTTTAGATAATTTCAATATACAGTGTATATTGCATGTATCATGTGCAGAAATGCAGGACGTATAGGCCAGATAGCATTGGACATCGTTCTAACGTCGGCCCTATGTATGCGACGTCAGACCAACATCAGGCCATCATCGGGCCGATGAAGCATTTTATCAGGTATGTCCTTTTTACTAGAGGGTGAAGGCCTAGTTTAGTGGTAGCGCTGGGTTTCCAACCACCGGGTCATGGGTTCGATTCCCGGTCAGGCTTAGTTGGATGGCTGTTTCATTCATCATCTCATTGCCATAGTCCCTGTCTGTCCTAATTAGCCCATCATGTGCGGAAATGCAGGACATAAAGCGCTATCCCTCCCACCATGCCCTTTTTACTACAGGTCATCAAAAAATATATGTTATATATATATATATATTATTTTATTGACAACGCAATATCAGTGCAGATACATGTGTCACAAAAAATAAAGCAAAGGAAGAGAAGAAAGTAATAATATATATACATATAAATAAAGAAAATATAATAAAATAAAGGCATGAAATTTTTCTAAAACGCTATAATAAAACATAAATAACTATATACAGCACCAGGTAATGAACTAATAATAAATATATGTATCTTTGAGCACCTAGTTCAATTAACACAACTGGTAATACTGATATATAATACTAAAGTTGTCGGAATTTGATCTGACATGAAGCTGTTTTTAAAGTCTACCTAGTGTGAACATACCAGATAGCATTCCTAATTGGAACAACATCAGCACAACATCAGCACAACGTCAGCGATCTAGATACAATGTTTTCCCAAATTTGCAACGATATTAGCCTGCCTGATTTGGAATGCTATCTGGGTGTATAAGAGTATTCAAGAAAGAAATCCACCACCTTTAATGACATCGAAAAGCCACTAACCAAAGACATCAGTCTTGGCTTTAGGGTTACCTCCATCTATCTGCATTGACCTAGTGCTTTGGTATTCAGGCCAGCCTGACCTCTTGATTCATTCATCAGTTGCCCCATGCCAGGTTAACGTTTGACCTCTTTTTTCATCTTACTCAGCCACAGAAGGGTTGGCAGGATACTTAACATGGAGTAGATAAGGACGTTTCTTATCTGTGCAGATACACCATTAGTGATGCAGGGAATACTTCAAATATCGCTCACATGCTGCCCAGATACAAGTCTCAATGTTCAGCAAAATATTCTTTTACCAAAGAGTGTAAAATCTCATAAAGAAGGGTATTGGAAAATATACTGATTAACAGTTAAAAACAAGAAAGTGACAGATCATTTTCAGGTTTTTTTTTTTTTTTTTTTTTGGTACCTCCTGTGAGCAATATCTATGTGGCTAAATTATTATATTAATGGCAAAATGCCCAAAAGAGAAAAAACATACCTGGATTTTATCTCTATTAGCAAATGCTGACTGATAGGTTTTGACAAATCAATACTTAATTTTAGGCATAATAGGTAATTCGTTTAATACAATGCGTATATGCCAGAAGCAAAGTGTTGGACTTGGCTGTGGTGAGGTCCTTGGTTATTTTAGGAAATTACCTCCACTTTTTCTTGTCATGCCCAACTTTCTGCCCTTCTTCTTCTGAGAGTGTGCTGTTATACACTCTGAATAGCCAGAGGAGCTGCACATGTAAGTTTGTGTTCTGTATTTTTCTTTTTTTAATCTTAGATCAGTCTTGAGTGAGAACCGGAGCGGGATTAGAACCCGCGTCTTGAGTGCCAGTGGATTCACAGTCAAGTGATGTAACCGTTAGGCCACCAGGTGAATGATTTGTCAATTCAGCAAACATTGAATATTCAGGAGTGACTTGGGCCCAGGAAAGCTCTCCATTTCTTCCTATCTATCTATCTATCCATCTATCTATCCATCTACATATCCATCCATTCATCCACATATCCATCCATCCATCCATCCATCCATCCATCCATCCATCTATCTATCTTTCTATCTATCTATCTATCTATCTATCTATCTATCTATCTATCCATCTATCTATCCATCTATGTGTTGCTTCCACCGATCTATCTTATTAAAAGTGCCCAAAAAGAGAGTGTCATTGTTATCTTCAAACGTGAAAGTTTCCATTTATCAAAAAGCTTATCACGATGAAATCGTTGAGATTGTTTGTTAATTTGGTTTCCATGCGACAGTGAAGAGCCGATAAAGTGAAATCGTTCATTAACATTTTGGTAACGCTTACAAGAAAGATTGGCACAACTACAGCTAATTCTGTCTTTTTTCTAAATTATATTTGCATTTATTCATCCAGGCTTTTACTTGCAGGTCGAAACATCAGAAACTGTCAATGTTTTTTTCCATAGTAATGTCAGTTTCATTTTATATAGCACTGCAGTTTTAATGAGCGTGAGGGAGATAGAACAATGAAAATTAGCTGTTACAGAAAACTGCATAAATGAAGACATTATATGAAATAATTAAATTATGGGACCTGGGATGGGGCAACGAATGGCAAAAATGGAGTATAATTGGCTCTGTTAATCACGTAAAAATTCTTTCGACGAGCATTTAAGGGACGTCCATCGACCACTTGGCAAACATCCGTCGTCCGCTCGGAGGGAGAATGACAGGCGGGTCACGGAGAAGCCAAAAGTGACTTTTGCTGGGCTTCTTACGACCGCTCGGCTGACGTCCTAGGGCCACTCGGCAAATGGTCCATGAGTGAAGGAGAAGAGGGCTACGAATGGCCAAGGATGGACACAGTGTAAGGGTGGGCGTTTAGCGGATGTCCGCTGAGCATCTACCGAGTGCTCCACGAGCTGTACAGGAGTTAACAAGTTGATGGCGAGTATACACGGATGGACAGCCTCCCCAGCATACCCGCAAGTTACCACGAGTGGCTGCGAATGACCACGGACGTACGTAGAACGTACGTGGAACATACGAAGAACACACGTGGAATGCCGACTTACCCTCGAGCGAGTCCCGAGTAATTCCCGATTGATTCCCGTAATAATGTAAACAATTTACTCGTGAAACGCCCTCTGCAGGGATGGTCATGGATGATTTGGAGGGACTTCGCCGTAAAATGCTCGGCGATTGACTTACGTATGAACAAGGATAAGCAAGTGTAAAAATATTTGGTCATCCGCGCCCACCGCCATGCCCATCCATGAAAGTGTGAACGCCCCTTAAGTTCGGCTAATTTTCGGCTCAGTGTCGGCCCAATGTTGACCCACTTTAGCATACATTTCCATGATATTTGTGGATTAATGCGTTGGTTGAATGAACAACATACATCTTAGTAAATCTTCATGTGAGATATACAAACTTAATTGAATATAGGACCGTATTTTAATTATTTTATTTATGTAAAATTTTTTTAAATTAATAAATATATAAAGGACCATGTTTTATCTTTTAATCTATATTCGTTCACTTGTAGTAATGTCTATCAGCACCCTCGACTGCCAGCCTCAGATTGTTTTTCTATTTTTATTTACTGTCTGTCGAGAATAAATAAAATGCATTCTTATTCTTAAGACATCGTTGATTAGGGCTTTACGTACTGTATTTCTGCACCTGATGGGTTAATTAGGACAGGCGGGGACCATGGCAATGAGATGATGGATGAAACAGCCACCCAAAATAGGCTGGACAGGGAATTGAACCCGGGACCCAGTGGCTGGAAGACCAGCACGCTACCACTGAGCTAGGCCCCCATCCCTGAATAGAAGTCATGCAACTCGTTATTAAAACTTATGTGCATATGCAGTTTAAGATGTACAAGATTTCTGTTCTTATAGATTAAATTATTGGGCAAAAAACACTGTACAGGTAACCAAACAGCTTGGCTCATTTACAGACAACAGCTTCAAAGCTATTTGTCTTGAAAAACCTTTTCCAAAATTGTCTTTGTCAGCTTTTTGTTGCCAACTCAAATATGGGTCATGAAAACTCTTGACAATTGTGAAATGATAAATGCATTTAACGCTTCTAAAAACAGCAACCAAGTGCTAAGCATTTTTGATGCTGCGGTTGCTGCTTCAGACATCAATGTCACATGCAAAGCTCTCTGAATGGGATTAACATTGGGGAAAAAGCTCCAATATGCTCGGAGGAAATTTGTCATTGTGTAATTTTGCAAAAGGGTTGCTTCTCTGGCTGCCTCATTGTCAAAACATGCATCTAAATATTCATATTATAAGAGGCTGATAATAAGGTTCTTGAGCCTTGGTTATCCAAGTAGATCGCAAAATAAATTGACATTGAATTTTTTTTTAACTTTGTACATGCACCTGATACATGACAGTTGGCTCCATCATTCATTAAGACACACAATTTAATGTGTTAAAATGCCCTGCAATATATTTATCTAAGTCTTTTTATCACGGCCATTTATCATGGTTGATCACAGTGTGAGTGTGTGTGACTAGGGCTTTACGTCCTGTATTTCTGCACTTGATGGGCTAATTAGGACAGGCAGAGACCATGGCAATGAGACAAAGGATGAAACAGCCATCCAACTTAGGCTCGACCGGGAATCGAACCCGGGACCAAGCGGTTGGAAGCCCAGAGCGCTACCTCTAAGCTAGGCCTTCGCCCCATGGTTGGTCACAGAAAAGAAGCAGAGATTTCAATTGGCGAATAGTCAACTCTGATGTTTCAGAGAAGTGTTTTTACTTGCAAATAAAAGTTGGGGTTTAATTTGTCCATTTTCTGCTGCTCCCATGTCACTATTCGGACTTAGTAGAAATGACTTTCAGTAAGGTTGGTTGATTGTTATATATCAAAATGACATCAAAGGTTAACTATCTAAATTTTCAGTACTCACAGTATAGCCTAGCTATGTCTGTACAACATATCCCAAACCATGGAATACAACAACAATAAACTTTTTCTTGGTTACCTCAACATTTTCAAAACAACAAAGCCCTTCGCAGCAGAACTCATTGACTTGGACACTACACTCCAGATGATGTTATGTAAATCCAGGGACTCCCTCCGTTGAAGGACTACCAATTAGCTAATGAGCATAATGAGAGTCCTGGATTCACATGGAGTCATCAGGACTTAGTTTCCAAGTATATGAAATACATTGCAAAGCAATACATGCAAGTAAAGAGTGCAAACTGATTTTCATTTGTCAATGATCTAGATCTTATGTAACATTGTGATGGCAGCACTTATACTTTAACTAATACCAAGGCTTCTGAATGCCTTAACTGGCTTCTTATTTCAATGAGGCAGCCATGTCATTTGCAACAGCCAATCAGAATGTAGCTGAATACATTAGGAAATTCCCTGAGCTTGATGGCAATTCTTTTGCTAATTTACCAGTTAGACTTAAATACAAACATATTTGCCTGATAGCCTATAGGCTGGCTTATGGCATTGAATGTCTAACAGTGAAATTGCATATCAATTAGTTTTGTTTGCATTGATTACACTCAATTCTTAAACAAAGATTACCTACTAGTTAGGTAACTTAATTGGCTTGAAGCAGACAGCACACAGTGGTTGGGAGGTATTGGCCAATCAGGAAGCACCATCATGTGCGTAGATGGTGAAATATGCAAATTAGCTGCCACTGAAGATGAGAATTAAAAATTCCCAGTGAACAGGCAATTCCCCGAAAATAAGTTTTTAAGTAAATACTCGTGATTCATGGAAGTTATCACTTAGAATAAAGAGAAAATTACTTCGGTGTATAATATTGCGATTTGTGAGGTGCTACAATGTCATGATGTTTTTTCCCCCTGAAACTGGCCCCATCCTTGAGGGCAATTGCGCAGGGGGGGGGGGGGGGGTAAAAGCTGTTCTTGACAAAGTCAGTAGCCTTGGTCTTATTGTATGCTAACTAGTTCTAACTTGCTAAGTGCTTTCATGATGGCAAATGCCTCTGGTTATAGGCATTTAGGCGGTGTCTAGAACAAATTATCCCCACGGTCCTTATTTGCTGCAAGGTAGTCAGTCCCTCTAACGAGCTATAGTAAGACAATTAAGTGGTTGGGCGGATGTTATTCAACCACCCCTTCTCTAAAGTTAGTGACATGTCTTTGACCCAACATGACATGTCACAGGATGACTATAACTTGTTGGATACAGCTAGCTAGCTAGCAGTAATTTACTAGCTTGTTAGTCCTAACCCTTTACAGACGCAGTCAAAAGTTCTTTAAGTTGGATGAAAATGTCAGAAGTTCTTAAGTTGATGAAAATGTTTGGAAATAAAAACGCAAGTATACCATTGGTAACATCCAAACGGTTGTTGTCAAACAGCTATACTCAAAAGTATTTACAAAGTGCAAAAACAATATGTTGGTAAATGGAATAAAAATGTCAGACGAATTGAATAAAATTGTCAGAAGTTCTTTAAGTTGATGAATGGAATAAAGGGTTGGTAGATTTAAATCAAGCCATTTAAATCATTGATTTAGCACAATTCAGTAGGTTTAAGAAGGAATTCTGAAAAAATGATCAAACTTGGCTCATGCTAGACAGTAATTGAGCCCTAATTGCATCATTAAAAAAAATTGTAGTAACCTTGGTAATAATCCTCTGTCGCATTGATGCATTAATGAGCAATAACATTTCGGCCTAATTATTCCTCTCCTAAAATTCCTGTAAAAATTGCCATGAAGTTCTGTGCATGATAGGCTATGAATAGGTACTCCTAAAAGATACGCACGTGGTTCAACTTCTCCCATACATCACTGTAACTAGTCAGACTGACCCGACCTGTGAGCTTACATGGTCTCCAGAACCATTCATTATGTTCAGAAGAAGTTCGAAAGTACTTCACTATAAAGGCTTTTCTACCATGCAGCTTTAGGCATAGACAGCCCCATGGATTGTAGTCTATGGTGGAATACTGTTGAAAATTTCTGCCTGACAGTTTGTTGATTTGCAGCCAACCAGACGCCTCATTTGTCAAATAATCAGTAACCCCACTAGGTTCCCAACAAGGAACGAAGATTTGTAAGAAACAGAATTATTTTTCCTTCTTTGCTTTTATTCTTTACTAACCTGTAACCTTTTTGAACAAAAAATGTTGGATGGCTGACGAAAAACTGGCTTTGCGTCACCTGCGTACACCAGAGTTGAATAATGAATTCCTTTAAAAGAGTTATACATTGTTCATAACACTATTTTGCAACACAATGTCATATTTTCTGCCCTTTTATCCGTTAAAACTTTATCGTTTGAGCGTAAGAAAAAGTGAAATTGACCAGTACAGGCAAACTTGCCATAACGGCCACCTGAATAAAGAGACCACCAGCTGCCAAAGGACACTGTATTAATGTGCCCCCACACTGGATTTTTTTTTCTTTTTTACCCTTCATTAAACGGCCACCTCTCTTTAACGGCCAAATTTATGCCCTTGGTGACCGCAGTAAAAGGAGCAGTTTTTATGACTAATTTGTTGAGTCACTATGACTACGTTTTAGTTCAGTAGTAATTCTGACAGCTTTTTGTAGCAGCAGTTAGCCTTATATGCCTGGAGTAATACCTAAGCTTTGGGAGTTTCAGATATACTATATTTGTCTTCTATCCTGGCAGCAGTCCTGTGATTTTTCGTGGTATTTTGCAACAGGTTTAGAAAATGAGTAGTAATTAGGTTTTTATTGGCGATGGCTAAGTCATTCATTCATAACATTAATAATGTTTAAAAGTAGAAGTTGAAATGGCCGATTCATTGTGTTAAATGATGATTGTGTACAAATAACAGCGTGTCAATGTTAGTGCATACACTCTGAAAAGAAGTGTTTGAAGACCAACACTAAAACATACACTTTTTTGTTATACTTCATGAATGTGTTGAAATGTTTAAGACAATTAATATAAACATGTTGAGGTGTTTATGAAATTAAACACTAAACTCCTTTATGAGCTTGTTACACTTTGTTAACACTATGACATGTTTAACAAAGATGAAGTGTTTCTATCGAATGAGTCAGTGTACAACATGTTTAACAAGAGTGAAGTGTTTACATCAAAACATCTCTGTCTTCCACTGAGTAGGCTATCTTTTTAACGATTGCATGGCAGTTGGAGCCTCCTTATCAATCTTCTTTAGAAGTCAATGGAAGCTGATTACATGAACATCAATCCCTCAAAGTATCACTCTGGTCAGTTTAACATGCCCTGAGATATCAGTGTTTTAAATGTCAATGTGTCAGCTGGTTTGTACCAGGGTGCACTCACTTCTGTTAGATACTGTATAACACTTTTATGGTTGCCTTAGAGGGCTGCACTTTCCATGTCTATTTATCTATGGGTTAATCACACTTGATGGAGTAAAATGCTAGAACTTGTGTTTAGGTGATCGGATCTTAACTGAATTTAGTTTCTATGCTCCACAGGGTGTTAGCATCTTGTTATAACACTTTTATGGTGGCCATGGGGTGAATTACCCCATAATGGGGTAAAATGCTATAACTTGTGTTTGTGTGTAATCGGTTCTTCATGGTAGTTGGTTTGTATACTCTACAGGGTGTTACCATCATTGTGATACTTGCATGGTTGTCCTTGGGTAATTACCCCATGATAGGTAAGATGCTTTAAATATAAATTGCATGCTTATTTGTAGTTACCCCATAGAACCCGAAAGAACAATGCTGGACAATGTTAAAGCTATAACTTTGTTATTGTTTTTCAAAAACAGTGCTAGGACAGAAATGTTACAATTGTCTGGTCAAACGAGCTAAGTTACTTTTAATATTGTATGTTTTAGAGAAAAATATATTTTACACCAGGACAAAATCATACAACATTAAGCATTCAATGGGTTGCAAAAGTATTCATTCCCCCTGAAGTTTGCAGGCAGATATGAAAGATAAAATTCTATACAGGACAAAAATCGCATATGCAATCATCAAATGATTTTCATCAGGTATTCTCCAAATTTGCTAAAAAATTACCTTGAAAAAAAATTCATGAAAAAATATATAATGGATTATCGCCCGGCTAGCTGAAAATATGAGGGACTTTACCCAGCTAACATATAACGTTTTTATAACATGTTAAGAAACGGTTGTGGCATAATGTTTTTCAAATAAAGTTTTCGTAACATTATTTCGATGTTGTGTGTTCATGTTTATTCATAAAATTAATTAATAACAGTGTCATAACATCTGAATTTCTTTTTGCAAACATTACAATATTGATGCTTTGAGAAGGTTTCACAATGATGTTATTTCAATGTATTATTCAGCAGTCACAGGTGTTATGTATTAAAGATGCTATTTGTTAACATTATGACACCATTATTTGGTAACATTTTTATAAAATAAATCTGTAATGTTAGTCATAAATGCATTCCCAATGTTATGGAATGATATTTTGGAAACAAATAAAATAAAATTGACAAGGAAAACTTCAAACTTGCTCTGGCATGAGTCCTTCTCAACTCCCAATGAAATCAGTGTATGGACAGTTTTTCCTCAATCGCTGTTTACATGCTTTCATTTGCACGTGGTCAAATTGATAGGACATTGAAAACACAATTATGGGAGTTTGGTGCAAAAACATGGGTGGTAAATTGGTGAAGTGGATTTAAATAATGATGGGCTGTTGTTGAAATAGTACATATGCACTGGGGCCTAGCTCAGAGGTTGAATGGCTGTTTCATCCTTTGTCTCATTGCCATGGTCTCTGCCTGTCCTAATTAGCCCAACTGGTGCAGAGATACAGAAATAAAGCCCTAATCACACACACACCCACACTGGCACCTTTAAATGACAACCAATGCTAATATGTTTTTCAACTTCCATATATGATACACACATGCAAAAGGCCAAAAGACAGCGGGGTTTATTAATATACTCATTGAAAAAACTGCAGGTATCCAATCAAATGTAATCGATTTTCATAAATGTAATCATATGACAGAAGGTTCTAATAGGAAGGAAATGAAATACAAGGTTCCAACTGGGCATATGCACTTATTTGTCTAATTGTATTTCTTAACAATAGTTTTTCCATATTTCTCAGGTATGATCCTATTCTCCTTAATTAAGAATAGTGGAATATAAAGAAATTGTTTTTGGTGCAATGTTACATACTATCCCCGAGTAATTGCAAGGTAACAATCTAAGAAGATACACATATTAATGCCATTGTAAATCAAGTGCGGATCATATTAATTGCAATTGCAGGAACATCTATCTGTATTTATATTCTTCAATTCACTATGTGCTGATTTGCACTCTTTCAAGGAATGTAACCAAAGGCAAAGGAATGAAGGTTAATGTTTAGCATATATTCAACAACATCTTGTCATGTTGCACCACATTTTCCCTCCATGTCTGATGATATCCAATACAATACCTTTTCCAATATTCATTTACTGAGGGTGATAAAAATATTAGGCATAAATTATATTACAGGATTTTTATCACACAATTGATTGATACACTCATGGTCACTCGCAGGTTTTGTACGTGACAGTGTGAATGCCCCTTGAGCATGTTAAGAAAGGCCTTGGTTTTCAGAGCGCACTCATTATTTTTCAGTATTGTTATTGCGTGCGCATAGAATACCACGAAAAGTTACAAGTACCGCTGAATGGCCCTCATTCTGCCAACTCGCACATGAGGGACATGCTTGCTTGGCTAAAATTATCAATCTGACAGAGTTTGCATTCTTTTCTATAATCACCAATTAATCACCCAGGTTACGAAACTGTCCTTCTATGTCGTGTAACCCACCATTTTTGCTGGTTGGCAGGCTGAGCTGGTTTATATATGGGATGTTCTTGTCATCATTTTTTGACATTTACAAGTCCAGCGAAGTCCACCACATGAGGTGGTAGATCAAGATGTGTCAATTATACAACAGTACATTGCTGCGGTATATTATGGGTGTTAGGGTTGTCATTACACTGTTGCCCTGGCAACCTCACTCTTTTTTTGTTTTTAGCCAGAAAGCCTCTTCCTGGCCTTGGGTGTGAGGCAGTTATGATTAAAAATGGATGTATTTTCTATGATATATCTTCTTTTTTTCTATTCATTTTTATATTTTTGTTATTATTGTTATTATTTCATTTTAATTTCATTTTTTTTAGTTTTCATGCAGATCATGCATCATAACAAAAATGACAGGAGAGTCAGGACAACCCTAAGTTACTCCCCAACTTAATAAGTGACGAAAACACAAGGTCCTGTCTGCAATAGTAAGCTTCAAGTTGTCTTTGTATAGCAAGTAATTAAGAAATTATATTAATCTTGCTATATATGTGACAAGACAATAGGGCCAGTAAAAATGTTGATGATAACCATAGCAGGTATTCAGTAACAATAAGTTATTGGACGAATACCAAATTACATATCATATCTGAATAGTTGACATTATTACCCAAATGCCATGCAGATTGGGAGCAGTAATTATCCTAGCATTGGTTCAATTTGCTATGCTGTTATGATATTGAATATTGACTTGGCTTTCAACATTTAACTGGTTTTTTTCTTATTATTATTTTTTGGTCTTTTTTTAGCATCTGCCTATTCCATTTTCCAGCCCTGGTAAAGGTCCCGGGTTTGATCCCCTGCCTAGGCACTCTAAGATCATGAGCTACATGTACATCCCAGCTGGATGTCAATCACTTGAGACGTTAAATTGGAGGCACGTTTTACATGGAGTCAATACTGACGCAATTAAAAGACTCCATCCAATGGGTATTTCTAATGTGGTGTGAACTCCAAGCCTTATCATCTCATCATTATGTCATCTTCAGACACAGTGGCGTTGAGACATTCAACATTGAATATTATCTTTTTAAGTAATGGAATGAAGTAACTCAATGAAATACATCTTGAGTGAACCTTTTATCTGACACGATAAAATGAATAACTGAATCCCATTATTAAGCATGTTAATATCTCGATGTATGTTCATTTCTGTATTCTCCTTATCTACGATGCCTTAATTTTCAGTCTGTTTTTTTTTTCAAGCAGCATCTCTACAAGCTCACTGAACACAAACACCATTCCCGGGGCTTTGTATAAAGCTAATGTCTTGTGTACATGTAGTTTATGTTCCACATGATAGTGCAGGGGTAATTAAGATCATCCTGAATAAAATTTCGATAAAGCTACCATATCAATATGCCAGCTTCACTTTTGGTGTTTACTGTATGGGCGAGCACCAAGTCACATAAACTGTCATTGTTGTTGCAAATTCCTGACTTGTTGTAGAGACTGCATGAGGGAAAAAGAGCAAGGTAATCTTTGATCATAATGTTTTCTTATCTCCTTGCCACACTGGCGCTGATTTACATTGTCACTGTTGCCAAGAAACTGATAATTGTCCGGGAACTGAAATAGATGTTATCAGGTAGTGATTGACTATTAGTTGCTGCTAATTTTGTCTGACTGACTATAATTACAAATGTGCCAACCCAGTAGTATAATAGTAAATTGTCTACTTTTGCTCTGTGAAGAGTTCAGTTGGGCCATATTCATTCAGAGTGATTTTTAATTGTAAATAAGCATAGTGCTCTGACAATATTAGGGGAGAGTGGTGAACAATTAGACACTTTATTTCATTTTCAATTATATTAAAAATTCTAAAATCAGGATTTAACTGGCTTCCCACCTACCTCAGATGCCTACTTTGTGTGAGATTAGAGTTATTCAACACAATGTCAATGCAGGTCACTTGTCTCATTATTCCCCACTGGTGCGGTACTGTGAGACAAGCTAACGGGGAGAGTGAGACACAATTAAAATGTAGGCTTCCAACCACTGGGTCCTGGGTTCAATTCCCCATGGAGCCTAAGTTGGATGACTGTTTCATCCTTCATCTCATTGCGGTGGTCTCTGCCTGTCCTAATTAGCTCAACATGTGCAGAAATACAGGATGTAAAGCCCTAATCACACGCACACACACACTCCGAATACCATACATAGACACTGAGTACAAGGTACCATCAATTCAAAATGACATATAACCAACATCCAACTGTCATTTCCTTTATGAAGAGACAAATTGAATTGACTGTCTCACCCCCGCCCAACTCTTGCTTTGTTCCACTGTTCCCTGTGCTGGTTTTAATATGAACATGTTGACCTTCTGAGGTCCATATGGCTACAGGCCTACATAACACTGTTTACAACTATCTGGAATTACAGACTAATATCTAAGGTTTTTCATACTATTAGATGATTTCATTATCTCTGAATACTGGAGAATAAGATTTAAAACTCACGTGCCTAAAAAACTTACTTTACCCAAAAAGTGAAATTCAAACACATTGTACTTTTAATATTTGCGGGTAAAGGAACATTGTGGTGGTTATGTAGTGTTGGCATAAATCCCGAAAGGACACCTTCATTGAGTTGAAACTTGGAGGTTGGTCTCACTGCCCCCCCCCCCCCTTCTCTCCCTACAAATTTTTTTATAAAAATGGTACATACTATAATAATTATACTAATGTCCTAATTCCAGGATACAAGTTTGTTTTCCCCATAAGTTTGTTTTCCCCAAAATTGACATTATAATTACTATGACAATTTTGTAAAGATTGATAATTAATCCCAAACTAAATTGTATGTACAGGTATTACTAAAACATTATCATCCAATCATATTTGCCATTGGATCTTGCACTGCTTTCAAGATATAGTGACGCCATTTCTTTTGTTATTTTGACATTTTGCATAATTTTTGCCCGAAAAGTTAACGCAGTTTCTTCTCTGTGCAAGTCGGTCTGCCTGTCGCGCAGTCTAGATGTCCATCAGTCTTGCAGTCTGTCTCGCAGTCTGTCTAGCAGTCTGTCTCGCAGTCTGCCTGCCTGTCTGCCTGCCTGTCTGCCTGCCTGTCTGCCTGCCTGTCTGCCTGCCTGTCTGCCTGCCTGTCTGCCTGCCTGTCTGCCTGCCTGTCTGTCTGTCTGTTAGTTTCTATCATTAAATGGGTTAATTTCTATTAAGCCAGCATTGGCGTGATCAGTTCACGTGAGGAAAGGGGTTTGTGGCGGAGGAATTACATTAAAAACCAATTATCATAGAAGCTTTTAAATTTTTTGTTGATTACCTCAATATTATTGATAATTTAGTTTGAAGGGTTTTCAGTTTTGCTTAATTTGTTTCTGCTTCCTTTTTCATTAATGGCTTGTGAAAACAGAATGGCAGTTGATTTAATTCAATCAGGAATAACAGTTCCTAAGATTCCAACCGGCATATTTTACTTCTTTAAAAGACCATATAGAGCACTGTCAAACTACTTTGGTGGAAAAAAAAGCTTTTGCTCATCCAAGAATCATATATCAAAATCATTTTCCTGTTTCATGTTCTTTTCAACCTATAGTTAGTTTCATTAAAAACGGCCTGTCACATTGAACCTAGATAAAGCTAGACAACTTCTGCTATATACGATGCTACCTGCCGCTAAATGGAACGCATATTTGTGACAGTATGTCACTTTTTATCGAAAAAACGCATGTCTGTTGTACTGACATACTTATGATATTTAAGATACATTTCTTACATTTACCAAGGTTTATATTTTTCAGTGGTGTTAGGTGTCTATAAGCCAGCAGTAGACAGAAGTGGCTGGCTTTAGGTCTAGAGTCAACCATATTTTATGAAACTAACTGTATGCATGGAATCTTTTGCCTGTACACTTTTTGTGGTCGATAAAATTTGTTCTGATTTGATTGCTCATTTCACCAGAGTGTTACAGCCAGCCTCATAGACTTGGAAACTAAATGCCAGATTATGTCATGTGATTCAAAGACTTTATTTGGATGAGGGACAGCCAATAGAAATCCTGGATTCACATGACGTCCTATGGATTCTAGTATCCATGTCTATTAGGTTAGTTTCCAAGTCTATGAAATTAGCTGTAAAATGGTTCACTACTGCAGCCTGAATGGGGATACTTCTGTTGAAATATGATTGGTCACTGAACAATTTACTAGGTCTAATCCATTAGGGCGGGGGCCTTGCTCAGAGGTAGCGCTCTGGCATATCTAACCGCTGGGTCCCAGGTTCGATTCCCAGTCGAGCCTATAAGTTGGATGGCTGTTTCCTCCTATGTCTCATTGCCATGGTCTCTGCCTGTCCTAATTAGCCCATCAGGTGCAGAAATACAGGACGTAAATACCCTAATCCACCACCACCACCAGGTCGAATCCATTTACGAGCCAATCAGATCAGTATTTGCAACAGAAACTAGGTCAGGTCAGGTCATTGCTGTTATTAGCATACGGATTCTTGGCCATGATGTAATTTATTGTACAAGTTTGTGAGGGAGGCCCTTTATCAGCGACAGCATGGCTGTCTTAGGAGGACCCTCCTGATCTTGCATATTTTCATATACTATGACTTCTTCTGAGTTCTGATAAGGGATAACCAATGCAATAAGAAATAAAAAATATTGTTTGGAATATTAAGTACAGATCCAAACAAAGAGTTGCTCAACTTTAGGCGATCAACGTTATAATTATAATTTTAATTTGCATTATGAGTGATATTAAATGATCACACCTTATGTTGTATGTTTTCCGTAGCTGTTGCCTGTTTTAGCTCAGAAATAACAATGTATAACTTTTTGTTTTTGATATATAACAAGTTAAACAATTCTGTGTGCCCCTGCTCACATTTTATCGCCCAACTAAACTTTGCACCAATATATGGCTGGCAGGCATTGTTACTTGCGGTAATAAACATCACAGTCTGTAAATCTCCCTGACTTAACAAGTATGCTTCGGGACAACACTACTTCGGAATATCTTCAGCTACATTCCTGTGTGTTTTTTTGTTTTGTTTTGTTTTTTCTTGTTTGTTTGTTTTTGTTTGATTGATGCTGAACCGACGTGGCTGACGCGGAGCAGGTTTTGAAGTGATGTCATCCATCCATGGACTGTACATGGCCAAATGTGCCACGTGCATTTTTCATGACTAGGATAAACGCATGGAAAACGCATGGTTTTTAGCTAATTATAATGAGGCAAAAACCATGCGTTTTCCATGCGTTTATCCAAATGCATGGAAAACGCACGTGGCACAATTTGCCATATACCGCTGAATACATTGGTATATACTAATCATTGACAATAAAATGAAATCAAAGCACATTGGAAATAAGCTAATTTGATTTATATTAGTAAGTTTTGCGTGGGCTACTCTAGCATTCTCTAATTGTATATAAACATAATCTACTTTCTACTTGTATTTGTTTTATTTTGAATTCATCCTTTAATAATTTTTTAGTTTTTTTGGTACTTATTTATTTTTTATTTATTAATGCTCTAATTCTTGTTTAATTTATAGTCAATTTTTTGCTCCTGTTCTACTATTTTGATTTTGTCTCTGTCACTCCATGTGTATAAATACACTGTTGATTGTGCTAAATAAATTTAAATCAACAATCAAATCAAGTGTTTGACTTTTTCCGAAAAGTTTCGTTTGAAATTATTTCGATTTTAATAGTAAGAAAGCATGCCCATTGTTGGTAGCTTAAATACATTATAATTAATTAAGAAGTGTTGCAGTACAGCCAGAACATCGGAGAGGTGTTGCAACGAATTTAATGGAACCAACAATTTTCACAGTGAGACAGTTTGATTCCAGGCCCATGCACTAGCCAGCCGCTTCTGTCCACTCCTAGCTTATAGTCGGCTTATACCTACGACCACTGAAAAAATATAAAGTGGGTAAATGTAAGAAGTGTATCTAATATATATAAAAAATATGTATGTGCAATAGACATTCATATTTTCAACAAAATATGACAAATATGCACCAAATGGTGCTGCATGTAATTTTAGATCCGGCTTTGAGTAGCCAGCTATAGCCAGACAGTTCCGTTTAGTGGCAGGTAGCATCATATAGCAGATGTTGTCTAGGTTCATTTCGAAAATTATTAAAATATTTTGAATTAACATATTGCACTGTATCCATCCAATATACTCTGATGCTGTTCAACATACACTTATGGTGGATGACAAGGAAACATTATTGGCTCACTGCAGCTGAGTGGAGAACATAATTGATAAGATGCACAAAATTTTATTTGTATAGATAACAAGAATATTCTTTTTCAAAAAACGAAAAGATACCTGGTGTTGTGTTTAGAATGCCAGCAGCACGAGGCCTACAATGTAAACACTTTAATACAGTATGATGGCTACTGCCTCATTGAGACCAGTGTTTGTGCCTTGTATACTCCATTCCTTACTCAGAAATTGTATAAAAATAAATTCTACACATTTTCCTAAACAATTCAGTCTTTCTTTGACGAAAATCGGAAGAAAATTAGGGGAGCAGCAGCCTTTTATAGTATATATAATAGCAAAAAATCGCGAATTTTGACAGGCTTAAATTTGTACTATAATCACACTTTTCTCGGCTTCTACTGGTCGGATCTTCTTCAAATTTGGTTTGTAAGTTGCGCGTTTGTATAACGGTTCTAATGGTGTGCAATTTACAACCGTACCCAAATATTATTTTAGTCCTCAGACCGTTTGTTCGCAAATATACCTGGTCTATACTTGTTAAAGGCCTAGGCCCAGGTATAAAAAAAACTACGCTGATGCACACCAATAAAAATTGTATTCATTACCTGTGAGGGCAATGACTTTTCCTCTGAAGTCCCAACATTACCCTAATCCTAAATGTCATCATTAGCTCATGTTCTCCTCCAATTAGTTCAATATTCCCCTGGCATCAGGTCATATTGCATTTTGCGCATTCGTAATAATACCACCCCCATCCCATTTGCTTCTAGTGCAATTTGGCTACCCATTTTGGCCCATTTTTCTGTCCATCTTTTTGCAGCAGCAGCTTTAATTAGCTTATTTCCAACACCTTTGATGTGGGTTCTCTCATGGGACAAACACTGTTATTTTTTCTCCGAAGTTCTTGATTACTGTCCATAATTCAGGACAGAGGCTTATGTGTTTCTGTAATTTTGCAAAACTGGGCCATTTTTATTATCATATATCATGTCTTAGCATCTTACAATGTACAGTGCGCTTATTATAAAGATATACAGGTTTCCTGAAATATGATGGTGGTGGTGAATTAGGGCTTCACGTCCTGTATTTCTGCACCTGATGGGCTAATTAGGACAGGTAGGGACCATGGCAGAGAGACAAAGGGATGAAACAGCTATCCAACATAGGCTCGACCGGGAATTGAACCCGGGACCCAGTGGTTGGAAGCCCAGTGTGCTACCACTGAGCTAGGCCCCCACCTTCCTGAAATATGAAATGAGCTCCTAAACCCCAATGGTTAACCTGGTGTTCAAGGCTGAATATTCCCTAGGTTAATGAGAAAGATTGTCCCAGATTGCATTCCAAATTGTATCGACGTCGGCATTAAAACGATGTTGAAACGACGCTGGCCCGATTTGGAATGCTATCTGGGGTGGAATGGCCTGAAAAAGTTGTAATAGTAAAGTCTAAAAAAGATGCTCACAACGTTGAGGATGATTCTAAACCCACATCGCCAATATTTAGTTCTGAAGCTGGACCAACTTCGAGTCCACACCCAGAGTGGTATGTTGTGTGAACGGTCAAACATGATCCTCTTAAAAATGGTTCATCTGGTGCCTTTAATATTCATGTTAAAAGTTACAATATGTATCTTTAGTCATTCTGACAACAATTCGATATGGGACGAACCTTCAGATAAAATAAAAGTTCTCTAAAAGGGGTAGGTCAAGGTCCAAAATTAACTCCCTTTAATTATAATTATTGCCAACTGCCTCAATGCCCAGGCGTTTATATACTACAACTATATATAAACAGTCACAAGCAGTTGATATTTTTTGACTGTATGAATGCAATAGTCACTGTCATACAAACAAACAAAGCTGAGGTAGAAATTAATCAAATAAATTGTTTAAATAACAGATTCCTGTAAGCCGAAATAACTTCGTAATTTATTCATGTGGATTTATCTGGATTTATTTGGATTACTTTCTTCTCGGTTAAATTCTTGGCCAATCCATTATGGGCTGAAACCTCCCAGATTACTCCAATAAGAATGATCACCACGAGACCTGTGTTTTGTAATAGAATTAAGCCAAGATTTTTATAATGAATGGAGACAACCAACATCCTTAAGACAAGGAAGCCTAAAGGTTGGCTTAATGTGGAAAAGCTTAATGCCTTCTCCCGTTTCTTTTTTATGATGGATGACAGCTTGTGACCTTGCATATGCGCCAGCAAATGCTGCCTGTCTAGAATGCCAAATGACATTCTTCTGAAGTCAAAGCCAAAGAAAGTGCACACCAAATTTTTAAGTTTTCAAAAACACCAAAAGCTTTAAGTGTTTGTAGACAAACATGGCAGCAGGTCGATTCTACTAGGCAAATTGCTTTCCTATCGTATTTATTTTATTTCATTAATCATTAACTAGCTGTATGCTAGCATCTGATATATGGATAAGGTGGAGATAAACGTTATTATTTCAGATTATTAAGTACAAGAATATACAGAAAAGCTCATTCTTTGGTGAAAATTCTGGGTAATAACTCTCAAATCAACTGAAATATGCAGGTTTGAATGTTTTTAGTATGTGTAACCCTTCTGGTTTTTTATCTGTGCTTAGCATATCATTATTTGCTTGTAACGACACATTTTATCTTGAACAGGAAGAGTAATAGACTAGGGGTTGTATTACGGTATTATTCATACCATAATAATTAGTTATTAATGAAAAGGTACTATCGAACGATCACTTGCAACGCCACTCTTTGGCACCTGGCAGGCAAAGGTGTCAAATATACAATGATATAAAGCCAGCTTAGCTGAATATCAACAAGCTGGCTAAAAGTAGCAAGTCACAAACGCCTATCTATAAGGCATCTCGCAGCTATGGGCTAAATACGATCGCAGCTTTGGGTGATGAACACGTAGCGAGGCCAAAGCGGATATAGTGTTCATATGTCACCATAACGAAGGCGTGAGGAAGCAGCGACCAGGCTACTATCTGGCCACGGTGGAGAACCAAATAGCACCGAGTACTCCGCGGAGACATCGAGGACACGGGTGAACAGGGTTCCCGCGAGGTCTCTGAGAGGACTCCGCGAGGACCCAGTTTAAGTTTACTTGGTTAATGATGGACTGAGGAGATTGATAGAAGCCAACAGGACGATGTGGGAGCAACGGAGCTTGAAAAGGGCCCCTGCCACCACTCCCTTATCGCTTTGCTCCATGGTGAATGATGCTGACTGCCCTGCTTATTGATGGCAGCAGGGTGTCACAGGAGCCAGTCCTGTCCAGTCCCACCCACTAAAGCCATACACCAAGTCAGTTGTTCCCCTCTTATGAGTGACAAACTGTGAGTAGATGCCCTACAAGCACCAGCTGCTCATGACACAACATGCTCAAAGACTTCCCAGGCACAAATCACAAAATCACTGGAACCTGTTGACTGTGAGCCACACAACGTGTTCAGCATACTTACTCGGTTTCCCTAGCCCTGTTTTTGACGCCATTTTGAATGATAGACCTCTTGTTTTCTCAGTTCCTACAAGCCTCTGTACAGAAAAGTATGAACTGTGACATAGCCATAATCCTACATCTAACCATTTAACCATTGATATAGTGGAAAACAGTCCCCCTCATCAATTCGAGAAGTAAGAATAGCCATTATCATGATTATATTAATATTAGTACATCTCGCAATTGACTATTAATTGTATCATATACAATTTCATAAATTCCCTACATATTAACATCCTATCATTATACTTCTATTAATTGTTTTATTTTTATATTTCTTCTGAATATGATTATGTACAAAGTTACTGTTCTCTTTCATTTCATTTTTATTGGTAACTTCCAAAAAAACTTTTTTGAATAAAGCATGTTCTTAATATGAGACAAGATGTATGTTGGAATTCCACTTTAACATATGGCAAGTTATGTAATTGAAAAGCTTGGCATATCTACTCCGGATATAATTGGACAATTTTTGGACACCTATAAGAAGAATTTCTAATAAAGACATCTTGGCAGGCAATTTGTGTTGCATTGAAACTGGCAATGTAAAAACTCGGTGCATGACGATAGAATAAGCTAGAAATTTTTCATTGCTCCTTTGGGGATTTTCTCTATATACATCAGTATAGACAGACTGTGTACTTGGAAGGAAAGTCACAGCTTCAAATGTTGCGAAAAATCAATGTCCTGAGAGACAAACAGTGTATGCAAAAATTCAGTGGAGCGCAGTGTAAAAACATATTTCCTAAGCACCCATCTGAGGCCAGTGGACATTTCATAAGTTGTGAAATGTAAAGTGTGACAAAATAAACCGCAAACAGAGAGAAAACTAAAGGTTTAAATTAAGCAATATTATCTCAGAAAAACTGTGATCAGTAGGTGATAATGTTTGTGGAATCAGTGCAACAAAAAAAATATATATATTTATATATATTAACCTATAAAAAGAGAAAATGAAAGCCTACAGTTATTTTATCAAAAACGGCCTGTCAAATTGAACATACACAAAGCTAGACAAATTCTGCCATACGATGCTACCTGCCTCTAAATGGAACTATCTGGCTATAGCTGGCTACTCAAAGGTAGATCTAAAAGTACATGCAGCACCATTTGGTGCATAAGTTGGTGCATAAGTTGAGAGTAATGCATATTTGTAATTTTTGAAAAGATGCATGTCAATTGCACATACATATTTATGATATATTAGATAAATTACTTACATTTACCAAGGTTTATATTTTTTCAATGGTGGTAGTTTAAGCCGACTACAAGGTAGAAGTAGACAGAGGCGGCTGGCTTTAGTCAATTACAGTTACAGCCAGAAATAGGTTGCGCTACACCTGGTTAGTCTAAAAGTCAACCATATTTTATGAAACTTACTGTATATTTAAACGAGATGTTTCCTATCCTTGAGCGAAATTAAAAATCTGAAGATAGTAATAAATGTGATTTTATTTAATGGGTTGAGGCTCGATTTACACCTTGGATTAGGTTGATTCCATTGACATCTAGATAATTGGTCAGTAGACATTATGTGAGATGCGACAAGGACAAAAGTATATAAGCGAATTTTGGTTGTAGAATAGAATAGAATAAAATAGAATAGAATAGAATAGATTAGAAACAAGCCAACATATTAGGATAAGGATATTATCAATGATAGCGCAACCCTCTAAGGTAAGTGGTTGTCACTCACGAGGGTTGACTAATGATGAGATGAACGAGAATTTGAGTCCACACTGTGTGAAATATTTGATCTTGTGTGTCTGGTCTTTCATTTTCATAAAGCTGCATCTGGGCGGGGCCTAGCTCATTGGTAGCGCCCTGGGCTTCCAACCACTGGGTCCCGGTTTCAATTACCAGTTAAGCCTATGTTGGATGGCTGTTTCATCCTTCGTCTCATTGCCATGGTCCCTGCCTGTCCTAATTAGCCCATCAGGTACAGGACATAAAGCCCTGATACAACCCAACCCATAAAGCTGCGTCACGGTACGAGGTACTCTCAATTTAACGTCTCATCATTGATTTCTTATCTTAGCATATCTTATCTTATCTTATGGCTATTACATTTTTGGTTAAAACGTCAAAGTTAACTACCCTATACCCTTGTAGCCTTATCTGTTCACATTCAAAAAATAACCAGTCGGAGCTAGGAACAATTACCTCGAGATAGAACAAGCCAAACCAAGCTATATCTACCTACCCGTAGACACTTGAAACATTGTAGTTCACTCAACTGCAACCCCACACAGCATGCCATCTATATAATTAACAACTGTTTCATTGATGTACAGGGGAGATCATGGTCATAACTTCCGTACACATATCCTGTAAAGAGTACAGGAGATGAGAGAAAAAGGCATGAGGCATAAGGCATAAGGCAAAGTAACAGAAAAAAATAGAAGGATTTTCACCACAATGTGGTTTAGCTAAGACCACCTCACCATAAGGTCCTGGATGCCCTTTCTTACCCATTCAAAGGTTGACGTAAAACTATTGATATTTACATGAGCCTGACGTCAGAGCTGCGGGTCAGCAAAATTTTAATCATGTTGCTTCCACTCCACAAAATGCTAAATTTAGAAATTTTGATTGTTGCCTGGCTGTAAAACCGCTGAGGCGTGAACTCGTGAATGGAGTTTTTAAAATCTTTTTTAGAGCTGATGCCTATCTCTGCTGTCACAATTGAGAGTAGTGGGCTCGGAGTCATTACAAAACTCATTTGTAACATTTCAGTTTTAACTGCCTTGACACGTTATTGATGTTTGCACTTCACCAGGACATGTGTAAAAACATGTTTGGGCATTCCGGCAAAGTTCCAAGAGGTATACACAGGAGGAATGCTTCAGTAAAACAAATGTCATGGAGAATAGATGAAAAATGTCTTTCTAGTTTTTCTGTCTGGAACAGGTAAATTCTTTCTGGCAGATACTCTCTGGTTGCCCAGACGCTATATTTTTACCATCTTCAGCTGTCTCTGACTTGTCTTTCTTAAGACGGTGACTTCTCACAATCTCACATCCGCCCTTACTGAAAATACTCCTGACTACGGTTATTTTCATTAAAAACGACCTGTCAAAATTAAACCAAGACAAAGCTTAAAAACTTCTTAATCATTTCATAGTATGTTGGTATGAAAAAAAGGTGTACCTAAAATGACTTTTTTTTGTTTTTTTGTTTCATCAAAGTGTTGGAATTGAAGTGAACAACCTTTCACAAGTCACACTGCATATACTTGCATACTAATAACACTAAAAAAATGGAAAGTCTGAATGTTCGTACATTGTATGTATACAATGCTTTAATGTTACATACTAATCTGCAGTACTGTAAAAAGCTTAGATCAAAAGCACTGTAAAAAATTTAAATTGAAATTACATGAAAAGTGAAATGATTTGGTGCTGGTATGGATATCAATGGAATTCAGGGGTTAGAAAATTAGGTTTTTTTTCTTTTTATTACTATTTTCCCTTAAACAAAAGTTGTTATGTGAATTTATTTGTTGTTCTATTATCATCACAGTGTGGTTTGAATTTTCTTTTTTTAAATCAGTGATGTGGCACAGTATTTTGTATAGTATCATCAATACTTTGCATAGTGTTGGCTGTCACTGTGGTGTTTCTGTCTTCCTCCTATTGAACAATAATGCCTACACAAAGCACACAAGAAGACCAGTTACATCTTAGAACTCATGCCAGCCAATCACAGCTGAATATGATAATAGGCTTTGATTGGCTTGTAGCACAGCCAAATATGATAACAGGCTTCCATTTAGAGCAGAATATGATATGATAACGTGACATGTGCTTGGATGACTTTATAGCTCATTAAATCAACAGGTGTGCATGCTCAACCTATGTGTGCAAAGTTGAAAGATTATTTGAGGAGCAAAAAATGCCCAAGGCACAGTTAGTTGAATGCATCATTGCCCTTTGTTAGTGATGCCAATGTGTGTATGTTTAATGAGTGATATGATAATCACTTAACAAGAATAAAGTTTAAAAATATTTAATCAATGAAATTTTTTCTTTTTAAATCAACAGTGCAATGTCAACTTAAAGCTGCACTGTCCGTCAAATTGTCAATTTCTGAGATTCCATAAAATAGCTAAAAATAACCTTTATCAATCAAGGCACACTCCATTTGGGTGAACTAATGTTTTTATCAGACATTAATTAAAAGAAAAAAAAAATCATACATTGAGAGAAAATCCACACCAAAACATTGGAAACACACTGGATATGACATCATCAACCAATGTTCAGTATTGTGATGTCATCATTGGGTTTGTTTACATATTGAGTTTTTAATGGCATGAAAAACTCTATTGATATTATTTATTGTACCTTAAAGTTCAATTCCTGTGTACAAATGAGCATGAAATGGCAAAAATAGCATGAGACAAGAAGGTAGTATTGGCTTATATTATTATTTGCCTATGCTTAATCTTGAGACATAGTAACTTTAACTTAAGCAGCATTCTGAGTGCTCAAAACATCGGAAAATGTATTCCTTGACTTGAAATATATATTGTGCATTTACACTGGACAGATTTTGTTAAGCTAGCAAAATAATAGGTTCTTCTAAATACCTTTTTGCGATGAAAATATACAAAATAGTTTGAGTTATTGGATGAAATTTAAGAAACAGGTTACACCAAACAATAAAAGGCATGTCATAATATGTAAGATGTAAAATTAACAAAATCATATTATGCTTTAAAAATTTTAACAATAATAGGAGTATTCATATCACATATCAAATGAAATTTCATTTCTTAAATTTAATGGGGGGAATAATAATGCAAGGTGTAAGTTATACTTGTTTGAGGCAAAAATGAACTGATCAGAGTGATATGATAAGCAAGTTTGTTACTGAACAATTACATTTTTTTAAAAGGGAAATACGTTATAAACCAGCAGTTCTATGTAATTTTTGATGCAGAGCTAATTTAAACATAATCAGACCACATGTCATGTTGACAAATTGACAAAACTGAAAATTAAATTAAATTAAAAGTGTTAGTTATGTCAGAGTATACTGCTAATGTTGGTATGGTAAAAGGTGTCCTAAAAATGGATTTTTTATTTGTTTCGTTTCATCAAAGTGTTTTAATTGATGTGAGCAACCTTATAGAGTCACACTGCATAATTATACTTGCAAAATAATAACACTGAAAAAAGGAAAGGCTGATTGTTTGTACTTTGCATGTATACAATGCTATAATGTTACATACTCATCAGCAGTACTGTGTAAAAAGGCTAGATCAAAAGCACTGTAAAAAAATAAAATTGAATGTGGCAGAAAAGTGAAGTACTTTGGTGCTAGTATGGATATCAATTGAATTCAAAGGTGAGAAAATTATAAAAATTGTTCATTAATATTTCCCCTTTAACAAAAATTGCTATGTGGACCAATATTTTGCATAGTGTTTGCTGTCACTCTGTAATATGCACATTAACTTGTTCACTGTGGTGTTTCTAGCTTCCTCCTATTGAACAATTCTGAGACTAGTACCACATCTAAGAACTTATGCCATCCCATCACAACTTAATATGATAACAGGCTTTGATTGGCTTGTAGCACAGCCAAATATGATAACAGGCTTCTATTGCTTATGGCAGAGCAGAACAGGATAACATGGTATGTGACTAAATGACTGTATAGTTCATTACAATATCAACCGGTGTGAATGCTCAGCCTATGAGTGCAAAATTAAAAAGATTAATTGAGGAGCAACAAATGCCCAAGGCACAGTTAGTTGAATACATCACTGCCCTTTGTTGGTGATAAGAAGCCTGCGTGTATATTTAATGAGTGATATGATAATCACTTAAAAAGATAAAGTTAGAAAATCTTTAATCAAGATGAAAACATAGCTTTTCTTAAATCAACAGTGCAATGTCAACTTAAGCAGCAATCTTAGAGCACAAAACATCAGAAAATATACGCTTTGACTGAGAAAACATATTGTGCATTTTACACTGGACAGATTTTTTTAAGCAAGCAAAAATAATTTAGGTTCATTATGTACCTTTTGTAAAGAAAATATACAAAAGTGTTACTGAATGAAATTCAAGACACATGTAACACCAAACAATTACAAGCATGTCATAATATGTAAGATATAAAATTATACCAGCAGCATGTTATGTTTACAAATTAAAACCAGGTAAAAAATAAATAAACTTCACATTTAACATCCATGTGTGTATTCAAATATAGATTATCAGTGGTAATTTTAGAGACCAGATAGAATTTATTCCATAAAGTGACATACATTGTAGTTTGTAATGCAAATATTTATTTTCTCAAGTAAAGCTATGATAAAACACTGAAAATAAAAATAAAATCTCCATTATGTCAGAATATACTGCTTCTGTTGAAATGTTTAAGGATGCCCTAAAATGGAATTTTTTGTATTTCATCAAATTGCTGGAATGGAAGTGAACAACCATTCACAAGTCACACTGCATATACTTGCATAATAACACTAAAAATCAGGAATATCTCATACTTTGTTAGTAAATAACAGGTAAGCTGTGATGCTGAATGTCATCTTAAATTGACTAACCTAGGATTCAGGAAATTAGTATTTCAGGGTATATCCTTTCATGGGACTTAAAAAACTGAAAAAGTGCAAATTTCATTTTGGTGCACCTTCAAGACCTAAAAGCGCATACATGCTCTCACTCATCCACTGATTCATGTTTCCATTCCTATAAACACTTAATTAAGGCTGTCTCTGAGAAAAACGAGGAGAGTATGAAACATGGGTTGTCTCAAATGTTTACAAAACTGGGTTGACTTGTTCATATGTTAGGTTCAGGTGATCCAATACGCTCTTTTTTGACTGTAAATCAGCAGCATGTTTAGAACTACAGAGAGATTTCCTGATCGGCCTAAGTACTAGTATTAAACTATTCTAGCATATCAAGATTAGATTTATTACTGAAATAGCATAGAACATTTCCACATATCTGTTAGGATTGCAATAACAAGGTTTTGTACATAAATCTGGAATACATCCAGAAGAGGCAGACATTCTGCATTTGTTCTGTGTATTTCAGCATGGCTGGTCAGCATCAAAGCCTAAGCTTGTGCTTACAGATACCTTCACTTTCTGACTGGAAGTGTTCCAGGCTAATCATCAGTTTATGGGTTATTTTACAGATGCTTCATTCTGAAAACTGGAGGCTCAAGATACAATAATTTAACATGTAACCAAATGGAAGGAAATTTTCAGCATTTTTTATGGTAAAATGCTAAAATTGTGTCAAAAATCAATTTTGGGCTAAATGACTTAGTCCATTTTTTTCCTATGTATTTGAGTAGTATCATGAAAATCCAGTCATGTTTTGCACTAAATAGGGTCTCTGCAACAAAGTAGCCCATTGTCTGGTTCAATAATGGCTCAGTGTTGGCTCAGTCTGTTTGGTCCAATTGGTGACTTTCTCTCTGCCCAGTGTACTATTGAGTGTCTCTGAGATGACATTCTCAAGCCAGAATAGCCTACATTTTAGGCAGTAGCTCATTACATATGCATGATGTGACATCAGGTGCAAGGGAATCACTGAGGCATGACCAAGAAACAAGGATGCTCAGCATCACAGCTTACCTGTTATTTACTAACAAAGTATGAGATATTCCTGATTTTTAGTGTTATTATGCAAGTATATGCAGTGTGACTTGTGAATGGTTGTCCAAATACAAAAAATTCCATTTTAGGGCATCCTTAAACATTTCAACAGAAGCAGTATATTCTGACATAAAGGAGATTTTATTTTTATTTTCAGTGTTTTATCATAGCTTTACTTGAGAAAATAAATAATTGCATTACAAACTACAATGTATGTCACTTTATGGAATTAATTCTATCTGGTCTCTAAAATTACCACTGATACTCTATATTTGAATACACACATGGATGTTAAATGTGAAATTCCAAAGTTTATTTATTTTTTACCTGGTTTTAATTTGTAAACATAACATGCTGCTGGTATAATTTTATATCTTACATATTATGACATGCCTTTAATTGTTTGGTGTTACATGTGTCTTGAATTTCATTCAGTAACACTTTTGTATATTTTCTTTACAAAAGGTACATAATGAACCTAAATTATTTTTGATTGCTTAACAAAATCTGTCCAGTGTAAATGCACAATATATTTTCTCAGTCAAAGCGTATATTTTCTGATGTTTTGTGCTCTAAGATTGCTGCTTAAGTTGACATTGCACTGTTGATTTAAGAAAAGCTATGTTTTCATCTTGATCAAAGATTTTCTAACTTTATCTTTTTAAGTGATTATCATATCACTCTTTAAATATACACACAGGCTTCTTATCACCAATGAAGGGCAGTGATGTATTCAACTAACTGTGCCTTGGGCATTTGTTGCTCCTCAATTAATCTTTTTAATTTTGCACTCATAGGCTGAGCATTCACACCGGTTGATATTGTAATGAACTATACAGTCATTTAGTCACATACCATGTTATCATATTCTGCTCTGCCATAAGCAATAGAAGCCTGTTATCATAATTGGCTGTGCTACAAGCCAATCAAAGCCTGTTATCATATTAAGTTGTGATGGGATGGCATAAGTTCTTAGATGTGGTACTAGTCTCAGAATTGTTCAATAGGAGGAAGCTAGAAACACCACAGTGAACAAGTTAATGTGCATATTACAGAGTGACAGCAAACACTATGCAAAATATTGGTCCACATAGCAATTTTTGTTAAAGGGGAAATATTAATAAAAAATTTTATAATTTTCTCACCTTTGAATTCAATTGATATCCATACTAGCACCAAAGTACTTCACTTTTCTGGTACATTCAATTTTATTTTTTTACAGTGCTTTTGATCTAGCTTTTTACACAGTACTGCTGATGAGTATGTAACATTATAGCATTGTATACATGCAAAGTACAAACAATCAGCCTTTCCTTTTTTCAGTGTTATTATTTTGCAAGTATAATTATGCAGTGTGACTCTATAAGGTTGCTCACATCAATTCCAACACTTTGATGAAACGAAACAAATAAAAAATCCATTTTTAGGACACCTTTTACCATACCAACATTAGCAGTATACTCTGACATAACTAACACTTTTAATTTAATTTAATTTTCAGTTTTGTCAACATGACATGTGGTCTTATTATGTTTAAATTAGCTCTGCATCAAAAATTACATAGAACTGCTGGTTTATAACGTATTTCCCTTTTAAAAAAATGTAATTGTTCAGTAACAAACTTGCTTATCATATCACTCTGATCAATTCATTTTTGCCTCAAACAAGTATAACTTACACCTTGCATTATTATTCCCCCCATTAAATTTAAGAAATGAAATTTCATTTGATATGTGATATGAATACTCCTATTATTGTTAAAATTTTTAAAGCAAAATATGATTTTGTTAATTTTACATCTTACATATTATGACATGCCTTTAATTGTTTGGTGTAACCTGTTTCTTAAATTTCATCCAATAACTCAAACTATTTTGTATATTTTCATCGCAAAAAGGTATTTAGAAGAACCTATTATTTTGCTAGCTTAACAAAATCTGTCCAGTGTAAATGCACAATTTATATTTCAAGTCCAGGAATACATTTTCTGATGTTTTGAGCACTCAGAATGCTGCTTAAGTTAAAGTTACTATGTCTCAAGATTAAGCATAGGCAAATAATAATATAAGCCAATACTACCTTCTTGTCTCATGCTATTTTTGCCATTTCATGCTCATTTGTACACAGGAATTGAACTTTAAGGTACAATAAATAATATCAATAGAGTTTTTCATGCCATTAAAAACTCAATATGTAAACAAACCCAATGATGACATCACAATACTGAACATTGGTTGATGATGTCATATCCATTGTGTTTCCAATGTTTTGGCATGGATTTTCTCTCAATGTATGATTTTTTTTTCTTTTAATTAATGTCTGATAAAAACATTAGTTCACCCAAATGGAGTGTGCCTTGATTGATAAAGGTTATTTTTAGCTATTTTATGGAATCTCAGAAATTGACAATTGACGGACAGTGCAGCTTTAAGTTGACATTGCACTGTTGATTTAAAAAGAAAAAATTTCATTGATTAAATATTTTTAAACTTTATTCTTGTTAAGTGATTATCATATCACTCATTAAACATACACACATTGGCATCACTAACAAAGGGCAATGATGCATTCAACTAACTGTGCCTTGGGCATTTTTTGCTCCTCAAATAATCTTTCAACTTTGCACACATAGGTTGAGCATCCACACCTGTTGATTGTAATGAGCTATACAGTCATCCAAGCACATGTCATGTTATCATATCATATTCTGCTCTAAATGGAAGCCTGTTATCATATTTGGCTGTGCTACAAGCCAATCAAAGCCTGTTATCATATTCAGCTGTGATTGGCTGGCATAAGTTCTAAGATGTAACTGGTCTTCTTGTGTGCTTTGTGTAGGCATTATTGTTCAATAGGAGGAAGACAGAAACACCACAGTGACAGCCAACACTATGCAAAGTATTGATGATACTATACAAAATACTGTGCCACATCACTGATTTAAAAAAAGAAAATTCAAACCACACTCTGATGATAATAGAACAATAAATAAATTCACATAACAACTTTTGTTTAAGGGAAAATAGTAATAAAAAGAAAAAACCTAATTTTCTAACCCCTGAATTTCATTGATATCCATACCAGCACCAAATCATTTCACTTTTCATGCAATTTCATTTTTAATTTTTTACAGTGCTTTTGATCTAAGCTTTTTACAGTACTGCAGATTAGTATGTAACATTAAAGCATTGTATACATACAATGTACGAACATTCAAACTTTCCATTTTTTTAGTGTTATAAGTATGCAAGTATATGCAGTGTGACTTGTGAAAGGTTGTTCACTTCAATTCCAACACTTTGATGAAACAAAAAAACAAAAAAAAGTCATTTTAGGTACACCTTTTTTCATACAAACATACTCTGAAATAATTAACACTTTTAATTATCTTATCAGTTTTGTTAATTTGTCAACTTGACATGTGGTCTGATTATTTTACACTAATCGCCTTGGGGCTGAAACATCAAAGGATAATTATACACTAATTAGCAGAAATTAAAACATTGCCTGGGGCAAAATTGGAGAGGCACAGGATCAGGGGCCACAGCACGATATGATATCCCCCCAGGCTATGAAAATTACGTCATTGTGATATCATAAAAGCCTTACTGTAGTAAGATGCATGTCTATTGTACACATTTATGATATATCAGAAAAATTTCTTACATTTACAAAGGTTTTTTTTTTCAGTGATGGTAGGTGTAAGCCGGCTCTAATTAGGAGTAGACAGAAGTGGCTGGCTATAGCCAAATATAGCTACAATCAGGAAGAGGTTGCTACAGTTGTCTGGAGTCGACCATACTTTATGAAACTAACTTTATACTTTCTAAGCGATTTTAAAGTGGCTTAAATGGCTGGCCCCACAATTAATACTCATTCTGTACTTTCAAGTTAGTCAGCTTCATATAATAAGTTCTATTGGTCTAAGAAGTTGGTTGTTTTTTCATTCATGCTTGACCACACCTTGTTTTCATGACTTCATGTTTGTAAATACATTTGTACCACTAACCAGTGCAATTTAGCATTAGGTACGCCGTTGTACAAATCCTCATGTACAACAGTAAGCCAGCTGTGCTGGGATTGGTAGGCAGCCAAACGTGGGCGGGGCCTGCAGCAGTCTCGGCCTATCGAACTAGTTGTACATTGACATTTTTGGGTGCACATATCTTCATGTCTTACTTGTAACCATTGTATACAACTAGTATAGTGTTTGTTTCTTCTCCATCTACTTCTAGTTCTACTTCACTTTTACTCCCTCTCATTGTTGCTGTTGTTGCCGTTGCATTGTTGCTGTTGTTGTTGCTGTTGCATTGTTGCTGTTTTTCATTGTTGTTGCATTGTTGTTGCGTTGTTGTTGCATTGTTGTTGCATTGTTGTTGCATTGTCGTTGCGTTGTCGTTGCATTGTTGTTGCGTTGTTGTTGCGTTGTTGTTGCATTGTTGTTGCATTGTTGTTGCGTTGTTGTTGCGTTGTTGTTGCATTGTTGTTGCGTTGTTGTTGCGTTGTTGTTGCATTGTTGTTGCGTTGTTGTTGCATTGTTGTTGCGTTGTTGTTGCGTTGTTGTTGCATTGTTGTTGCTTGTTGTTGCTTTGTTGTTGTTGCCATTGCATTGTTGCTGTTATTGCATTGTTGTTGCATTGTTGTTGCATTGTTGTTGCATTGTTGTTGCATTGCTGTTGCATTGCTGTTGCATTGTTGCTGTTATTGCATTGTTGTTGCATTGTTGTTGCATTGTTGTTGCATTGTTGTTGCATTGTTGTTGCATTGTTGTTGCATTGTTGTTGCATTGTTGTTGCATTGTTGTTGCATTGTTGTTGCGTTGTTGTTGTTGCCATTGCATTGTTGCTGTTGTTGCGCTGTTGTTGCATTGTTGTTGCATTGTTGTTGTTGCTGCTGTTGTTGCTGCTGTTATTGCCATTGCGTTGTTGCGTTGTTGCTGTCATTGCATTGTTGTTGTTGTCGTTGTTGTTATTCTTCTTCGTTTGCCAGCCATGTTTACTTTGACTCATTTGTGTTGCAAGTACCATGATTCTGATGACTGTACTATTACCAGAGCCTATCGAATGAGCTCTGCTATTACCCACAATATGCGACGATGTACAACAACTACAGTTCACCAATAAACAGCACTTTTGTGAAGAACCCTTCTCTCTGCTTATTGCTCCATTAAAACACATCCTGCTGGAGGAGGCTTTCCCAAGATTACACTGGACTTAGAGTGGCAATAAACAGGGCTATTCTGTCCCTTTTGGATGTACTAGCAATTGGGTGGAATGGACATATGCTGGTTTTTTGGAACTTGGGTTTTCTTGCCTTTTTTTTTTTTTTTGGTATTTTTTTTTTTCCGTAGGAAAAATCTTCATTTATTTTACAAAAAATACAATTTTTTTATTTTTTGTAAAGTAATTCAATAAACATAATTCAATCAGATTCAAGATTTGATTGATCATTTAATATGATGTACAAACATAGATGTATATAAAGACAATTACAATATGGACATCACAGGATGTTGGGCACAACAACAAAAATGTACTGGAAGACATAAATGCAAGAACGTAGCCACAAAAGTTTGAAATATTAATAATGATATTCATTGAGCTATTTATATGCATTCATATCAGGATTGCTCGAAAAATGCGAGCAATTATCTGGTAATTATTTTGGTAAAAAATTCCAATTTCATGAAATTAGTGGTTGTCATAGTGAACTGCGTCGGCCCTTGGAGTACCATATCAATAATTGCTGAAATTTCAGAACTTCTAGAACTTCCAAGAAAATATCCTGTTTTCCTGAGATTATTAAGAGACCACACCCTGTGTCCCTATTTAAGGAATTAGGAGGGAATACCTTGCATGAGATATTTTTTAATTAGTCAACTGTGATCGAAGTCTGAAAATGTTATAGGAGTAACAAAATCAGTTACTGTCCTCATTCAGCCTGGCTATTTTTCATTTTCAGTTCAATCGGCTTAGTAATGATAAGTGTAATTAATATATACGTATGATGTGGAAACTGAAAACCAATTTATTCAGAAAGATTTATAAATCGCTATAATTTCAGTACCAGCAGAAATCAATCTGAAACAGGCGCTATAGAACTGTATTTATTATATATTATATAAACATGCTATTTAAGGCACGCACTCTGACCTAGATATTAAGCAGATAACAATTTTTTTTTCCAGACTGCAGAGCATTGTATTTGCCGGACTATTCTGAATAAAAGGCCAAACAAATGATATTTATTCAGTATTCATTGTCCAACATTGCAATTATACGTTTTGCACATAATTCCCCAACAACTGACTGCAAACCATGCACAGTCTGAATTGAATTAAATCTGATTGAATTGGATTTATTCAAATTGAGTTGGAAAATAATATAAGCGGGCCAATGAAGGGAGCAGTGCTGAAAGTCAGTATATTGGCATATCACTGTAATCTTGAATCTTGGAATTAAATCCAAGACAATCTGAAGAACAATATATAGGCCTAAAAGGCATTAAGATTAAAATAATAATAATCCTGAAATCTTTGAATAATCATTTTAGTGCCAGGTTAAACAGAGTACATACACCAAAAATATAGACGTAACACACCTTTTCACCCCCTCCCCCAACCAATGTTTCACGAAAATATGGAAAACCCAACAATAACGACTAAGTCTTACTACTTTTATGCCCCCATCTATGATGCAACAGATGACGTCATTCTTGTGAAGTATCAAAGGTCATTCAAGCAGGATGTAACAAGTGGCTACTGCTGTACAGCATTTCGATTTTTATTGTTATTGCCTCTTTGCCACTTTACTTCATGGAATGGCTTTGTTTACACATGTTCTGTCTATCCTTTATGTCCTTTCTATTTGTTCTATTTGTGCTATCTGTTCTATCTGTTCTACCTATCTATCTGTCAATCTATCTACCTTATCTACCTACCTATCTATCTATCTATCGTATCTATATATCTTATCTTATCTATCTATATATCCATCGATCTATCCATCCATCAATCAATCAATCAATCAATCTATCTATCTATCTATCAACCAGTTAATCAATCAATCAAGTATTCTATCTATCTATTTATCTATCTACCTATCTTATCTACCTATCTATCAATCTATCTATCTTTCTTATCTATCTATCTATCTATATTATCTACCTATCTACCTATCTGTCTATCTTATCTATCTATCTATCTATCTATCTATCCATAATTGTCTTCTAAATAATATCTTTGTATAAAAACAACACTCATTAATGAACTAATTAATTGTTTTGCATGTGGCATCCTTGTAATTTCGTTATGAATTACATGAAATTCCAAATTATCCAATTACATGATTAGATCTACATCAATTAATGTCTGTTTTTTGTTGTTTATGTTTTTCTTGGTTTTGTTTTTTTGCTACAGCTTTATATAATATTACGATTACAAACATCATTATTACAAACAATTTTGATGTGTGTCTAGTGCATATAAAAACAATTTAACACTATAATCGCGTGAAAAATGAAAAACAAATTTAAAGAAAATTGTTGATTTCGCCTGACCGACATTTAATTGGCTGTCATCAGCAGCCAATTGAACTCAATTACTTTCTGTTACGCTTGAACGGCTTCAATTTCATATTACGCAACACTTTTTAGTGTTTACAGGTGTGATAAAATTGCGTTGCTCATTTGAGATTTGATGAGCATCTCCTAAAATATTCATGGTGGAAGAAATTGAAAGATAGGATCAGATAAGATACGATAAGGTACGATGAGATGAGATGAGATGAGATGAGATGAGATGAGATGAGATGAGATAAGATAGGATTAGATGAGATTAGATAAGATAAGATAAGATAAGATAAGATAAGATAAGATAAGATAAGATAGGATGAGATGAGATGAGATACGATGAGATGAGATTAGATAAGATGAGATAAGATAAGATAAGATAAAATAAGATAGGATGAGATGAGAGGAGATAAGATGAGATGAGATGAGATAAGATAATATAATATAAGATAAGATAATATAAGACAAGACAAGATAAGATAAAAACAGCGTTTTTAGGGCAACTGTTGGTTTTTACAATAAATTACTCTCACCATGGAGTCACTAGAGACTCCATGCTCTCACTCAGAAGAGCCAACACTGCTACAATCCTAATTCCAGAATATACAAACTTCCATATACACTGAAGAGTACTGGAGGGTACTGAAAATCAAATTAAACTGGACTTTTTTGCCCCTCTCCACCAAACACAAGTGCAGTCATTCAGCCAGCACTGCTCCTTGGCTTACTCCGTGGGCGTAGTTCTATGTTGTCTGAAATCAGATGTGTATACTGGGGCATTCATCACTATTCCAATACCCTAAACCCAATGATGGGTCATCTTATGGCCATGGCATAGCCTGCTGTGGAAAACAAATCAGCATTTGCCTCATCTCATGGGTCGTATAAACAGGGATAAGAATATCCGAATAGTTTTGTCCATGCTTGCAATATTGTCCCCAGCAATATTGATTATATCATGTTATCATATATATTTTTTTATTCTTACCCAGATGACACATATTTCATTGGCCCTTAGTGTAATTGTTTGCTTATTTAGTACAAACATAATTTGCAAATCGGTATATTTATGCTTTTTATTTCACACAAGTCTTTCATTATATTCATTATATTTGTGTTTTATTTATACAAGTCGTTTACTATAGTAATCTTATCAACATATAACAAACATCTGTCAAAGATATTATGAACAATATGTTAATAACATCATATTAATACAATTAGCTGTCCTTTAAGTTCATTGCTTTAACATTATGAGAAGCTCTCATTATAATTATATATATTATATTTTTCAGCAAAACCCTTCTAGTGCTAGTGCAATGCAGTGAACTGAACAAAGTTTGATCTATGAAAAGTTAAATATAAACATTACTGCGCTAATTTTCCTCCAGTCATGTTTTGACAGCACAGATGTTGCATAGTTTTGAAATTTAAAGTAAACACGAGTCAATTAGGTTAGTTTTCTATTTATTCAGAGAAAAAAATGTATAATGTCAATGGTTTTAGAAATATTACAATCGAAGCCAGTTTGTTTCATCATTTTCAGTAGTTATGCTTTTCATATATCTTGTTCCGCCTTGTGTTTAATATGCTCATCATTACGTTTGCCAGTTGAGCTGGTCATACACAAGCTGGGCAAGCTTTAAATGCATCTTTCTCTAAGATAATGCAGCACAAGGTTATCATAAATATGTATTGATACTTCGTGTATCAATTTTATACTTTTCAAATTGCATTTATTTATTAAACTATTTGTTGGTGCTTTTTTAAACAGTATTATTACTATTATTTGTTTAGTTCCGGGTGCTTTAGAATTTCTTAGACAGACTATGTTATGTTTATTAGTATTAGTAATAATATAGCTCTACTTATTTAATTATTTTAACTATTGATCCATGTATTTCTATTATCTTTTTATTTTTTGCTATTTATTATCTTGTCATGCTGACACATGTATCAATTTGATATTTAGCTGTCAATAAAAATCTATATATTTAACAAAATAACGGAGACAATTGTAAAATGAAATTAATGAATTTACCTGTAGATAATTATGAACATATGATCTTGCATAGTGTATTTTGTAAAGACTTGTAACCTATAAATTAACTATTCATTGGCTTAAAGGTCGCACAACAGGACTGTGAAATTCAGACAAGTCAATTTTACAATTGCTCTCTGACGAGTTCAACGTTTACAACTGATTAAATATTTATTAAGTGATTTGAGAAATGACACCGAGCTAAAATAGGAACCTACTGTTATAAATCATTCAAAGACATTTTTAAAACTTATATAGAAGAATGTTAAACTGAATTTGAAAAGACGAATTGAAATGTCAAAATGTTAAGTTGAAAGGATAGTTGAAAAATCTGTATAATATAATTAATTTAACAAACATTTCAGTCTTGCTTTTGTAGCATATGTGAAAGTCACTAAGTTATATGATAAGTAGGGCCTTTTTTGCATTATCCATTTTGTTGTTTCCAGTATTGTTATTGAGGGTGGGGGCCTAGCTCAGTGGTAGCGCTCTGGGCTTCCAACCACTAGGTCCTGGGTTCAATTACCGATGGAGCCTAATTTGGATGGCTGTTTCATCCTTCATCTCATTGCATGGTCCCTGCCTGTTCTAAATAGCCCATCAGGTGCAGAAATACCGGATATATAGCCCTAATCAACCCACCACTTAGTGTCGTTATTGGGTTTTCTGTGTGCCTGTCTCACTGTCACCTTGTCTGTTATTCATTACAAGCCTACATTGTACATATTATATATAAATAAATTATACATAGGACTACAGAACCCCATCTAGGAACATATCATTATTTTCAGGCCTTGATAATAAATATTTTTACTTGACTATGAATTTCTCAAATAAATGCTTTAATTGGTTAAGGGAAAAGGGGCCAACCAGTGTAGCTTTTTATTTAATAGCAAGCATTCACGGTTAAGTTTAATTTTGATCAATGTGTTGTAGGCTTTCCCCCATTTAGTATTTTTTCATATGACCACTGTAAATACAGTTATCAAGTACAATTACTGCACAGTAACAAAATAAGTATATACTCTTTCTGAATGACACAGGATGCGTGAAAATACTTAGTTCCATATATCGTCTTTTCTACTGTTACTTTTGAACATAATGATTACTCTGTAATAGTAGTAGTTTTGTTCAACGAGTTGCTACTTATAGAACAATACATTCATTTTATGTTTTTATTTTTTTGCAGTAAAGAAATAAATCTTAGCTGCAAAAAAATAACATTAAAACGGTGTATGCCTTTCAGCAGGCTGTCAATTTGGAATTGTTGTGGCCATTATACAACTATCACATATGTTCTCTAACGGAAATATGAATAAACACCTCTGCCGTGGAGAGAACTGCATCACAGCTGAGGCGGCGCCCATCTCTGAGCTCGGCTGCTGAGGCAAGAGAGAAGCGCCTTAACCATCAGATGCTTGGGCCAAAGCAGCCAGAGTGATTGTAGCCCAGTGCACATACACAACTGATGAAAAAAAACGTGGAACACTATAGATGAAAACAGAACAACATTTATCATTAGGATTGCTAGTTATTCACACGCTAACCTAATGGATATTATAAAATTCCAGTGATATCATTAAGAAGTTGCACCCAACAAATGCAAGATTATTTTCGCAAGTAAGTATGATGTTAAATGTAATTTTTATCCTGTTTTTATTACGTTGTTCATTTGTACAATGTCATGAAATTTCATATAATTACGTCATACACTTTATTAACTGATTTCTAAATGTCACGCCTACAACTTAAACATCGTGAAATTGTGTAACAGTAGCCTTCAATTATAACATAAGCCATGTAACATATCATATTTCATTCTTGTACCAAATAATTATATTAACCTATTGCTAGTAACAATAGGTATACAATTTAAATCATTTCTTTAACTTTTAAATAACGAAAAATTCATGACAATATCATTATTACATGTTTGCGTTGACCTTTATTGAAATTATGAAATATTCAAATTGCATTATTCAGTCTATGTGGATTTCTATCTCAATATGAATGTAATGTCTAAGACCAGGATGCAGTATGCACTTAAGTTTTAAGAAAAGCAACGGCATGTTATGAAAATATTTTTGGTGAAATGTTAGCATTATGCAGTTTATGGTAAGGTCAGCATCCTAGCATCCGACATTGGAGGATTTTTTTTAACCAGGATAAAAGCATAATGAAGCATAATATAATGCTGTTTACTCTACTGCGCATTGCAACAGATGGTGCTCCGTCCAATGATGTGAAACATACTTTCATTCATGGAAGCAAAAATATTGTCTGCATAGCCACACCAATTAGGTTGTACACTGTATACAGCGGTGCTTCGATTATGGATTGAAACACCCATGAAAAATGCCATACTTTATGCATCACAATCACCATATTATTGCTCTTTACATTTATACATAGACAGTAGAATCCTTTTTTTTTTTTATGGAAAATGAATATTTTGTAAGTATCACACACAACTGTCAATGAATTATGAAAGAGTAGATTGATTAGTTTGCTGATTATCATTCATAGAATTCTGCTTATTCTCTAAAACATAACTTGGTCTAGCCATTCTTACACATCCATAGTTTAGCTACTTCTTCTGGTGGACAGTAGTTCTTTCAATCGCAGACAATTAAGGATAATGTGACTATGCTTTTTCTGGTCTGCCACATAGTGCGACAGTTTTACAAATTTAGTTCTCGCCACATGCTTTCGACAACTTATAGAAATTTGATGTTCAAAAATACAACACTGTAATTCATCTACATATATTTAATTGTGACATGTACTCGCCCTGCTCTTGGTTATTTCCTGCCTGATTACCTATTTCGGTAGACACGCACATTGTACTGTTTAGATGTGGGACCCTTTCAGTATCGACCCAATCCAATTAATGCCTGTGTTCATTTTCGTTGTATAACTCTTTTTACACTCAGACAATAACCCACTGAAATAAAATTCCATATCGGCTCAAAGTTGACCCAGTGTTGGCATCACTGGCGGCTCAGTGTTGGTCAAGCATCAACCCGTTGGCGCCCTATTCAAATTATCATACAACATGAGGTCAGTTCTGGTCCGACATCGTCAAATATCGACCCAATCTGTTGACCTGACCCAACGCCAATCCAAGACGGTCAACGCTGGGCCAATGTCTAACCAATGTTATGTGACATAATAGGTTCAGCAAGTGGCTTACCTGATTGGTCATGATAACAAGGAATGAATTCTGCATTTGGTCGAAAAGTCTAATGTCTAATGTCTAATGCCTACTAGGTCTGAAGCTGAATCAGCTTATGTGACCAGCTGGCAGAGGCAGGCATGATGATGAGATGATGAGGCAATGAGTCAACACCATGTTATATGTTACACATTTACCCTATGGGTGGGGTCTTTTGCCTGTCTCAGCACAAGGCACCTCCAATTCATGTAGTGCCCAGGCAGGGGATCGAGGTGATAGCCAAAACAGTTTCATTTAAGAGATTTATCTTACTGTTTATAAAGACAAACATTTAAAGGCTTCAATGAAAAGTATTTCTTGTGAAATTGTGCAATTTTTTATTCATACTTGCGATGATTAATATCATGATATGATTCGATAAATCATGACGATAGTGGTGGCGTTAAGCATTTGTTAAGGAGATGATGTGGCAAAGTGGCAGGTCCGGCCAACGTTGAAAAACAGTCAATCTGACGTGGGTGACTTTGAGCTAATGTCATAGAAAGTTAGATAGATAGATAGATAGACAGATAGGAAGATAGGTAGATAGGTAGATAGGTAGATAGGTAGACAGGTAGATAGGTAGACAGATACAAAATGAAAAATACTTTGGTCGGAAATAACCAAGATTTTATCCTGTATTTCTGCACCTGATGGGCTAATTAGGAAAGGCAGGAACTATGGCAATGAGATGAAGGATGAAACAGCCATCCAAGTTAGATTCGACTGGAGATTGAACCCGGGACCCAGTGGTTGGAAACCCAGTGCTACCACTGAGCTAAGCCCCCACCCAATGTCAGTTGACAACGAGTATGCAGGTTCAACTTTTGATACTTAAAAAAAAAAAGAAGAAAACTAAAACAAACAGTGCATTGTGGACACCTTGTTTTTTTTTATGACATTGCGTTATTGTGGGATCGTGTATTGTACTAACCGAGATTGAGTCGACATTGTTCTAAAATTGGCCGTATAAGGGTAAGGGTGGGACGTGCTTTACGTCCCATACTTTTGCACCAGATAGGGCTGATCAGGACAAGCATGTGCTATTAGGCTGGATTGGAACCCAGGACCAAGTAGTTTGTAGAACAGCGCACTACCACTAAACTCCTTCTCTGTCCCAAATGAACAAATGTTGCCTGAACTATGAGAGGATATTTGTAAAAAAATGTAACTTCAAATGCCAGAGGACAAACCTCTCCATTTTGTTCCAATTGGTAACTCCAGAAACACCACTTTCAGTTCGAGGACAGACAGATCTTTTGCTCCAAGGCTGACATTGCAATTTAAGCAGACTACTACATGTAACAACCTTAGGAAATTCCTCTGGATTTGCTCCTGTCTTTCACTGAATCTCGGTCTTATTGTGGCAAATCGTTCTGTCAACCTAAGCTATGTGTAATTACAACTGCCTAATTTTACACTGATAGTTTAAGAACATAAAGTGACACTAGAAATTAAACAGTCGTTCAGAAAAATATAACTTCTTATAAGTTTTAACTTTTAAATGTATTGGAGCCAGACAGCCAAGGTAATATGTACATTCGATGACAAAGATGAGGATCTCGTATCATGATACGAACATCCTTCATCAGTGGGAGCCATTTCTTGCCTTGACATAAACACTCTCACAAAGTACAGCTGACTAGATGAGGTCTAGGTTCGAATCAATGACAGCCCCTCACTTCTATCAGATGCACTAGTCTCTGTCCCATAGCAATGGGTCATACCCAGACATTCCAAACGAGACAACACCAACGGTGATGTTGATATGATGTTGTCTCGATGGCAACCAATATAGAAATGATGTCCTTATTTGGCATGCTATCTGGATATTCATCTTTTGCAGATACAAGTGACCCTGTGAGTGTTACCCTAGTGATTTCCTGTTGTGAATGCTAATAATTTTGTGCGCAGGAAGAAATAAACTGCCGCGTATTGGTGGAGACTGAGGGAAGTAAATACTTCACAGAGCGACTGACAGATTTCGCGGGGAGCAAGAGGCACAGTGGGGGAGCAAGGAACTCAACATCATAAATGATTTTATACTAACCATTATGATACATTCACACAGCTTCCTGTGCCAAGAAAAGCAATTCAACGGCAGATTCGGCGATAATTAAAGAACTACTTTGTTCGCTACGTTGAAATCAACTAGCGCAGTAATTGAACTTCCTTCATCACTAATAGAGCAATGTTGCGAAATCACCTAGTCTGACTTGGAACTGTCAGAAAAGCCATAAGTGATTATATGTTATTTATATATGACTTAAAATGTCGGATAGCATGCAGAATTTGGCGGACGTTGGGCCGACATTGGGCTGATATCCAACCGATTAATGCTGATGCTGGGGCTTCTGTAGATGACAGGTTCAGTGTTACATTGGCTTTACATCGACCCTGCGTTGCCTGCATTACCTGCATTGGAGTAAAATGTCAGGCCAACGTAGAGCCAACCTGGCGTGTTATCTGGGAACATCAAACCAAAATATCTGGGACATCGAGCCTACATATATGTGACATCTTATCATTGTAGTTATTCAGAAACCTCCTTGAGGTACACCTTTGCTGCCAAAGTCATAGACAGTTAATCAACAATGGTACTATGGTTTGGAACAGCATCTTGCCTTGCTATCTACTTGGTGAGTGTGACAAGAGTATTGTGACAAGAGTATCTTCTTGTTTCCAGATGCTCGACATCCTCCAGAGATAATACTCCACTCCCATTTACAAGGTTACCCCAGGGTGGCTCTGTGACAAATCTTCACTAGATGGTATTCTCTCTATTTTCATCCTGTTGACATCTCTTGTCTGGTTGCTGGGGACAGCGCATCATCAATTTAACAGTTTCTGAATCTGCATGATTTTCTTCTTTCTTCTTTCTTATTTCTTCCCAGATAACACGTTGGTCCAATCTAGCAAGCTATCTGGTTTCATTCTTTCCTTTTTTGTGTGTTATTTCTTCTCTTTACTGTATTTCTCTGTATCTCTTTATTTTCTTTATTTATTTCCTTCATTTCATTTATTTATTTATTTCGGTTGTTACTATGATATTTCTTTATATCTTTCCTTCTATTTTCTTTGTTCATCTCTATTATTTCTTTTTTTCTTCTTTCCTTTTACCTAATTATTTCTTTTATATTATCTTTTTTTTATCATTTCGGAACCTTTTTTTTTTATTTCATCTTGTTTTCCATCTAAGGTATTTTCCTTTCCTTTTTTCGTTTCCTCTGTATTTCTTTCTATCTTTCCTCCTTCCTTCATTTTTTACTTCATTTGCTTTCTATATTTATTTCCTTCTTCCTTTCTATTTTATCGCCTATTTGTGTGATGCAAATGGCTTCAGAGAGCGCAGAACATTCGCTGAATGAAACAGATCATGCCGGTTTTTCATTCTGCAGAAATGCAATACTTGTACTCAGAACAAAAAAAGTTGCTCATTACGGCAGAAACTTTGCAATTAGCTGTAATTTTTGACGCCATGCTGAAATTGATACTTCTAATCAGACAGCTTTCATACCAAACCGTTTCATTTCTGATCATTAGAGCGAAGTGCAGTAAATTGCCAAAAATATATCTTATTTCAATTGTAAAAGATAATTCAAGTAATGTCTAATATTAAGAAAAGTGCAAACCGTTATAACGTATGGTGCCTTATTATGGTCAGGTTTTTGTTTATGAGAGGTATCAATAAAAGTCTTGCATATATTACTGGTTCCTGATAACTTTATTGTTAAGCATAATTATTTAACTTTACAAAGTCATTGAAGATAACTAACTATTTTGCTTAAGCATTAATAAATACAGCCTGTCAAAAAAAGCAACATCATATTGACAATTATATTAAGACACCGGTGTCCTATTATTGTCACCTTGTTTTGTGCAAGATTTTTTGCTGAAACGAATGATTTATCCCTGGTAAAAACTGGTAAAACAGCATCTGCTCTAAAATAGATGAATTAAATTCTTAAAAGGAAGTAAGGCAATTTTCTTAAATTTACTTCTTCAGATCAAACATGCGAGTTCGAAGAGAAACCCTGATGACCAACATGGTTTTCATGCACTCTCTATTTCTTGGCTTATTTTGCATATAAATTGGAACCATTTGTCCTTGAATGACCTTGCAAATTGAAAACAAATCTGAAGTATTAAAATGTTTCTGCTTCAGTGGTGTAACTGCTCAGCAGATGAAATGAGATAGCTTCAATTTGAACTGACCATATAAGGACACTGACCATATTAGGACATTGACCATAACAGGGCACCATCCGTAATGTCATGTAAATGAAATGTAAATTTGGAAAAACGGTGGTGAGATATGACACTTAAAAGAAATTTCCACTGATGTTGTCCTTATGTCATATAAATACATCAATTATATCATACTACTTACAGGAGGCATTTGCATATTCTATCCATGATATATATATAAAACATTTGATAAACAAAAATAAGGAACCAGCATGACTTTTAATGACAACCATATTTTTTGGCAATTAAGTCAAGTCGTATTAAAGAAAAGAAAAAGGCATCCATGGGCCAAAAAATTGGTATGTTACATGTAAAAAATGACAATGAAAATAATTTATAAGACTAGATATATTTGGCCATGAGAGATTGAATACTTCAGAGATAATAGCACGCAGGACATACAGTTGTCTGTAGATAATTGGGTAATTTTGTAACCCAACGTTTATATTCTTTCTTTCTTTTTCATTTCATATTGTTTCTCTCTTTCTTCCCTTCCTTTCTACCTTGGTCAGAGAGGTGGAAAGTGGTTTAAGTTGGGCTGGCCAACTGCAGCTGCTGCAGTTGTTGTTAAAATCACGTCTATAGAACGTAACTACCTGACAGTCCTTAATCTACCTTTTTTATGTCTTTTTTCAAGCAGTTCCCATCTGGAAAAAACTTTTTTTTTAAGCCAACTGTGGGTCACTACATACTAAAAATCGTTTTTGACTACAGTCTTAGTTATTTAAGGTGAATGACTAAAAAGTAAGCGTTTTTGACTGATAGTCAGTGTCATGAAAATTGTAAATTGACATAGTCTTGACTAAAAACAAAACATTCAATAATTGAAACAAAATAACTTCCTGGGTTGCCTAATGAAGTGACAAAAGATTATCATATAAAAACATATTCACTGCTGCTTTATATCATATTCATTACACGAAAATATCTTAAAATTATAATAAGTATCCAACATGAAACTGTGAATGCCTGTGGAATAAGCAGCTTCATTGGTCAATCCATGTTCTATCAACCAATCAAAACAATCTTTCATTGATCATGTTGAGTGCCCTACTTGTGCCAGGTATGTAATACCATGAACAAATATAGTAATTTAGCTAACAATCAAACTGCTCTGATTTTGGGACATTTAACAGATGCTCAAGGTTCTTTGGGTATAGCGGCAACACTGAGTTAATAAAAGGTCGTCAGAATTACTAAAAACAGTCACCACAATCGGGTTGACTAGTAAGGACTACATCTTAATTTTTTAGTAGAATCTGTTTCTAATACCATGCACTTTTGCATGTCTTTACAAGTTTATTTTACATTTAAAACCCAGGCAACGGCCCAATGTCACTATCTCTTGACATTGCATACGATATGAATTTGTCATACCTGACCATAATATGATTTGCCCGTCAATAAAACAAGAAATGATTATGTTTTTTGTTTCTCGACGATACTTTTATCTGATATTTGAGACGTTCAGAAATGTCAAATCTTTCAATAAAGAACAGTTCCAAAAGAAACAAGGACTTTTGTTGCTTCTGGCATTTCCAAGATTTCAAAGATTCTTAAACTTTGAAAGCTTCATGACATCATTGGTTGCAAAAGAAATATTCAAAACGAAAGACGGGGAAAAATACAAAATAAGAAGGAGCCCATGAATGTCATTTTTAGAGCTATTATTCTCATACAATATATATCCCAGAGAGCATGCCAAGCCGGACACTGGCCCGATGTTGATGCAACATTGGCGACACAGTTTCAACATCGAACAAATGAGGCATGTTTTGTAGAATCGAAGTACAAAATCCGTCCTTTCATTTCCCTGATAGCATTCCATATCAGCCCAGCATCCATTCTCTATCAGCCTTGGTGCAACATTGTATCCGCATCTCCGACATCGTGCCGATGTTGAAGTGATTTGGAATGCTATCTGGCCTTTAAGGCTAACATACCTGCTCAATAACGCCAAAGTAGAGATCTTATGATTCGCATTGCTTACGCAGACAGCATACCTGACCAGACTGATGTTGGGCCAATGTCAAACTGATGTGTACACTGATGTTTAACTGTTATGCTGATGCGATGCTGACATTGAGCCGATCTGACATGTCATCCCAAGATAGCATTCAAAATCGGCCCAGCATCGTTTCCATATTGGCCACCGTCGTTACAACAATGTTATGTATGAACATCGCCAATGTCGTGCCAATGTTGTCCCAATTTGGAACGCTATCAGGGTCTGGGCTGTCCAATATAGTGGAACCCTACGAATAACATAACATTAAGACCATCCAAAGTGAAATAGTTATTGAAAAATGTGTTATTACAACACCAGAAAGTTCTCCCAGATAGTATACCAGATTGGGTCTAAATCGTTTCAACGTTGGCCGTCATTGGCCAACATTGCGCCGATGTCTAGCCAATCTAGCATTATTATACAGGTTCCAAAATGAAGACCATGTTGATGTTTTCAAAAGACAACATCCAATGCTCGTAGTGGGTCTTATTTTTGGGGTTTCACTGCACATACATGGCCAAATGTGCCATGTACGTTTTCCATGAGAAGGATAAACGCATGGAAAACGCATGGTTTTTAGCTAATTATAATTAGGCAAAAACCATGCGTTTTCCATGCGTTTATCCAAAAAAACGGAAAACGCACGTGGCACAATTGGCCATGTACAAAATACAAATATTATTCAGCACACAAAATCTTGTTCTTAAATAACAAATTACATCAGTAAGAAGTCGGTGCGATGTCCAACTGATAACAGTCAATGTTGAAATGATTTTGCACAATCTGCTGACGTGTTATAGGTTTGTTTTAGCTTTTATACATTCAAGTTTATTTTCTTTACTCTAGCTGGAATTCTAACTTTAAATTTTCTTATTTCGTCAAATTATTTTAAATAACATTATATTTATTCTGAAGAATTCTAAGATATTTCTGACAAATCTTAATCAGCCATATGAATAATGGATGATTTTGAAGTGGTGATTCTGTTACCCTTATTGCCATGCCATTTGACATGATAAGAATGAGTACCTGTCATTTATTTGGCTAATTAAGATCAGATGTTGAATATAATTTAAGGTTTTTAGTCGTGACAGCGAATTTCATAATAAAATTGCATTAATTTTTTTTGGGTCATACTCTTGAAAATCGAACAAATTTTTTTATGGTTATCCTAAAACTGCACAAATAAACCATGGTTTAAGGCAGACATAATTATGCGTAAATATATAATACGTTTTGGTGTTTGGTAGTTTGGTAAACCTAATACCTAATTATAGGCTCATTTTCAAGCACTTTATTGAACGTCCGCCAGGGTCGCCTTCAGCGTCATTACAACGTAGGCCTATATTTCAACGATTAGTGTACAAGTTCACTGCCCGCGCCATCTTTATTGACTTTTAATTACTAGGCGAAGAATCAAGGGTCCCGAGCAGAGACAATGCTTGTGATGTACATGGCCAAATGTGCTACGTGCGTTTTTCATGCATTTGGATAAACGCATGGAAAACGCATGGTTTTCACCTCATTTTATTAGGCAAAAACCATGCGTTTTCCATGCGTTTATCCTTCTCATGGAAAACGAACGTGGCACATTTGGCCATCTACTACTGTGGCAGTGGATAATATACATAAATTAAGAATAGAAAAGATAAATACTACAGAAGAAATATGTTAACAAAGCAGCCTAGTAGTCTGTTGAGCTTCTCGAATGTGCCATGACCTAAAAGCTACTCATTCCGTCAGCAAATTCATATTTAGCTGTTGTTAATTAAGTCCATTTCTTGTAACCTGCAACCCATTATGGATGCAGAACAGCTCTATACATGACAAGTGTATTGTATATGCATTTTAATAGTGATTATGTCAAAAGCAACTGACAAGCTCACTGTTGTTTTATAATAACATTATGAATGATAGCTGTAACAGGTGCGGCTGACTTTGTAATGTAATTCAGTTTCGTAGAAAATAAACCTCAAGACGACAGATTATTATCAATAGAAAACACATCTTCCGACAGGTGGCGCCCTTAAATGCCCTTATTTAAAAGGCGTATTTGATTTGGCAAACGTGATAGGAGTGTTGCCCAATCAAAATAGTGGCCTGATCAAACAGCTAAAAACTAACAAATTCTGTGGAGTGATAAATCACTTGCCAAACACACTTGTGTAAAATGTTTACCTGGAATCCATCAATTATTAATTTTTGATCAAAAACTCATTTACAGAACCAAAACCAATTTATTTTAAGATATAAGATGCAAACAGGTGCCCAGAGCCTCGTCATAAGGTCGTTTCATTAATAAGGCACCTCTAGATAAACGCCTTTAAAATCTTTTGGCCCCAATCCGTACATTATTGCCTTTTCGGATTACCTTACCTGGGAAGTTTTTTCTTAAGATTCAAGATTTCATTGTCCTTGATATTATCAATCACACATGTACATAATCATAATTACATATTTTGGCATCAGGTGAGGTGCAATTTACCTTTAATAATGTTGAAGGTTAAATCCTGGAAGTCAATTGTCTCCTTCAAAATTGAATTAAGCTGTATCATAACCTGTGGAAGACCATCAGCCTATACATAACAAATTAACATCTTATTTCAAGACTTCCTGTGCAGTAATCAAAGCTGTAAATATTCTGATATTTCCAAAGAAGCGAGAACACCTGCTGACCGGATGTAACTCAATTATTAGCCACAGTCGGGATCGAGCGGCTCCCACGCAACGGACGGAAGGCTCAATTATCTCCCTGTGCCATTTTCCGGAGTAGAGACATATAGGTCATTGTCAACCTGTGTCAGGTAATGCTGCCATGTTGCGCATCTGTGCCTGAAAGTGTCAGCCATGTTGCTTTGACAGTCTTAGGTTAAAGTCCACGGTCCAGGCATTGGGTCCATTTTGTACTTCGGGTTGGTGTTTACTACAAATGCATTAGTATCCAAACTCACAAAGTGAATTATTGTGACGAAATAACCGGTTGTGGTATACCCAGATAGCATTCCAAATTAAATCAACATCAGCGCAACATCGGCGATTTTGATACGATGTTTTATCGATGGCGGCCAATATTGAAATGAAACTAATTCAGTTGGGAATGCTATCCGGGTATAACCCATATAACATGCATCTTGGGCATGACATTGGATTGACGATGGCCGCAGATACCCAACATTGGAGCGATGTCCACCCGATTTCACATGCTATCTGAGTAATGCGGAACCAAATATTTAATATTTTAAGACCGTCCCTGATAACTGCTAAAGTAGTCTTAAGCCCCGTTCCCACATAGCCGAGTTACTCGTAGTCAACTCGTAGTATTACGTAACACGCCTCTCGGGCCCAACTCTTACTAAACTCTGCGATTACTCCTCGCACTCGAGAGATGCTCGGCGAGAAACTCCTGAGTCTCGTAGCGAACTCGTGAGATTTGGAGCCGAGTTTGCCGAGTCTCCCGAGTATGCCGTGCTGCACGGCACACTCGGCGGATTTTCAGGAGTTTCAAAATCTTGGTCATGTCTCGCCGAGTTACTCCTTGAACTCGCCGAGTTACTCCTTGAACTCGCCGAGTTACTCCTCGAACTCGCCGAGTCACTCCTCGAACTCGGCGTGTTACTCGGCGCTAATTTCACTCGTATTACACTCGGGGGGGATGTTCAGGAGTGCGAGGAGTTACTCGGCGAGTTGTAGGAGTAACTCACCGAGTTGTAGGAGTAACTCGCCGAGTAACTCGTCGAGTTCTACCTTTAGTACATGCATCATCAGCGTAGGGGGTCGTATATAATATAAAAGGCCGCTGCTCCTATAATATTAGTCCGATTTTCGTCAAATAAAGATTGTTTTGTAGTATAATTCATAGTGACTCCATAGGTATTTTCGGATTGACAATAGACCAAATATTAAGCGAGATATTCATCTGAGAATGCAGGTAGGCTGGCGTCGGCCTATCATTCGATGGGTGACTCGTCGCTGTCGTAGACACCTTGCTTCACCCGGCGAGTTACTCCTGGTACTCGGCGAGTTACTCCTGGTACTCGGCGAGTTACTCCTGGTACTCGGCGATTTACTCCTCTAACTCGCCGACACTCTCCTCGAGATCGTTCACTAATTGGCTGCAACTCGGCGAGTCACTCCTGGTACTCGGCGAGTCGCTCGCTGAACCCGCCGAGTAACTCGGTGAGTAATTCGGCGAGTAATTCGGCGAGTCACTCCTGGTCACTTTTTCCGCAAAAATTCGTCGCCAACTCCTCAAATTTTGGGTGTTACGTAATTTTTGTTATTACTACGAGTTGACTACGAGTAACTCGGCTATGTGGGAACGGGGCTTTAATACGGAAGAGGTCTTAATTCTCCAACACTTTTATATCATTCTGGAACTGTTTCATATATTATAATTTGTGCTATCATTAACATCATAGGTTTGATCTTCAGATTGGATGTTCGTAGCACCCACATAACGTGTTAGATCTGTTGATATGATATTTTCCCGATGGCGGCCCATGTTGAAACGATGTTGCCCCGATTTGGAATGCTATCTGGGTACTGTATGGGTGGTCTTAACTCAAATACCCTGCCAGGGTCTACATTGTTTAAAATGGTGAAGAATGCATGTTATCTGGGAATTGTGTGGTTCAATTGTTATCCTTTGTATTTGCTCCTGTAGTTTTCCAATAACGACCTTCAAAATTCAATACTCTGGCTTAAACACTAACCTTGGCTTCCACACTGGGCCTTAATCTTCACTTTACTTAACTTAGTTTTATGAGTCGAATCATATCCTTGCCTCCAATTACAAGACCCTTTCAAGTACTAAGGGCTTTTTCACACTCTCTCAAGTGCCAAAGAGAAAAAGAGAGACCACCTCTCTCATAATTTCTACACGTTGTTCAGTAATCTACCAACTTCCTGTTTAAGGGGCACCAAGAAGGTTTCACAGGCCAAGGTCAGTTAAGCTTGAGAAAAATGGCAGAGAACGGAGAAAGGGGGCAGGCCACTGGAAATTGTCTTGATTAGCCGAAAAGAAGTGTTCTGGCTGCTTGCAAGACAATGGGCGCTGCTTGTGATGTGTGTCTCAATGCTACTGGGTCTGACTTAGCTTATATGACCAGCTGCCAGATGCAGATAAAATGATGAGATGATAAGGCTGCTTAGAGTTCATATCATGTTACACATTTACTCTCAGCCAATGAGATTCATGCATGTGATCACTTTGCCAATAAATCCACTGTTATATAACATCAGTCGCGGATTTAGGGGGGGGGGGGAGGTTTAGGGAGTTTAAACCCCCCTCCCCTTTAACCTTGTACATTTAAATAAAAACATCACAAAATTCAGCGATCCCTGCAATACATTTTATGTTGTTAATCCCCGTGAAATATTTTCCTTATCCGCCCCTGAACATACAACATCGCCTCAACGTTAGTGGAACGTCTATACGTGGGCTATACGTGCTCACTTGTGGCTCTGTTAATCACACATAAATTCTTTCCACGAGCATACGTGGGGCAATCGTAGATCGCTTGGCAGACGTCTGTCACTCGCTCACCGAACGTCTGTCGCCAAGCATACGTAAGACATATGTGAGGCACTCGTAGTGGATGGCGAGTATATACGGATAGTGGCTACGTATGGCTACGTATGGCCAAGGATGGCTACGTACGTACGTATAACGTACATTGAACGCTCAACAACTGACTCCTGAGCAAGTTACGTTACTAAGATAAACGATTTACTCGTAAAACGTGTGCCAAAGTTTTAAACATGTTTAAAAATGTTCGCCCTCTCCATGTATGATCACGGATGATTAGGCTCTACCAGGAGCTTCCTACGGATTAGCAAGAGTATCGTTGAAACGCTCGCAGAGTGAACTACGTATGGCCAAGGATGAGCAAGAGTACAAATATTTTTTTATCCGTGGACACACTTAGGTCTTAGACCTGGCAAGCTACTGAGGTTACAGTATGGAGCTATAGTTTTTAAAAAAAAAAAACAATTTTATTCAAATTTTAAACTCCTGATGCTTGGGAAAATTAGCTCAAGCCACAGGGTCTTGAGAACTGCAATTAATTCAAAAATTCCAGACCTTCCAATGATATGGGAGAGATAATAAGCTGTAGTTTTGTTAAGTTGAATGACCTTCAGTACAAATTTAAATCATGAGAGAGCCTGATCATTGAACCCTGGATCCCTGGATCTTTCCATCTAGAAATAAGTGACAATTTAACTACTGTACCACTCACGCGTTATGTAATGCTTATTAAACAAAATTGATACACATTGTGATTGGATATAAATTGTTTGTAAAAATTGGCTTTGGGACAATTATCTAACTGAGTGTAGAAAAGTACTGTGCCACTGTATGCTCAACTTCATGCTATGAAGAACTTGCCTTAGAGGGCTGCACTTTTAACATCTATCTATCTATCTATGCTTTTCGACAAAAGGGACAGTCAGGCTAGTAAATATCCTTATTGCGACGAAATGGCCTTTGTTAATCTTTTCACATTAATTCAATGACCATCATTGGAAATATATTTAGTTTTGGGACGAATTAAATAATACATTTTGTCGTAAGAAACGTTTAATGGGCTGTGGTGGTTGCATAGTCTTTATCATTACACCAGTCTATGGTAATTGCTTTTATTTATCACCTGACGAAGCTTTGAATCAATATTCAGCGAGACGCCTATTGTGTCCTCATCACATACGCTATTTGCTTTGATCAAACATTCAAAAATTTTCAGAAGTTTTCAAAAGTCTAGCATTGGTAGTTTGTTGAATTTATCGAGTTTTTCTCACCCCGTAAGCCATTATAGTATCGAATAAAAAACAAAAAACAAATGCAACGATCATTTGTATTCTTTACTTTCACAAAATGGCTTTGAAATCCAACTATACACTTTTGGTCTTGCTTATTTTTTATAAGGTAGCATCTGTTTAAAACTTTCAAGATGTTCAATTGGTGAAGCGTATAAAGCTACTTGTTCAAATGTTGTATTGAAAACTCTGAAATATTGACATCAAACAAAAATAATCATACAGTAGAACAGATTTTAAGACCAGCTTATGAAATTCCACAATTATTACAATGTTTTTTTTCCAAAATTAGGACTCTCAAGTCTGGTCTTAATTTTAGGGTTTAATGTAGTGCCCTTCATTTTGTATGTAACACACGTCCTGTCATATTTTGTTATTTACAAACGCGGTTCATATGCAGTTGTAGATATGATTGTCCACATCACAGGTTTCCTTTGATAAGGGATAATAGAATGCAATACCATTGGTAGTAATCAATCAGAATATTTCATCCCTTGTGTACAAAGATGAGTTCTCTGTTCAGTTTTGAAAGACCGAGGACAGGTTTGCGTGCAGGGAAAAGCAGCTATCCACAAATAACAATGCCGATGCATAATTTGCTAAGTTACCTCTCATAAATATTTAATGAGCAACAGAAATCAAGTATGCCATCATAACATTAGGACGCACATTGCTGATCAATAGCAGTTATGAGATAAACATGACTGTAAATGACAAATTGGAAATGAAAAATATTTCATGGCAATGTTTTGTTGTTACACATTTGTAGCCATGACAAATCAAGTCAGACGAATCATTGTTAATGTGGTTATAAAAATTAAAACTTACTTTAGTGTAATTTTAAGATATTTTTATGTAATAATCATGATTTAAAGCAGCAATGCATATGTTTTTATGTTATAATCTTTAGTCGCTTCATTAGGCAACCCTGGGGTGCACTTTTGCTTAAATTCTCGAATGTTTTAAGTCTTGTTTTTGTGGTTTTTGCATCAAACTTAGTGTCGACACATTCCCAGATAACATGCGCATTGGCTCGCTGTAGGCCCACCGTCGACCAACATCAACAAATGTTGATTCAACATCAGCCCAATGCTGTACGTCTGGGTTCGGCTCAGTGTTGGCTTATTGTATTAATATTTGTTCATAACTAGGCCTATTGTATTTAATGGTGAGACATGTAAACTATAGTGGCCTGTGTAGGTAGAATTTTGAAGTATGAATTACCATTTCCAATACCATACCTTGATTTATTTCTTCCATATTTCAAATACCATACAGGTCATTAACCCCCATTATATCCCGTGCGTTGACCCATAACCCTGTTACTGGGCCTAACCGAGGGTTTTCATGTGCCCCCCTTGCTGGGTTTCAGCCAACAAGCCTATCAGCAAGAGCCAAGCATAGTTTCATGGCTGAATTAATGAGCTTTTAGGTGATACATGAAGCCCTGTAAATTGGAACATGGCCTACATGATCTTAGCATGTCGTGTTTCCTTCCTAGGCATTTCCTTCCTAGGTATTACTTAGCCGGAAGCATGACTCTTCTTACTCCTTATCAGTATAGGATGTGAACGAAATACTAAACCTTGTGTATGGGAATGAAGATAATTTTTTAAGGGGGTCTTTTAGTCACTGCAAATAATTAACAAAACAGGCCAATGTCACCCGCAGCTTCATTCTTGTATTAGCTGTCTCTAAGCAGTATAATATTTTTAGCACAACTGTATAAAGGTAGACTGAAAATCATTTTTACTAAAATCTTAACATATTGCCTGTGTCCAGAATGACTACCCCATAGTGACTGCCAAATTAGTCAGCCTAGTCAGTTATAAATACTAAGGATACATGTAAAAAAAAAAAAAGGTTATGCTCCATTCAAGACACTGATAAAATATATTTAGAGTCAGTGAAATCTGTAAAAACTCAATCAAAATTTCTTTAAGGTTAACTACTTTGACTAAATCAATGAGTTTTTCTGTGATATACATGCAGGTTAGCCTTAAGTTTAAGGTCGTGTAATTGATATTAAATATATTAAGGCAGTCTTACTTAACTGGATATTTCTGGTTTAGAGAAATTTCCTTAACTGTCAGCTAGCAGATTTTTAATTATGATGTTATTCAAAGTTCAATATTTAGAAAATAATTTAGACAAGGTAGCTTAATAATCAGTTTACTTGAATTACGCAGTGTGCAACTTTCTAATTATTGTGTTCTAAATTAGTTTAATTTTCCATATTAAAACTGAAACAAACTCTAGCAAAACGGTACAACAAGTGTGATAAACAGGCAAAGAAATAATTGCACTTTGTTTTTTCCTGTGCAATTGTTATCTGTTCAGACAGTGGCACTTCCTTGTTCACTCTGATTTTCTTAATGAGATCTCTTCAGACTTTCACTCATTAAATTCTTAATAGTTCTGCAATTAATGTTGTTATCCAAATAACATTTAATGGAAAACAATTATTCATGACAGAAGAATGGGTAATGGTTCTGCAATTAATGTTGTTATCCAAATAACATTTAATGGGTAAGAATGGGTTGATTAGGAAATGCCAATTGACAAGCTTAACTTAAGAAACCCTCAAATTGGTTCGAAAACAAATTACAGACACTTAAGATAGTTACATTGGGAAACACAGTAAACAAAATTGTGTTTGTCGACACTAAATAAACTCGTACTATCTTTATGCGTTGTGATTTTTATGGCAATTGATAACACATTTTAATTGTGAATTCAGAAGAAACAATAGATTCATTTTATTTTCTGTCTCGTTTTCTCTGATCTGATGCTTAGCACAGCTGTAAATGTGCAAATGGGAACTTGGAAAGGAAAGGAGGATCCATCTATCAGTTTTCAGGCTGATCAGGTTTTCAATAATGGATGCAAATTAACAAAACCTTCATTATTAATCGATTTAACTGACATTTTTAGTTCCTAGCGGTGGAGTTTAACGTCTCTCAAACGATCGGCACCTCGTTATAAAATTTGAATAATTAAACAATTGGTGTAAAAAATCAAATCTGAGTGGAGTCTCCGAAATTACTTCAACAAAATAGAATGACTTAATATCTGTGCTACACTATAAATAGAACTCACAATTATAAAACCCACCATTGAAAAAATCAATAAAATGACCTTGCCTTGTTTGAATGGAACTGGTCTGAAGGTTAGTCAGTTAAATGACCAGCAGCTACCAGAGACAGACGTAATAATGAGCTGATTAGGCTTGGAGTCTACTCCGTGTTACACATTTACTCCATGGGTGGGGTATTTTACTTGCCCCAGCAGAGACAGCAAGTGAAATGTACCGTCTGTCCCCGAGATTGCACCCATGACCTGCAGAAGAACCAACCAGTGCACTATTGAACTATTTCCATATTTTATTTCGATATTTATACAGTTGTTCTCAAATATAAACTCCTATGAAAACATCACTTGATTTTTATGGTCTAAATGAGATAATTTTACTAGATGTTTGACTAAAGTATATATATTCTGTTAATGACAAAACTATAATTATTATGCTCTTTTGGATAGAGTTCTTAAATTATTTTATTCTGAACTGTAACATGTCTACCAGTTTGCATCATACACTGTATTTTCTATGACTACATGATAATGTCAAAGTCACTTTGGCTTACTTGAGAATGAAAGATTATCTGTAGAAGTCCTGTAAAAGAGATATATCCAATCTACAGGCTGTGTGCACAGATGAGGCAAAGCGCACCAGCTGGAAAGGCTCTTTTCCTGTGCTGAAAATATTTTGAGTAAGATCTTAGCAATTAGATAGTGCCTCACAAATGAGTCGCCTTTGTATAGTATTTTATTCTGTGCCAAAATGTTAGTCACCTTTATCCTAGAACTAACCATCATATAGCATTTCAAATAAGCAAGCTTTGGTCAGTATTTTAATAGTGTATTATATTGTCAGTTAGCTGTTTTTGTTAGATTGTTGAATGTGGGTGGGGTGGGTGATTGGGCTTTACGTCCCATATTTCTGCACCTGATGGGCTAATTAGGACAGGCTGAGATCATGGCAATGAGATGATGGATGAAACAACCATCTAACTTAGGCTTGACTGGGAATGAACCCAGTGGTTGGAAGCCCAGCGCGCTACATGGCCGAATGTGCCACGTGCGTTTTCCATGAAAAGGATAAACGCATAGAAAACACACGTAGCACATTTGGCCATGTACCACAGAGCTAGGCCCCCACCCCAAATTGTTGGATGTCACATGGTGGTTATTACTGCTGTATCATAACTCTGTTGGTTTGCTGTAAGTATATTTGGAGTACAGGGCATGACAGATGTATGGCAATATGCAAACAACAACAATATGTTATCTCTGCTTTATTGGTCGTAAGACAAATAGGATCACTACTTCAGCTTGTGCAGCTGTCAGAGGGATTTATGTAGATATCATGAGGCTGCTCACAGAATACACAAAGTTCATTGTATCAGCATTCCACGGGGTTAATAGTATATGACTTTAGAGGATAGTAAGTAAAGCCCCGTTCCCACATAGCCGAGTTACTCGTAGTCAACTCGTAGTAATAACAAAAATTACGTAACACCCAAAATTCGAGGAGTTGGCGACGAATTTTTGCGGAAAAAATGACCAGGAGTGACTCGCCGAGTTACTCGCCGAATTACTCGCCGAGTTACTCGGCGGGTTCAGCGAGCGACTCGCCGAGTACCAGGAGTGACTCGCCGAGTACCAGGAGTAACTCGCCGAGTACCAGGAGTAACTCGCCGAGTACCAGGAGTAACTCGCCGGGTGAAGCAAGGTGTCTACGACAGCGACGAGTCACCCATCGAATGATAGGCCGACGCCAGCCTACCTGCATTCTCAGATGAATATCTCGCTTAATATTTGGTCTATTTTCGATCCGAAAAAACCTATGGAGTCACTATGAATTATACTACAAAACAATTTTCATTTGACGAAAATCGGACTAATATTAAGGGAGCAGTAGCTTTTTAGAGAAGAGCTCAGCTTTCTGCATTAATACAGTCTGGGCGCGGACGCTTCAGGGAGCACCAGTATAAGTAAATTAAATATAGCAAATAAAATCACAGATCAAATCACAAATACTAATTACAATATCAATATTAGATTTAAATTTTACAAAATATACACAAATTTATACTGATCATAATATCACAATAAGATTCAAATTAACACAAAAAGATAAGAAAGTTATACAAATATAATCATTGCCTGGAAATTACAATTAAATATATTGCTTTTAATTAATGAAAGCAATTACATATTTTTGTAATTGTGAATGACAATCAAGACAATGTCATATTACTGTGTCATCTTTGAACAAACCATGAAATGACAGGTCAAAGAACCCCAATTTAGGCAATTAGGCAATTGACACATGTATTGAATTTGCTGTATGCTCTACACCAATTCTTTGTATCATTCAAAATGCTAATAGCAATTACTGTGTCATCTTTGAACAAACCATGAAATGACAGGTCAAAGAACCCCAATTTAGGCAATTAGGCAATTGACACATGTATTGAATTTGCTGTATGCTCTACACCCATTCTTTGCATCATTCAAAATGCTAATAGCAATTGACATAACAGTCATGGCAGTTGGCAGAATGAGTAGAAATGAATTGCAATAAAGCTCATCCAAACAATGTATATAAAATGGTCAAAAATATTGACCACACCATTCATGTCAGGGCCATACACAGAGCACCTTGCCGCCGCCAGACTACCTGCCTTCTCAGACAAATATCTCGCTTAATATTTGGTCTATTTTCAATCTGAAAATCTGTGTGGAATAAGTATGAACTCGACTATAATTCAATATTTATTTGACGAAAATCGGACTAATATTAGGGGAGCAGCGGCCTTTTAAAGTAGCGCTCAGCCTTACCTGCATTGATACAGTCCGGGCGCGGACGTCTGCGAGAGCACCACTGTTTGCCTCCGCCAACTTAGCTGCCTTCTCAGACGAATATCTCGCTTAATATTTGGTCTATTTTCAATCCGAAAACGCGTGTGGAATCAGTATGATTTATACTACAATTCAGTTCTGATTTGACGAAAATCGGATTAATATAAATGGAGCAGCAGCCACCGCAAGACAACTGCCTTCTCAGACAAATATCTCGCTTAATATTCGGGTTTTTTTAAATCCGAAAATACGTATGGAATCACTATGAATTATACTACAAAACAATCTTTATTTGACGAAAATCGGACTGATATTAGAGGAGCAGCGGCCTTTTATATTATATACGACCCCCTACGCTGATGATGCATGTACTAAAGGTAGAACTCGACGAGTTACTCGGCGAGTTACTCCTACAACTCGGTGAGTTACTCCTACAACTCGCCGAGTTACTCCTCGCACTCCTGAACATCCCCCCGAGTGTAATACGAGCGAAAATAGCGCCGAGTAACTCGGCGAGTTCGAGGAGTAACTCGGCGAGTTCGAGGAGTAACTCGGCGAGTTCGAGGAGTAACTCGGCGAGTTCGAGGAGTAACTCGGCGAGTCATGGCCGAGTTTTTGGACTCCTGGATAATTCGCCGAGTGTGCCGTGCAGCACGGGAGACTCGGCAAACTCGGCTCCAAATCTCACGAGTTCGCTACGAGACTCAGGAGTTACTCGCCGAGCATCTCTCGAGTGCGAGGAGTAATCGCCGAGTTTAGTAAGAGTTGGGCCCGAGAGGCGTGTTACGTAATACTACGAGTTGACTACGAGTAACTCGGCTATGTGGGAACGGGGCTTAAACAACATAGATTGAGAACCACATCATTCATGTTGCTGTTGTAGCTTGTTGTAGAACGCTGTGCATAGATAACTTAAAAATATTATAGACATATGTATAGAATTTGTAGCTGTGGTATTGTTGTTATACAGCTGTCACATTTCCCAGAAACCGGGTATACACAGGATAATTTAAAATTCGGAAAAATAGACAAATATTAATGCATGGATACTGAGGTTAATAACGTTGTTTCGGAATTGAACCTGGTTCCCAATGGGATTTTAAGAATATGAGAAGAGTGGACTCCCAGTTTGCTGAATTCTCTGTCACCCATTTGTAGCTATATCTGTGTGCTTTAAAGCCATGTATAGCCAATCATTGGTCTCTTATGACTATTGCAAACAAGGTACTTTGTCATCTTACTTGTCCTTAAATTGACAATAAAATCATTCAAGCAAGTTAATCGTGACGTCACAAGTATTAAAGATGATTTTGAACTAGCCTTATGTCTTATGCTACTATGTCTGAAGCTTAGTCAGTTGATATGACCAGCTGCCAGTGGCAGATGTAATGATGAGAATAATAAGGCTTGGAGTCCACACCATTTCACACATTTACCTCTCGGTGGGTCTTTTAAGTGCCTCAGCATAGGCGCCGAGTGTATGGCACCTCCAATTTAACGACTCATTCGATCGACATCCAGCTGGGGTGTAGCTCATGAAGAGTGCCCGGGCCTGGGATCGAACCCAGTTCTCGGCACCTTCAGCAGAGCCGACCAATGTGGAATTGGTGGATGCCTTGACCATTAGGCCACCCAGCTGCAGTCATTGTTCGAAATGACCACCACCCAATGGGCATGCATTAAACAAATGTGACAAGATATTTGGCTAATATGTTTGGTACTGATAGTTAGTTACATGTACTTTTAGTTTCATACCAAGGCCTTTATTACAAGCTAAAATCAACATGTTCTTCAACAATGAATGACACAAAATGGGTGTATTTGACAAGACTAATTAGTGTAGAGGTAATGCTTTACTCTTAATTTTGATGATAAAATCTCTGTTGCATACTGTATCCCTGCTTTGTGTCAAATACATGAAATCATTGGAGTCTAAAACAATGCATTCAGTACCCATGCAACAAACTTTTTTTATCTGTTAGTCTGCCAAAAAAAAAGTAACTCGCTTTATGGTGAACTCTTCACAGGATTTGTCAGATTTTCTACTTGAAAGTCACTTACTCTGTTACTTCGTCAGAACCAAGTAGATGTTGTCCTTTTTTGTGGGGATCACTGCCTCCAGCCATGTTTTCAATAGACTCTAATTTAATTACTGGAGATAAAGAGCTTTCAATTGAACAAGCTAAAAATAGAAATCATTTTTCGGAAAGACTAAATTAAAACAAAAAGTCATGAGAGAAATATCAACGTGGTTGAAAAGTATTTCAATAAAGAAGCCAGGAAAATTAAAAACAAAAGATGAATGATGGATAGTCACTGAGGTTGTTTCCTTTACAATTCATCAACTGTTATATTTCACTTCAAGTATTGTTGTTGGGCCACATAATGTAAGCTTTTCCATGTTGTTTGATGAGAGAAAAATCGAAGTGTCTGAAGCAATTACCATCTGGATAAAATGAATGGGAAAAATACGAAAGACCCCATAGCACTGCATGTGTAATGAGCTATAGACAAACTACAGTGGGACATGACCTTAAGATCACTTTTCTAATAAGGATACCTGATACTTAAGACCATTTTAATTAAGACTGGTTAATGTTCTTGTCCAATTGCCTTAAATCTGTATATTATAAATGAAAATTGTTGTTTAAGTTTGATAATATTGCATGTACATTTGCAATAATAAAATCTTTACAACGTTCTATTTCTATATTTTATTCAAATATATTTTAAAACAGGGTAACAACATTCTGCCAAAGGTGTTTTTTAAATTGTTCGTGTTACCAAAAAAAAAAAACACTTTACCTTACACAGTGATGACCACCTACAACGGCTAATAGATCAGCCAAACGTTGATATGACGTTGGCATGACGTTGGCATGACATTGGCATGATGTTTGGCATGACGTCGGCATGACGTTAGCATGATGTTGGCATGACATTGGCATGACATTGACATGATGTTGGCATGACGTTGGCATGACATTAGCATGATGTTGGCATGACGTTAGCATGACGTTGGCATGACGTTAGCATGACATTGGCATGACGTTAGCATGACGTTGGCATGACATTGGCATGAAGCTGGCATGACGTCAGCTGACAGCGGCCATTGTTGAAATGATGTTAACCTGATCTGCCATGCTTTTTGGGTCTGGTAAATGTTGTGTCACCAGGGGTTGTCACTAATGTTGAGGTCATATCGGGCAATGTCCAGGAGTAGTTTACATCTATTCACTTATAGATTACAAAGCAGGTTTAGCTCAGTTGTATCGCACTGGACTGCCTCAATGCCTTGGCACCAGCTGCCTGTCCTGATCAGCCCTATCTGGTGCAAATATATAGAACGTAGAGCCTGACTCACCCACCTGGTTTTAAGTGATATCCTACACTTTGGATAGGTTTATATTACTCCGAATACAGAGTGTTACTGGTAGATCCATACATACTGTTGTTTCACTATAGAGACTTAATATCACCCCACGATTTTCAGCACAAACCATGCAGCCCAGACAAGACATAAAACTGTTGTTCTGCATCGCATGCTGTGTGGAACTGCTCCCACACGAACCTGTCGTATAGGTTAATCACCCACTGCCATATAAGTAAATACAAACATCACGACAGCCCATACTGCTGACAGCTACATGCTGAGTAACTCATAAACCAATGTCCTGTTCATGTAAAACTCTGGGGGTCCCAGGTTTGATTCATGGATCAGCCTGCATCCAACTGTCAGTGTTCATCTATATTCTATACGAAAAACTACAAAAAAACTTTCCATCTTTATGTCCTATGTATGGAGATTATGTAATAGTATATGTAAATTTCTTTGATAAAGGGTTTATCAAATGTAATTGAATTGTTTTGAAACTTGCCTTTGTTTATATTCGTTTCGAAGTAATATCATGATGGCAATGTTAATTTGCTGATTAATGAATCAGTCCTGAAGAATTGCAAAACATAGGTTTGGAAAATGACAATACACTGTGGAGCCACATGAAAATGGTTTAATTCACATGAATTAGGAACTTTAACAAATGTACATTTATTAATAAATAGAGTTATTTAGTATAAGTGAATGACAACAAGAAGCTTCTAGCTCCAATTAGATTTATATCGTTGTGACATGATTATTATATGTAATAATGCACTGAGAAGACTGTCCCACCAAATAGAATAACACTTTGGTGTAATACATGGCCAAATGTGCCACGTGCGTTTTCCATGAGAAGGATAAACGTATGGAAAATGCATTGTTTTTAGCTTATTATAATGAGGCAAAAACCATGCATTTTCCATGCGTTTAACCTAACGCATGGAAAACGCACGTGGCACAATTGGCCATGTAGATGGTGTCCTTTCTACCTGCGCGGCTAGTCCTGGGTTCCACCCCAAGTGAACGCTCCATTTCGCAGATATATAACAATTCATCCCAGACAGGAGTTGCCATAGTTTTAAGCATGTACTGTTCGTGTTCATTTGGGAACAGGCCACATGTCTTAAATTGCCTTAAGATGTTTCAATAACAAGGGTGAAGGACGAAAGTATAATGTAAAATCATAGATGTATACACTGAGGGAGATATGATGTAACAAACCATTTAATTATGGATATGACAATGCATTTGGTATTGAAGGTATCTCTTTTCATCAAATACACATTGGTATCAATGCATTTTCTTGCATATTTATGTGTAAGTTCTCGCTTATTATGTGTAGTATCTCCTTGGTGCATTTCACAAGAAAAGATGACTTGATTGCTTGTGTTGTCAGGAATGCCTGATCAGTGACAAACATACAACCACGTAATAGGAATGGAAACTTAATATTGCTTGCACGCAAGCTTTACAAATATGGACAAATGTATCTGTATTTTCCCAGTGGCTATCTTAAGTGATGTGAAGCTGTCTATTGTGCCTTCCATAGAATAAGGCTCTATAGTTTGGAGATCCATTGTTACTTTCTGCATGCAATGAAAATATCCTTGGGAAGAATGTTAGTCAAAGCAGCTAACTTTCTAGACATTGTTCAGCTTTTGTACAAACTTTCACTACTATTCTTATGACATTTATTAGATTCATTGTTGACTTTCTGAAATTCTTCCATGTTGAAACTACACTCAGACAGAAGGAATAAAAAAGTTAATGGGGTTTCTTATGTCAGGTGAGGCTAATTTTGTTTATTTTATAGATTTTGTGAAGAATATCCAGTTGAAGTGATGACTCTCATGACGTCACTGAGCTTGTGTGTGCTTTCGCCTTATAAGGGATAATTTATGTTATGAGGTTCACAACATTGAACCTCATAGTGTGAACCTCATTGTTTTTCTATGAGGTTCGCACTGTATTGCGGGATATTGTCAAGAATGAGTGACACCTGGTGGTCCTTTACAAAAAAAAAAGGCTGTTTTATCTTCACAATAAGTTGGTCACTTCTAGAGAAATCATGTAGGCCATTAGCCTACCGGCCATTCTCAGATAGCATCCTCTGATAACATGATACTTCCTCCCGATGTTGGTCCGATGTTGGTCCGACATTAATAAAATCATGATGATGTCAAATGCTATCTGGGAAATTTTTAGTCAAAAACCTGTCATTTTACACTACATTGACTATTATAAGGTTGACTAATGTTTCAGAAAGTGTTTTGTAGTCAGTTATTATGCATGGTCACTATCAGATAACTTCTAAGACATCGGTCAAGATTTTCAGATGGGGTGCTGCTGCAAAATTGCAAATCTGTGATTCATGCATGAGGGAAAGTTCTGCTGCTGCTACTACTGATGCTGCTGCTGCTGCTGCTACTGCTGTTACTGCTACTGCTGCTGCTACTGCTACTGCTGTTACTGCTGCTGCAAATGCATCAAGCAGACGCCATGTTGTTGCTCCTGTTGTTGCATGAATGCTTGAAGCAGTTTCTTGTATGCTTAGGCGTTAATCTTAAAATGGAAAATTTATTGTGAAAGAAAGATCGTTGAAGCAATCATGATTGGATGCATTGTTCAACACCCAGGTGGAATGTGACATGCTGATTGGTTCACGACACATCTGATTGGCATTAATCTCATAAAATTGGCAGCCTGGGAGCCTCTAAAAAACCATAGTTGCCTGCATTGGAGTGTCCAGCTGCAGCTAAATGGACAAGGATGCTCTTAAGGGAAATGTGGGTAAAGAGCCCTGCGCTGTTCTGCAACAAACTGTGAAATTCCAATCAAACTATTTGTCACTATTTATACAGATGTTTATCACAGTGGAGAAGATGCTCCTGACTGACACTGCTCCTAATGTTTATCTTCTCCTCTTGTTTCAAATACACGTGTTCTATCTTGGTTATATGTGCATTTGTCTGAATAATGCTGTAAAAGATGTTGATATTGCCTGACTCCGTTTTATGTAATCAATCTGTGTCACCAGATGACACCTGCATGTCAGAACAAATTGCTTAGGCTAAGAAAGCACCCTATTTATGATATAGGGTTTTCTGAATAGGCCGGCACCCTGCCTTATAAGACAAATTTAGTATCGAGATTACTGATTAAGCGAACCCGATTATATTATTATTGTAATTCACATGATAATCACATAATAAGAGCCAGTGCATTTTGAATATTTTAATTGAATATTGATACACCACTGACTATCACATCCAAGGTCGGTTTAATCTACATGGCTTATGACCTCAGTTAGGTATTACACAGAAACTACAGAGTACCTTGATTTCAAAAACACCTCATCATAAAACCACTAAAGAGTTGGAGCAGTTTTATTCCAACCATTATGAGTAATCGAACAACTGTAACCACCTTACTTTTGAGGCTTATAAGGTTTACACCGAAAGCCGTCTCATTTCCTTATGTGGAAATCCTGCAACAGTTGCTATAAGATGTCCTCCTCTTCCTCCTCCTCCTCTTCCTCCTCCCACTCTTCCTCCTCCTCCTCCTCCTCTTCCTCCTCCTCCTCCTCCTCCTCCTCCTCCTCCTCCTCCTCCTCCTCCTCCTCCTCCTCCTCCTCCTCCTCCTCCTCCTCCTCCTTCCTGCCCTTTTGGATATTTCTGTTTGCTAATTTCAGTTTCGTCAAACAGTTTTTATGTTGGATAGAATTAGATTCCAAAACAAGCTGAGAGCCAACATCTGCATTTCAGAGATTTTTTTTTTTTTTCATTTGATATTATTTTTGACATAGAGGTAATGAGCTACGTCTGTAACTCTCCTGTTGTTGACCCTGATTGAGGCAAACAACGAAAATAACGCGTGTCATTCCACCTCCTTGTTTTATCCCAAGAAAAGTCAACAAAGCAGCGCTGACAGATCGCAATCTGTCTTAATAAAAACGTGCTCAAGATAGGCAAGGACTGGTTATGACGTCTTATGGCAAGACTTCGATATGAGGCTGTTTATTTGCCATTTAAGATGTCGGCCATGAGTTTCCGATATCTGGGGAGCCATCTCGGTTGCCGTGGAAATGGAAGCTGGTTGACATGACCTTAAAGCTATTTCCATTATTACCAAAATGTAGAACGTATTGGGAACGTTTCTCCTCTTGCAAATGGACCTTTTATTGTAAGGAAATAGCACCCAACACAAGCAGAAGAGTGAAACAACTGAAATGCTATAACCCTGCCACAGCCATGCAGATGTTTGTTGGGCTTCGTGTCAAGATATTCTGACAAGTATTCACTTACAGAAAGCTCTCTACAGCCTATAGCTTCTTTGTCTTATTCTTGGTTGATTTTTCTTGTAATATCAATAATGGAAAGTTAGTGGAAATGTCCATTTTTATGGCTTACCACATCAGCTCCACGCTGGCGCGTCGTTGGCCTGACCTGTATGTGATGAGGGTATTAAAAGCAAGTTCTCTGCTAAGACTTACAGTAGGCCCTCAATATAAAGAACATCGTTGGCGCTTTGTTATGTACTATAATGCTAAGTGATCTTAATTGTGAAGTATGACGAGCAATACTGAAAATACAAGTTGATTCAAATACAATAATTTCAATAGGTGGTCTTTTTCAAATTAGGTTCAGCAGTAAGTAAAAATTAAATACAAAAAATCGTAACATTGATAGCATGTCAAATCGGGTGAAAATTGATCCAAAGTGTAATGTTAATTATGTTTTTTTCCACCCACTTCCTTTTATATAAAATCCTTGTTTTTCCTTTTTATGTGACCTTTATTTTTACATTTCATGTTTACATCAACCACTTAAGTTCAATTGATTTGTAGTGACAAATAAGCTGGGTCCATATACTGTGATTAGGGTTAAGGATTTTTTTGGAATTTATAATGTTGTCCTTGTCCAAAGATCTTTACTCCAAAATGTGAAGAAAGTAATTCTATACACAGTTAAATGTCTATTGTCTTAAATCAAAAAGATATTCCACCAAAGTGCACTTTTGGTTGCCATAGGAACACAGGTGACCGAGCACCAGTTATTGTTGAATTTTCTTTATAAAAAATGTTTATGAAATATGACAAGCAATGCAGATGCTTCAAGTGATTCTGTCATGGCGTTTTGGGTGGGATAGATCACAGATTCACAAAAGTGTGAGCTCACATCTGGTGTTTATAGGAGGGTTTTTTTTACGTACAAACAGCAGAGACTGCATCCTAATGTTTAGTCAGTATCACTTTATAATTGTGTATAATGAATAAATGGTGAAAAAACATGGTTTAACACCGCCATAAAGCCTCACCGTTAAGTCTACATTTTATTGGTCACAGCTACAGTGTATAATCTTACCCAGATTATTAAACCACAGAGTTACTATTCAAGTCTATGTTTTTTATTATATTGAAGTGCATTATGTAATTGCCCAGATAACAATAACATAAACAAATTTTACAGCAGATTTATAGAATTGGAAACTCCTAAGAGCAACTTGTGAATCCATGACTTTCATACATTGGCTGAGAAACTGTCTTAGCCAATGGGAGTCCTTGATTCATATGACGTCCTCTATTTATGATAACGTACAAACATTTGGGCCTATCCGGTTAACGATTGCACGATATGTAAATAACCCTAATTAAATTTTTGTTAATCTATTCTTTTATTTAAAAAAAAACCTGCAATGTAATCTTAAGTGTGACTGAGGCTGGTTTTCAATCAAGTAAAACTTTGAAAAGCAGTATACAGTGCAAAACTGATAGAAAGTCTCATAAACAGTTTTGTTACAGCAGAGTCACAGACTTGGAAAATAAACCCCAGATGATCCCTTCAGAAGAGCGTCCCTGACAACATGCTTCTTCGATGTTGGCCCGATGTAAATATGATGTCAAATGCTATCTGGGATGTCACAACGGCTAGACCTCGGCCCGATTTGGGTGACGTGGGACCACCATCAGACCAGCATTGGGCCGACGTAGCATGTTATCAGGGATAGTGATAATGTTATGTGACTTCAGGACCCCCATTGGTTAAAGCAATCCCTCAGCCAATGGGAGTCATGGATTCACATGACGTCCTCTTGGAGTATAATTTCCAAGTCAATGAGTGTAGCTGTAATTGTCAAGCACGAGTAGGAATCATTTCTTTTGGTTATAATTAAACATTATAAAATCGGATGTCTTTGTCGGAACTTGTCACATCCAGATAATTTGCCACATCGGCTAGACGTTATTTGGCCGACACTGGTCAGACGTTGGTCCCATCTGACATCCTGTAAGCAAGTTTTTTGCTCCGTCTGTTGGGCTAAGTACTGTTGCCATTAAGGATTTTACCCATGCTTTGAAGAACAACAAATCTTATGCAAGTGTGTCACCAATTTTGCAAGACACTGTATGAATAAATTTCACAATACATTGCGTTTATAATGGTGTGGTGTGGTCACAGGATATGAAGGAAAGTGGATTAAGGACCAAGCAATAAAAGCCTTCATGTTGTTTGCGTGGTATTAACTACAGCCTTGTTTGTTTTCTTTCAGATATGATGTGACAACAGAACGTGCCTCTTTAATATGGATCTGAGCAACTTGACACGTGGCAGAGCCATGCATAACGGAAGTGCCGAGATGAATGAAACGGTGGGTGTTGAGGGTGACTTCAGCATGCCCACTTATGCGCAAGTCGTCATGATTCTGATGTACGCCACAATAACAGTGTTGGCCGTGGGAGGAAATTCCATCGTTGTGTACATCGTCCTAGCCTACCAACGCATGCGCACTGTGACGAACTATTTCATTGTTAACCTGTCGCTTAGTGACATTATCATGTCATGTATCTGTATACCCTTCACATTCATCGCCAATATGTTGGTACATTATTGGCCTTTCGGAGCAGTTATGTGTCCACTGGTGACATATGCCCAGGCGGTGGCAGTGTTCCTGTCCGCATTCACGTTGGTGGCCATCAGCTTGGACCGTTATGTGGCAATCATATACCCTCTCAGGCCACGGATGACGACCAGACAAGCAGCGTTAAGCATCTTTCTCATCTGGTTCCTGTCCCTAGCCGTACCCCTGCCCATTGCCATAGTCTCCAAGGTCAAGCCAGCGTTGCAGTCGACTGGGGTATGGAAGGACCAGTGCACCGAAAACTGGCCCAAAACCGAACAGCGCTATGTGTTCTCAGTGGTCATCATGGTTTTGCAGTACTTTTTGCCTTTGTTTGTCCTCCTCTTCACCTACACTCGCATTGCCATTGTTATCTGGGTCAAAAGAACGCCTGGAGAGGCAGAGAATAACCGAGACCAGCGAATGGCAGCTTCCAAGCGAAAGGTAAGATAAGATAAGCAGATACAAACGAGATAGAGCGAGATAAGATGAGATTTATTCACTTCATCTGGGCTTTTCTTTGCTTAACTACCGTAAATATATTCGGTAGTAGCTGGTCTGATGTGTTATCCAGGAGCTCATAGTAATAGTCAAGTGTGGTGAAGCCTAATGTTACTTCTATGATAAAGGTCACCTGGCTCTCATAAGACTTCTCATACTACAACTTCTTGGAGCAACGTCACTGCTGCTTTTCATCCGCTATTAATTGCTCTTTGAATAATTGAATTAACACAAAATCACTGTCAGGTCACCAACTGCCCACTCGCTTACACAACCAAATTCATAGAGTTGGAAACAAATCTCCTGGACTTGGAGCTTTACAGCGGATTTCATAGACTTGGAAACTAAACTCCAGATGAAATCAGGTGAATCCATTTTCAGCCAATGGGAGACCTGGATTCACATGACCTCATCTGGAGTTGAGTTTCCAAGTCTATGAAATTAGCTGTAAAAAGGTTCGTCAATTAGGAGCCAGACTTAGCTCGTCCATTAATACCCAGATAGCATTCCAAATCGTTTCAACATCGGCACGATGTCGGCGATGTTGATACGATGTTATAACGACAGTAGCCTATGCGGAAATGATGCTGGGTTGATTTGGAATGCTATCTGGGTATTACCTAATCTATCCTTTGGAAACCAGAACCAATACTCATATATACAGTGCATGAGTAGTGCATGCTCTCTGTGTTATCCATGAAACGTGGTAAATTCGCATTTCAGACCACTCACACCCTGAGTTTTAAACTGTCTCAAACTGCTGAAAACTTGATCATTAATCATGCTTATGATGCTGGGGAAGAAGACCCGTGCAGGTGCCCGTATTGTCAATTCTCGACGCACCAGTATCATGTTTACGACGTCACACAGCCAACCATGCAGCATAGAATCCTGAAGCACACGTGTTTGAGCTGTTCTTTATGACAAATCTAATGCTTGGCTGACATGACAAACTCATAACAAACGACCGGCCCATTTGGGGAAGGAAGAAGTGAAAAATCATGTTGGTCTTTTGAAGTGGGGCATTTTTATGGGTATCAATGATAACACCTGACATCAGTAAAAAGCTGAGAGCAATAGGGACATCTGGAACCTTGGCACTAAGCCCTAAGGCAAGGGGAAAAATTGATGCCTCTTTTGACGACTTGATGACCGTGTAGTCATAGCATACGTCATATATGACAGAGCAAGATTAGTCTGGTCAATAAAGCTGACCTGAGGATTCAGCAAGGGGAGTCACAAACTTTTGAAAGAAAATACGATCGCTCTCTGTCGCCTACATTGATCTTGTGTGTGGATTGTGAAGCACACGAAGACCTGGCTGTAAGAACACCTTGCAACGGAGAAGACTGAAATTCTGCCAATTTTATGGCCACAGCTGTACAATTAGTTTAAAAAAAACGGCCTGTCAAATTGAACCTAGACAAAGCTAGACAAATTCTGCTATATGATGCTACCTGCCACTAAACGGAATTGTCTGGCTACTCAAAGCTAGATCTCAAATTACATGCAGCACCATCTGGTGCATAAGTTGAAACTAACTGTATAATGGAAGCACAGTTTGAAATAATTTCCTCTACAAATACCAACAATTTTAAGACTGAATTGCCTGGTTGCCATCATAACCCGGATAACGTTCCAGCCACATAAGTTCCACTCCACCTGGTTAGCGTGCCAGCTCGGTCAAATGCCAGACTATGTCGGCCTGGCATTGCAAAAGGAGGTTGCATTATACACCAGACAGTGGTGGTATAATAGGATTCAAAATAAATATCCACCTATTTACGGTCATATTGTTTTTTCCGTGAATATCATGGAGCAGTACAAAATGGACAGAAATGTCAGCAAAAGAGTCAATGCACCAACAATCATTTTAATTTCTGTTGCTTACCCGTGATCATGCATAACAAGATGGCAAAAAAAAATATCATAGCAAAAATGGAAACTTAAAGTTATTTGGTACAGAGAGGGGTTTTTCTGGGGTTAGAAATTCGGGCTTTGACTTATTAGTACTATTTTGTGCTGCTCAAACTCTTCATGGTGAAATATAACTGAAAAACAACTGTGAATTTACTAGTGATCATACTTTAATCAAAATGGCATGGTCTTAACTATCAGGCAATCTTAAAAGAGCAGCTGAATAAAATAACATAAAAATATATTTTCCCCAAAATGGTGGCCTTAATAATGAAGTGTTGGTCTTATTGTTGGACCCTACTGTACTGCCTTAAACGTAGACTGCAGATATGGATAACTTTAGGCTGGGCTGGGCAAGGTCTTCCAGAGAAATTCCCTAATCGATTCGAAGTAGCTGGCAAGAGGTGATTTGGTAATAGCTTCGTCATTCAATATATTCAGTAGATATAATGCCCTTAATCGCATACTTTCTTCCAAATTGGCTTCCATCAACCATGTCTCATTCCTTTTGCACTTACCAATGACACTGATTGGAGCATCGGAAATAATCCTGCAGACTTTATGAAGTTGAAACTTATATATAATGATAATATTAATAATTTGCTTGTTCCAATAAATTGCTCACCAGCGCTTGTATTTGAGACAGTCTTAATATTTAAAAAAAAAAGTATTTAATGTTTTCTGGAAACTATGTATAAGGACTTGGCCATTTTCAACTAATCTTGCAGACTATTCCATAAAATTGGAACTGACATGGAAAAGCTCCGATCAAGTGAACTGTTGTTGTTGGTGAAATCAGGCATCCTTAACAGCAAGCCTTTACTGCTTCTAAGTCCTCGATGGCTTCGCTTTAAGTTCAATTAAACTAACATAAAGTTATTTAGTCCAGAGAGGTTTTTGTGGGTTCGAAATACAGTCTTTTCACTGAGCAGCCCTGAGTTCAGCAAAACATAAGTCCTTCCTCTCCTCTTATTACTCCTTTTGCATTTCAGACATAGAAGATGATAACTACCTTATTCAATAAATATAACTTCCTGAGAAAAATAAAAACAATCAACTGAATGATAAGGTGTCAAATATACATTAAAATGCACTAAAAATACTACTGCTTGGATGCACTTTGCTTTAGCCAATTACAGCCAAGGGCGGAACTTTTTCAGCCAATAGAATTGCAGTATTCTGTGGTAGCCACCTGGTGGAAATATAGAGATGTAGAGAACCTTCCGTGAAATTAAAATATTTGGGCTTTGACTACTTATTAGTACCATTTCTGTCAATTTTGTGCTTCTCAAAATAGTTAAGTTGAAATATATATAAATATATAAAAGTTAAAAAAGTTACTCAGCTTTAATTATAACTTAGTCAATGCCATTGGCCATAAAACTGACTAAATTATCAGGTAATTTGGCTAAAAGGGTGTACTTAGTTCAGCCATTCTCAGAATGTCTTAGCTTTTACTAAAACAAATTCAATGTACTAAAGCTATGTATCTCATTATTTTATGGGGCGATTGGATTACGGTCCTGGATTTCCACCTTGGAAAAATTGCGCTCTTTGTCAATTCCCAGAAGGCTTGAAAATTCCTGTCAAATCTGATTTAAAAGCTTTGAACGAGCCCCGTGTCATCTTATTTTCATGATTGTATGCCTGAGAGTCATGCAGACTTGACATAAAGCAACCTGGGAATTTAGCCAAGATTTCATATCCAACTTAGGTAACTTGAAGCTTGCCTTTTCAAGCCTGACAAGATTAATTAAATCCAATTTTTACATCTAAAATTTCTGCCTGGGAGGTAATCTGACTTCAGAATGTCTTCCTCATTACGACATAGTTTCAGAAGTTTTCAAACGATTCCTCTTCCTCTTTCACATGGCAAAACTGGAAATTGGACTCCTCATCCATGTACATGAAAGCCATGTTAGAAATTGTTTATGACCTTTCTTAAAAGACAAGGGCGGGTGCCTTATGACGCGTAGACATGCACCAGGAACTGATGCATCTCTTCGGCTAAGATCTCAGCTCTCTGATGATGTTTAGTATGATTGACCCCCCCCCCCCCCCGGCCAAAACTTCATCTTATTTCTTCTTTTTTTTTCCTTTTTTTATTTTTTTTTATACAAACATTTTAGTCTGCTATATCTAACAAGTTAGCCAATTTTATTCAATGTCAAATAATGTGAAGTGACTAAGATAATGACTAACTAAGAATTACCTAATTGTAGATAAGTCTGACTGCACAGTTAATAAAATAAATGTATATTGTATAGCCATGGGGGTCTTTCATGCCACACAGTCAATATCAAAATGTCTAAAGTAAGTCAAAATGTTGCAGGAGTTAGTTGCTTTAACTAGCCTAAGTATTCAAAGATATTTCAGTGTCAAAAGTCATACCTGATGAGAGGTGATGGTTTATTATATATTCCAGCCATTCTCCTATTTATGATATTTTATTGCCTGCCATATGTTAGTAGAAAATGCCACCACCATGGAATTACGCTTGCATGAAAAATAAGCCATTTTCCCATCAAGATTCGATTATATAGCTTACTGACACGCATGTCATAAATTTAAACTTCTTCTTCTCTTCTTCTCTGACAAGTTATAGTTGGTTCCATTGGAAATTGTCATATTATAGCCAGAATGCCTTATTATGATATCTTTAGAGGACTGGCGTGAGTGTCAAGTAAATTTGTAGTTTGTACACAAAGCATAGAAAAGTTCACATGTGCGATAGATATCTTCCCGATAAATCACACCCCAACTTTCTAACTGATATACAATGACACCTCTCAATAAGAAATAACTTGTGTTGACTTTTTTTCCAATTGTAATTTGTACCTGATAGTGCCAGGCTATGGAGTTGCAATGATATGGAAAAACAGGAATTGGGTTGTGGAAGATTGAAGTTCTGTTAAAAAAATGTATGTGTATTTACTTGCCTCAGCATAGTCACTGAGTACAAGGCATCTCCAGTTTACACTGATCACTTGTGATTGGCATTAGCTGGGATGTACAGTTAGTTTCATAAAATACAGTCGACTCCAGCTGTCTGTAGCGACCTGTACCTGGCTGTGGTCTAAACATGCTAAAGCCAACTGCTTCTGTCCACTTCTATAGCTAATAATAGGCTTACATCTATCACCAGATAAATATAAACCTTGGCAAATGTTAAAAATGAATCTAATATATCATAAATATGTAGTTTTAGATCTGGTTTAGAGAAGCCAGCCATTACCGCTTTGTCTAGTTTCAATTTGACGGGCCGTTTTTAATGAAACTAAATGTACTTCATGAAGAGTGCTCGAGCCGATGAGCTGGCCGATGTGGAATTGTCGGATGCCTACGTCACCCAGTCACATTACTCACAATTCTTCAGTACAAAAAGCTAAAGAACTTTTGTTGTTCGTTTCCATTTTTAATAAATAGCCCATTCGCGGCTGAGTACAACTTGTGAATCAGCAGTAAAAGATGAAAGCCTTCCTTTTATGTGGGATAAATTTAGAAGTTATATTCAATCAATGAGAAGGTTTTGTGGGCGATTGCACTAATTCTGCCTTTGTGGATTTTGCCTGACTGAATTTGAGCTCTCTAAGAGAGCATGAAATGTCTGCCAATGTGCTTGATAAGCCCTTATTAGAGTCAGTATGGTTGTTACCATTATAAAAGTCCCTAGCTTCTCAAGTATTGTTGAGCTAAACACACTTGGTCTGGTTTTGGCGAGTGGTCTGCGTAGCATTCTCTCTCACTAAAGCAGTGATAAATTCCCAGAGAGGGGAAGCTTTGAGAGGGCATTGGTGATAAAAACCCTTGTCCTTTGAATAGCCAGCCAGGTTGATGAGGTGCTAGTCTTGTCTCGCCCAAGAGAGCAACATCTTTTGCACTTAGTACACTGCGAACGACTTCGTCAGAAGGGCAAATGGCAGGAGTTAGGGGGGTAAGCACTTTCACGGACAAACAATTGTGAAAAATACTCTCAATTTCACCCTCTTAACCATCATCTCCGGGTCCACATATAAACAGCTGTATACTTTGTAGAACCCTAGTATGCAACAAACCAATCTGTCAGGCCAGATTTGGTGTGATATTTGTCAAAGATACAAAGTTGGAATATAGAAGATCAATAGATTGAATGGTACACATGGCTACTGCATCTTAGTTTTTTTTATCAATAACCCTCATTTAATGGTATTTAGGGTAAATATTCCGGTGGCATCAGTAAATTTGATTTAATCCAGACTTTTGGGTATAATTAAAGAACCAAATCAAATCTTAGGCTTCAGAATCCCAAATGAATTTAAGACTGTTACATTCATCTTATTTGTACAATAAGACAGTGTTGCTGTAGTTACAGTGCACATGGTACAGTTGATGGAATATAGACAACCCGTGATTAGAAAACATCCTTGACAAGTTAGTATGACTGAGTTGTGACTACAAAGCATGCAGTTTATATTGGTGCCTCTTTTCCCCTCGGTCACTGGTTTGGTCCATGTATTTTTCGCATGGTTCTCGTCATTCCCCTTCAAATGCAATGCATTGTTTTTGATTAACAGCCAGTTAATTCAATTCGTTTTCAGATTTGTTAAACGTAATGAGCCAATAATCAAAAAATGCCAAAAGAATTGAGAATTCCACAACTGTTCAAGGTGCCATGTAAATCAAAAATGATCTGTTGGTGGATTGATTGATTGATTGATTGATTAACTGATTGATTGATTGACTGACTGACTGACTGACTGACTGACGTGCTGACTGACTGACTGACTGACTGACTATCGAGCATCATTAAATAAGATATTTTATTCACCGCAAGTAAATTTCCAATTACTATCTTGCCTTGCTGCCCAACAGTACATTCTATTTATTACATTATATTTGATACATTGTTGTAAATATTACTGGTTTAGTATTCTAGAATGCCACATTTATCCCATCCATATTAATTTTGTAACCTGGGCCTTCCTGGGCTGATCGCCAATGGGATGCTGAATGGAACCACTGGATTATTATAATTATTGCTTGTCGGAGCCAGTGTACAAATATAATGTAACAGTAACCTATGCACTATCATGGGTAGTGGTTTCTACGTTAAGCACCCATTCTGTTATTAAAAGACAATGATGTATTGATTAGAGTTACAGAGCATTCAATCAAACTGACTACATTTCACACATAAGATTTATGGAAGTGGTGATGTGATGTCATGCTGTTCTAAGAAGCTCTGGCCAATCCCTAAGTTTCTTGCTTGCCCAAATAATTGTTGATTCCGGGGAGGGTCTTAAAAAGTTAACGTGGGCCAGAAGGTATGGTAGCATGTTTTAAATATTTTAATTAATTGCCCCCTACATACCCACTAGTTCACTGCTTGCTTTGAGCCTACACTTGCATACGTCACATGGTCAGTTGTGGTGGGTTGCTTGGACTCGGCGTAGTCAGTTTGATTGAAAGAGCAGTAACAGCGGTTACACTTAGTGTTACAGTACCATTATGTGATAGGAGCTTGTTCTGCTCTGTCCAAGCCTAATGCATTTTCAGTAGTGACCCTTACTTGAAGAGGGGACATCCATTAAGCAGACTATGCTAGATATCAAACAAAAATACTGTGCAGTTTATGCAGACAGAAAGTTGTCAGTACAGACGTGACACGGTGACTGTAACATCATGGTCTCTTCATTCAAACTGGACTGTTATAACCCACATTTCATGGTGCTATGGACTCTGTACTATGGATGTGAAGCCTAGTCAACCCAACAGTCTGGATTCCAAATTACCCATATTTGAATTTTAACATTGTGCGAATGGTTGCCACAGGTTGTTACTTATTTTAATATGATGGTACACCATGTTCTACATTTACCCTATGGATAGGTCTTTTACTTGCCTCAGCATATATACTGAGTACAAGGCACCTCACATTTAACATCTCATGTGATTGATATCCAGCTGCTGGGTTGTAAGCTCATGAAGAGTGCCCTGGTCCGGAATCAAACCTGGAACCTTCAGTGCTTAGCATAGAAAGTGCTGGCCAATGTGGAATTGGCGAATATGTCGTATCATAGATAAGACCATCTCCAACTTAAAATACCTTTGGCACAGAGATCCCAATAAATGGCCTTGATACCGACCAACATCTATCTGCCATTTATTTTTTATGTACTTGGATTGACTTAATGGAAGTTGGTCAAGGCTTGGAGGCATCCTCTTGGGACTGGCCCTAAAGTATGCGTGACATGCCACCAATACAATCTTAATGGCAATCTATATTTCCACAAACCAAATGCACCTGTTTTATCTCCTCACTCTTCTACGTAGTGAATGTTTTATGAAAGAATGTGCAAGTCAGCCAATTATTTGTAAACAGTCATAATTTCATCCAGTATGCAACAGCATAATAGATGAATAACATGGTATATCAAATATAATTAATATATGACAAGATAAAATGTCAGAGTACCTAAAAAAAATAGGTCACTGACCCCAAACCCTTAATTGCTTCCATTGCTAGCCCTTAATTAAATGGATCCTTCCCTTAAAGCAAGGGTTCCTCAATCTGTCTTCAAGTTAAACTGATTGCAGCCAGTTGCTTTGAAGATGCAAGGTTATTTAATTGCTCCCTTGGAAGCTAGATAAACGAGATGAAGCTTGGAGGTGACAGGTAAATCCACTGCCAGAATATTCAACCTCGTATTGCAAGTCTCCACCTATGCCAACCAAATAAAGGGTGGTCGCTTAGCTCAGTGGTAGTGCTCTGGGCTTCCAGCCGCTGGGTCCCGGGTTCGTATCCCGGTCGAGCATAAGTTGGATGGCTGTTTCATCCTTCGTCTCATTGCCACAAATGCCTGTCCTAATTAGCCCAACTGGTGCAGAAATACAAATAATATAAGAGACAGTGTGTGATTGATACCATATAAATGTATCCTCCTATTACTGCAGCTGTCAAATGTGACAAGTGAAGCAAATTGAGTTCAAACATTTACTTTTTTTCTGGGATGAGTGATTTTCAAATTCAATTTAAGATCAAGCATGCAACGATGTTGTAAATAGTTTTCAAGCATTCGTGACAAATCTATGATTTGCAATAATTAGCTTTAAATGAAAGAAAATTTGTTTTCGACATCTGCTGCATGTTCACGGAACAGTTGGTAGAATTGACATGCACTAGATGAGTCATTGGTGACAAATGGCAATGGATAATCCTGTATTCACTGAACCTTGTCACTAATGACAAGGAATAGCTGCAGTGACACTAACTGCCCTCAAGTGATAGACTATTCAGGTAACCCTCATGAACCTTTCAATGAGTCATAACTACCTTATGAGTCATCATGGCACAGAAAAAAATACGATAAGACAGATAGAAGTGTGACTCATCAATGCAAGTTTTAGTAGAAGAAAACGAGAAACGTTTGCATAACTGTCTACGAACTGTAACAACTTGGCAGTTTCAGCTTTAGTGTCCCGGAGTTCAGCACTGCATGTCTGAGCCAGAAAGAAAAGAATGTCTAGCCCACAACATAAGATCTACATTAGCTGCTGTCTGTCAAGGGCTGTTCTTTCTATGTTCTGCTTCTAAGGATGTTAGCTAATTGCTGTTTCTCTGTTTGTGTGGAGAAACAAGCATGAGATACACATAAAGTCACAGCAGGTAACGGACAAAGTAATAACAGTACTTACTAGCCTAAAAAACTTTGCTATTAGTCCCAGATATTTGTGTGACTATTGCTGTTCTGAAAAGTTATTTTGAAGGCACTTCAGTCTTACTACAAAAGGTTTTACTAATTAGGACAGGTAGGGACCATGGCAATGAGATGAAGGATGAAACCACCATCCAACATTGGCTCAATCGGGAATTGAACCCGGGACCCAGTTATTGGAAGCCCAGTGCGCTACTACTGAGCTAGGCCCCCACCCCCGTCTTTCTTCAAAAGAGTTAAGGCCAATCTACTAAACATAAGTAAACTTCTCAAATTGTTAAATACAGTTAGTTTCATAAAATACGGTCGAAATCTAGCTGTCTGTTACCACCTGTACTTGGCTGTGGTCTAACATGCTAAAACCAGCTGCTTCTGTCCACTTCTATAGGTAATAATCGGCTTATATCTATCTCCAGATAAATATAAACCTTGGTAAATGTAAGAAATTAATCTAATATATAATAAATATGTACTTTTAGACCCGGTTTTGAGTAGCCAGCTTTGTCTAGTTGAAAATGGATTTATAATCTGCTGCAAGTCACTTTAAGTTAAGGAATATTTGTGGTGACAAACTTGTCAGAAAATTCTTCATTGCAAATGTAGCATAAAAATAAACATGTAATAAAAACAAAAAGCTGAAGTGATCAACATATGCTATACATGCCTATACAGCCTAGGGTAGCACACAAACAAAAGTCACTGGAATGTATTGAACTTGTCATGAAAACGTTCCCCCAATGCACACAGATCTTTGGCCTCCTCCTCAGCGTTATTTCGAGCTTAGCTTTCACTGATATCTGGTTGACCCCGGTAACATGTAATTTGCCAATGTAAACCAGTTCCATCTGGGCAAAGGCAAATGTTATTTGGAAACTCATGCATCAAGCAATCTATCCATCAAATGTGCCTTTCTGTTCCGCAAGTGAAAATAGTAGAAGCCCCCTTGGCATTTAAGGCACATTTGATGGATTGCAGACCATGATCATATTGTCCCTGTCATAGCCAGTGTTTCGAATCTAGCATTTTCATCCATTAGATTCGAAACCGGATAAAGAAAACGCTTTGAACAACTGAGACAACCCATCAGATTCATGAAAGCCATTGAACTGTTACAGGAGCGGCATCCCGCTATTTTATTGCCAATAAAATCACGGATATTGCTCACTAGCTACAGATTTCGCCATAAAGAGAGTAGAAAGTGTAAATTATGTCACTCATTAGGATGTGCGTTCAGACACACTGCTCTCAAAGACATTAAACGCACAACTTGGGACGCCATGCATGCATAATTATCAGCATAATGTGAGACCTTGTTGGGAGCTGTAGCCACAGGAGGGTCTGCTGGTTGCAGCTTGACCCTTTGAAATGGGTTATTCATCTCTCAAGAGATTGACCTTCCAGTTCGTGTATAATTCTTCAAAGGGAATAGATAGTGTAAACACCGCACAGTGTCTTCATGGTCCCTGAGAAACATTCGGTGACACTGCAGTAATTCATTTGGATTAATTGGACCACTTTCTGGGGCTCTCAGGGGAAAATTCCTGATCTTTTTTTGCATCAGTGGCTGAAAAACCCTCCAGGTCATTGTAAATAGAAATATAACACACTCATCTACTTATCGAGGGAGACTACATCCTTTCAACTGCATTTTATAAGTATTTAAGTTTATATGTGAAGAGAAATTTGCATGAAACTTCCATGACAACATTTGCTGCTTGATTAACGGCATACAAAGCTGTCAGTGACTTTAACAATTATTTATATCTGATGAATGTTGTTATATTCTCATATATAACAAAATTCACAATTATGTCTCATCACCCATAAACTTATTTAGGCCTACTTATGTAATATACTTGAAAGAGAGTAGTTTCTTCGACAATCACTTTTACATACAATAACCTTCAACAATATACCCTTACATTTTTTGTTTTCTAAAATCAAAAAGAAAAGATATTCAGATAATATAAAATCTTAGGAGTTCGAACCTGTGTGCCATGAAAACACTGCTACTGCTATGTTAATTGTGAGGTAAATATGTCATAAAGTGTCATATTGTTATGTTCAAATAGCCTACTATGGCATGTGGAGTGATCTTATACTCATGAGCAATATGTGAAGTAAGATATCCCTAAGCGTTTAAGAGTTGAGACAGGCTTTTATATGTCTGAGCAGTAATTACAGTGCAGGGCCAAAGATACCTGCTGTTAAATCGTTTTAAAGAAATGGGGTAATCCAGATATTATGTGGCTTAATATTCCTTTCTATGCAGATTGTTCTCAAAATTACAGGATTTCAAATCATATTTTGAGTTTCTGCAATGTTTTTAGGAATTTATATGATAGTCCCTGAGAAATGCTAAGGTATCTGTATGACAGCATTGACACTGGATATAATTACAATGCTATTTAGCAGGTTAGTCAGCATTGTAGTAAGTGTCATGTAATTTTAAAATTGAAATGCTTGACTAATATATTAGTCATTGTTTTTTTGTTTTTTGTTCTTTTTTGGTTTTTTTAGACTTAAGAGGATAATCAAAATAATCTCAAAAAAATGATTGAACACTCTTGCCAGCAAATGTTTCAAGATCCAATCATTTTAAGGTTAGACTGTAGTACACTGTTGAATTTATATTAGGGTGAATATAATATGATTTATAGGGACTTTAATCAGCAGCCTTAGGCGTAAACATTGTCTGTGTACAGGAATTTAAGCCTGAAGGTTCCCATCCTGTATGAAGTGTATGACAAATGGGTCTGGTAAGCACTTTGGGCACTGTTTATTAAATTCATCAGTGTGCGATGTGAAAATACTCCACAACAAGCAATATCTTGAGAGAGCAATTTGTTGTCTACTGAAAGGCATGTAAAGTCTCTTGTCTACTTGATATAACAGATTCATTCTTCTATCCACAGTGCAAGAGCCTGAATTATATGGCAGACTCTCACCCTGGCTGTAACATGGGCACGAGCAACCAAGGAGCAAACACTTCTTGACTTCTGGATTACTTCAAGTGCTCAGTGGCCCCAAAAAAACCCCTAGGGCAACTACTTTGCAAGCCTTTCAATAATTCTGTGCCACAAAAACTGAACAGCTGTAGTCCTTACACAATGTTAACCAGGCACAAAAACAATAAACGCAACATTTGGATATTTTCGTCTGCTTGTGTCTGGGGTATCTGACTTTCGTGGAGTGATGCTATTCGATTTGCACTTAGACGTCTAAAATCCTCACAAAAACGATGATGATTATGTTAATGATGATGTTGGGGATGATGATGATGGCCATAATGATGATACAGTTGTAACAGCAGTTTCATAAACTCCAGATGACATCATATGAATACAGGACCCTTATTGGCTAAGAGACTGTCTTTAGGTATATCAATTAAGAGTCCTGTATTCACATGACATTGGAGTTTAGTTTCCAATCTATGAAAGTGCTGTACTCTATCAAGATGCAGTTGCCCTAGAAAGTAAGTACCACTCCTGGTCTGGTACTTATAGAAATTCTCTGATGGGGTGGATAATAACATGATATAGACCACCCTCCAGAAATATAAAACCTTATGAAAGTGCAACCTTCTTTAGTAAAATGATAAACAACAGGGGGCCAAGTATGGAGCCTTGCGGCACACCTCTTGGTGGTCTATATTTTGGAGGGAGGTGTACTTACTTTCATAAAAGTCATGAGAGATTTCTTTAAATAATTCAATATGACTATGACCTGTTACAGCCAATTTCATAGACATGGAAACTTATCTCATGTGATGAGTGAACCGTTCTGAACATTGCCAAATAGGTAAGATCTTAGATGAAAATGATTCCTGGACATTTTTCCAAAAGAATACAAGAACATACTTAGTGAATTTATGTGTTCTAACGTTATCTGGGTCCCAGAGATTTTGACCTCCAGAGAACCCATTCTAAAGATAGCTGCAGGTTCTGTTAAGGTTGTAATCCAATCTTAAGGCTAATGCACACCTCCTTACTACCATAAAAGTGGATGTTCATCCCATTTGCTAGTGACACCTGGAGCCAAACATCTTAGATAGCTTAGTTACTTATCCTTTCAATTTGGCTAGCACACTTTCTAAGCTAAGTAATGAAAGGCCTCACATTAACTTATGTGTCAGTGACCTTTTGCCCCATTGTGGTTGACCTACACACTACAGAAATATGAGAGTATGTAGGTGCATGCTTCATGTACACCACATACTATTTATATGGTCAGAATTGTTGAGTCATTCATATAATACTACATGACTGTGAATACCTTAAACCCAGACTCTTTGTTTTTAATTTTACAAATAAACTTAAGTTTTCATGTACTGGGGTATGTCTTTATCTTTATAGCAAACATAATTGGCTCTACTGAAACATGCATAGAAGAACTAATGCATTTTATGCAACCTAAATAAGCCTTATATTGGAAAATATACATAATATTATAAGATTTATTTAACAAAGTATTGGGCAGCCAAGTTGCCCCAATTCGGGTGAAACTTTGGCCGACGACATCTCTTTTGTTGAAAAGTCATACATGGAGCTGGAACACGAGCAATACTGTTTAATATTCATCAACTAGAAACACATTACCTGATTTCTAAAAATATCAACAGCATTGAAATCCAAGGTTTGAAACCAGATGACCACGAGGCCTTATTATCATACACCAAAAGTAAAATCAAAAAAAAAAATTTTTATTTAACATAAAAACCAAATAAGGTAAAAATGATGGACCTTTTTCCAACATCAACCTTTTTGTGTGTGTTTTAGTGTTCACTGTGAAATATTGCTCATCATAGGCCTACTAGGACCCATAATAATGTCCACTTGTTTTGGGGCATGCTTGGCCACAAATGGCACGGAGAAGCACAAAATGGACAGACATTTTCTCAACAATTCGAATCCCAACTTTCCAGTTGATAAAAACATTTCTGGGGATTAAATAACCAATTGTATTCTATTCCCTCAGTTACATTTATTTTGGCTTATTCACTCTGAGACTCCTATTGCATTTGTCATTTAAAGAAATTCAATATTAATGTAGCCAAAAAAGACAGATGTTTTTATTTATTTTTTTCGTAAATTTGTAATACAAACCTCACATGCGATTTCAAATCTTACCAAAGAAAACTGGATATCATTCTTAGCCCCAGTTACAGCATAATCTATTTTGGCCTTTACGAATTTCAATAAACATGTATAACTGACATGTAACCTTTTATGGTAATAATATGGAGCCACCATATTTTTGGTTATCAAGCGAAGTTATATAATGTATTCTGTTTTACTTAAAACTAGTGTCTAACCCAATCACTTAAGGTCTAACTTGAATTTGTGAAATAAAATTTCGAAAACTTGAAGTCTTGAGTGCTGAACACCACAATGTGATACAAGGAATGTATAAAAGTGTTGTAATAATACTAAATCCACTCAGCTCCATGGTGCATAACAGCCCGGATTGGGCTGGCATGCTTGCTGCTTCAGTCTTTCTGGCTCTCTCTCTGAGCTTGACCTAATTAAACTATATATTTAACTTAATCACCTGACCTGAGAGGCTCCCTATGGGTGCCTGCCTATTTAGAGACTTGGGAGGCTTCAAACAGGCTGCTCATGGACAACAAGACTCACCAGCGCCACAACAAGAAACTTCTGAAGTTCGGATGCCTTAAAGAGCTGGCTACCCATATGCCATAATAAGGGCGTTGGGAGAGCAGTCACTGAGGCCACAACAGTGATTATAGCAATTTTGTGTAATCAAATAATTACTGATTTAGGAGAGAAATTATGTGTTGGCCACGTACAAAAATACTCTGGTTCCACCTCAGCATGCTTGTTGGCTGTACATATGGTCTATATCACGCCACAGAAAACAGGGTAGATTTGTCCAAGTCAATTGCGAGATAGTGAGTTGCCGTACTGAAAATAGTTTTGTAAGGTGTTAAACAATATGAAGGTTTCTATACAGCACCTTTATCTATACATGGCCAAATGTGCCACGTTTTCCATGCGTTTGGATAACACGTATGGAAAACGCATGGTTTTCGCCTGATTATAATAAGGCAAAAACCATGCGGTTTCAACGCGTTAATCCTTCGCATGGAAAACGCGAGTGTCACATTTGGCCATGTAAGATTAGTCATTTGGCCACATGCATAATCAAGGGTCTGTATACTATTAGCTAAATGTGGCTACTAACTGACGAGCTGATTTTTTAGAGTTGAACTGTATGTATTCAACTGTTGTAAAATAGCTTACACTTATAAAACAATTTAGGTTCAATAATAGAATGTCAGCCACTTTAAAAGAAATAAAATACCGAGTTTAGTGCAGTATAGCGGACCCAAATCTATGCCCATATTTAGCGTCCATTAAAACTTAAGTTTTATCAAATATTTCACAAGATTGAAGTTCTAGCACAATTAGAATAACATTTTGTGTAAAGTAGCGGGGGTTTGGGGGCGGTAGCCCCCTAGAAAAAGCAAAAATTATCTCTGTATTTACCGTGAATATGAAAACCGCCGTCATAACTAAATTAGTTTGTGACGTCATAAAGATTTCAAGCCTTTTTACGTCATAGGCCTGGCAATGAGGCTCGTGAAATAGGTTAAATATGGGTCCGCTATACTGCACTTTTTCCAAAATACCAATATACTTGTATCATTACTTGCATGCCGACCGGCTCAACACGATGCCAATACAACTTTGACCAATTTACAGTCAATTTCATAGACTTGGAAACGAAGCTCATAGACTTGGAATATAAACTCCATAAGACGTGATGTGAATCCAGGACTCCCACTGATTAACCAATAAGAGTCCTGGACTCACATGATGCAATCTGCGTTTAGTTTCCAAGTTTGTGAGGTAAGTTTCCAAGTCTGTGAAATTGGATGTAAATATCTGACGCTGTGAAAAACACGTAAAAGAAAAGTTAAGAATGCACGCCAAGTTAAATAGCTTGCCGTACTTCATCTGACAAAATATTAGCCTTATAAATAAGTAAGTAGAAAGTGATTTAAAGTTCCAAACTCTTGTATTTATCAGCTTTCTACTGGCACTGAAACTAAACATTAATCACCATAGTTCAATTCTTTCCTGCTGTAACAAATATGTACATATGCATTGGCAACATGTGGCTGAGTCAAAACTAAATCGAAATTAGCTGTATCTCAGACATCCCAGAATGAAATCCCATCAATGACCTGTCATCCAATTCTTTAAATTAATTGGAGATCTACATGGCAATTGCCTATTTCCGTTATCAGTTTAAAACATCCATGGCTGCAGTAGAATACATGCAGTTAAAGGCATGGCAGAAAAAATGGAAAGTTAAACTGATTCTTGGGTTGGTGATCAGACTTATACCAGCCCTTCCTAGCATGTGAACAATGTATTTCAGGGTTCTACTGTTACAGTACAGTTAGCACTCTAACATTTTGTCGATTATAACTGGCTAAAGCCAGCCGTTTCTGTCTACTTCGAGCTTTATGTAGTTCGGCTTTCACCTTCCACTGCTGAAATAACCACATTGCTCCTGAATAAGCTTCAGGGTTTAAAAAAATTGAACAAAAATTCTGTCAATGCCCGATTTTAGTATATGGTCAAACCTTGATTTTAATGCAAAAAGTAAAAAATTATATTGAGGAAATTTTAAGATAGATCAATTTTACGTTTTTGGTTTATCACACCCCAGAGTACATATGCTCAGAAAGTCATTTAAAAAAATGTATCCAAACAATTATGAGTTATGATAAAACTAATATTTTGGCTATGTAATAAGCACATTTTATGTCAAATTACGTTGTTAGGTTGATTGCTATCATTACAGCAGACAAAAATCAAAGTTTAAATGGGTTAGCCTATGTACCTTCAAAATAAGCAAATAGTTACATCGATTTTCCTCATTTTGTCAGAAAATGGGTCCTTATGAATTTGTTATATGGCCTCTTGTGGATATCTCATTCCTTAACCTTGCATCAATCATGGACATTTAAGGTCTGGAACAGAAAAAGTAATTAATGATGGTTTAAGATTACAATGGAGTCTAGTCTGCTTAGATAATGCATGACATCACTAAATCATACATTTTTGGAAAAATACCTGTCCTAAAAACAGCAAATGGGTCTTAATAATGAAATTTGATTATGTTAAATCTTAATTCTAATTTTACCTATTACATTACCTTGTTAAGGGCTATTGAGCAGCACTTGTGTATTATAACACAATAAATATGAATATTTATTATAATATCAAACCTCATTTATTAACAACTTTTCTTTGCCAAATAATCAATTGAAAGCACTTCTTGGAGTACGCACTTTTTATCCATATCCATAGAGGTCACTGAAATAGATATCCACATGGGTGGTACATAACTGCATTTCTTGGATAATGTTATGACAAAATAAGCAATATTATTGAGAAATATTTGCTTTTTTGCAAGGAAATGAGGCCAACACATAAAAACAAAAGAGTCAGCCATAAAGATAGAATCAACATTTAACATGAAATGTGTTTATTACGTAGGTGTGATAAGCCAAAATATTGGTTTTATCCAACTTACAATTGTTTGGATAGATTTCTTCATAATTGTTTTTTAATGTTTTTCTGAGCATACGGTACTTGAGGTTGTGATAAACCCAAAACTTTAAATTCATCTCACAATTTGCCCAGCAGAATGTTTCACCGTTTGCATTAAAATAAAGAAGAATTTTTTTTAACCCTGAAGTTTATTCAGGAGCACTGTGGAAATCTAATATATCATGCAAATGTATGTACTATAGACATGCATCTCTATTGCGCATATATCGTTACGATATATCAAGTAAATTTCTAACATTTACCAAGGTTTATATTTTTTCTGTGGTGATTATAAGCTATAGCAGCAGACAGAAGCGACTGGCTTTAACCAGTTATAGCTACAGCCAGGAATAGGTCGCTACAGCTGTCTAGAGTCGACCATATCTTATGAAACTAACTGTATATACCTGGTACACTATTGTATACGTAATTTCTCATTGTTTATTGTAATAAATATCTATCAATAACCAAGACCTATAGAGTAACTTAGCTAGCTTCCAGAGAGCTTGCTTCTTCGAAATGTCACTAAACATCACATAACAATATTTCTGATCCTTCACGTAATGCCTCTCTTAAGTTATTGGCATTTCAAACATCATCTGCAAATTGATGGAAGGCCTGTTTCTAGGATATTCAAGAATATGATTGCTTTTTCTGTGATCCTTTGCCATCCTGCTGCCCTTCAATGAGTGCCAAACTTGGAAGCTGCAATTAGTTATCATCTAGCAACAGAACAGAAAACTTCTCTTAAACTGCTCCTAATGTTGATATTACGTAGCTTGCCAAACTTCTCTTCCATTTCTGTTCCAAATGTCGTGTTTGTCTGGATGGGTAATTAGTTGAATGTCAGGAACTTTTCGATTTTTTACTTCTTGAATTTCATTCTATCTGAAGATCTTTTTCTATTGAAGATTGGCCCATATATAAAATAAACAAATGCCAATTTAGGTACATTGTAATGTTTGGCATATCTTGGATGTCTGTTAATTGCGGCTGGCAACACATTTCTTGCTATTATTCAAATGCCATATAATATATTTCAGAATAAATGTCCACTTGTTTTTGACATATGTGTCATGTAGAACAAAAATTAATGTTAATGTAACCAAAATGTCAAATCTCAACTCCTCTCTGTACAAGTTAATATCGAGTTCCCGATCTGCAAAGATAATGTTACGGGTTTTTTTTTCTCATCATTATAGCCATTTGTTATGGTCACAAAGTAGCAGCAGACAATTCCATGGAAAATTAAGTAAACATCAAGTAGTTTTTTCCCATGATTGTTTTTATCAGCTAACGAAGTTTGAACGTGAATGGTTGCACTTCTGTCCATTTTGCGCTGCTTCAGTCCATTGGTATGGTGACCGAGGAATACATTTTTAAGTGCGAAGCTTTCGCCCCCCAACAGTAGCCACTTCCGTAGCAGGAACCTTCACACCACGACACAAAAGTAAAACAGCTATTAAGAAGTTAACCCCCGAGGTTTCGCACCACAAAAGTGAAGGTTAGGCCTAATTCAATGAACTGCGGGTATGCAGCTTTATTTGAGTGGCAACATCATCCTCCTCCCCCTCCTTCCTCCTCCTCCTCCTTCTCTATCCTCCTCCTCCCCTCCTTCCTCCTCCTCATTCTCCTTCTCATACTCCTCCTCTATCCTCCACCTCCTCCTCCTTCTCTATGCACCTCCTCTTCCTGCTCCTCCCCTGCTCCTCCCCTCCTCGCTTATGTTATACCCTCTTGGTTGAAGTAATGACATGTTTCTTCAGGCTTTAGTTTGGTTACAATCTTGAGTTGAAAACGACCCAAAATGCAATTTTTTCTAACCTTTTTTTCAACTCAAGATTGTAACCAAACTAAAGCCTGTAGAAATATTTCCTTTAGCAGCCCAGTACATTAGGGACATTGAACTTTTTAAGAGGTATAGACATTATTCTAGGTAAAATACATCCTGAGATAAAGTCGCCTAAACACCGGCTTCCACACCGCATGAGAGGGTACTCTGTAATTTACTCGATTAGTATTGCATCTATAGCATTGTTCTTAGTTATATAGGATGTATCTATGATAGAAGCATCTGTGGATCAGCATAAAATCACTGAACAATCGATATTTACAAAGATGATAATCTAAAACCGGGTGATTTCATGGTACGAAGGTTACTGTTCCCCACAAAACCGCGATACCATGGTGTGAACTCCTCGACAAAGATTATTGTCTCGCCATGAAACCGCGATACAGTCAACCCTAATTTATCCGCCCACCTTCGTCCCCCAGTTAACTGTGCGGATAAATGAGGGAACCAGATAATTGAATATATATAAATGCACTAAGTAGATTTGTTCCCAGCCAACTGTGTGCGGATAGCAAGAGAACCGGTCAGGGAGGCCCGGATAAATGAGGGTTGACTGTACCACAAAGTGAACTCCCAGGCCACCATACATTTGTGACAAAGTATGAAAAATAATTGGATATTTATGTTGACACCTACTGTAGCCATGCATCTATCAATTGCCCCTCTCCACCATTGACTTAAATCTACATGGTCTGAATAGTAGAAATAACGTTTTTGGCTTTTTGCCAGATTCTGCTGCAGAGAAACACCATAAGGCTAATAATTAGCTTCACAATAGCTGCGTGATTGTAAAGCAATAACATGAAATAGCTTAATTGGATGTTATTTGTTCCAAAATAACCAAGAGCTGTAATTTGCACCAGTCTATGTCAAGCTGTCATAAATGTCTGCCTGTGACATGACCAGTTTCAAGCAGAAATTGTATTACTTGACTCTTAAGTTCGGAAGTAACTGCTAACCAACTAGTTCAAACTTTCCATCTGTATTTTCCCCTTAGGTCCTTCATTTGATTCATTTAGGACTTTTAGAATTATCCTACTAGCTCTGCTGAACGTCCTGAGCTCGATCCCAAGCACTCTTCATAAGTTGGATGTCGGATGCACTCAGTGTTGTTGCTGAAGCAAGTAAAATACCCCACCCATGGGGTCAATATGTAAAGTAGTGTGGACTCCAAGACGTTCATCTCATCATTACATCTGCCTCTAGCTGGTGGTTAATCTGGTCATATAAGCTGACCCTCTGACTAGTAGCGCCGGGACATTACCCTACAATGCAATATAATCCAATGCAATGACATGGGGGATGAACAAAACAACTGTATTTGTATAAAGATACACAATTTGAATAAAAAGTTCAAACTGGGATATTTTTGAGTAGTATGTTTTTAAGATTTTTCTTTTCATGTAACTATACGAATATAAACTTCCACCTGTTACATGTTGAGTTGGAATGTCAACATGGAAATAGAATTGCGTGGTCTTTGATTTTAAAAAGCATGTATTTCTACCGTACAGCCACATGCGCTGGTTATGTGTAAATGTTTTTCATAAATTAGGCTTTCTTTAGCTCCTGTCTTTATATTCAATAACCAAGATGACAAGGCATAAATGAAAGTTTATAGCCAGTTGTTTTTCCAACTTTCAACCTTTGAAACCGGTAATTTTCTAAAATGTTTGTCAAGTTATTTATTTCTAAAACATATTTATACAGGGTAAAACAACAGCTTTTTTACAAAATGGCCCTGTTACAAATAAATAAAAAAATGCAAAAAGAAGAATGATAACTGAGCTAAAAATAACAACAAATAAAACCTAATATATTTGCACGTTGTAGCATTTAATATAAAAATGAAATTACCTATTGCTCAGACATTCTTGAGATGTTATCTCATTACAGAAAGTCCTAAACTGATTGCAGGCTCTTATCAGTTTAAAACATTCCTGATGGCAATTCAATATAGTACGTAAATCCTTACTTAAGAAGCTTAAGAGCCGTTTGCCATCTGTTGAGTCAGAATTGCCAGTTTCTGATATTTCATAGCTCTACTCTGAAGATTATTTGCACAGTAAATACAACAACAATTCTGCAACAGAATTTCTGTCATTTTGACTTCTTAGACATGTTTTTTTAAATATTATTTACAATGCCTACGCTGACTAACGCCTATAGTAGGTTGCCATTAGTCATAATGACAGCAAACTTAGTCAAATCATATCACCAAGGCAGATTACTCCGCTAGATTTAAGATGACTACATGGCCATATGTGCCACGTGCATTTTCCATGAGAAGGATAAACGCATGGAAAACGCACAGTTTTTGGCTACTTATATATATATATGCTTTTATTGACACAGTAATATAATACATGATACATTTGTCAAAACTAACAGATAAAAACGTGTACTAAGTCTACTTCTACTCACTTTTTCTATATTCAATATATATATACATGGTATAAAAGTTATAATGAGGCAAATACCATGCATTTTTCCATGGAAAATGCACGTAGCACAATTGGCAATGTAACTTTTAGTAGTCAAAATGACTATGTTGATAGTCATTCCAGACACAGTTAAACTGACTAAGATCTTTGTCGCAAATATCAATGGCATACCATCTACAACTGGGGAAAATATATTGCTTTGTTTGTGGTCTTTGGCCTTCTGCATTCTCATCACAGAACAGTGAATAGGGAAACTGCAATTAGCTCCCATCTTTGAAAGCAGGACTCAGAAAAGACAACTCTCACTGCTAATGTGGATCTTATGTAGTGGGCTGGACCCTCTTTCTTATGAATATCTATCCTACTGTTTGGGTTTGTTACACAATATATGTTTCACTACAATGCAGATTTTTAGTCAACCAACCAAAGAACAATTATTATCGGATAGTGTTTCTATGACAGTTATATCATTAGCAAAGATGAATAATCGTACACAATATTTCATTAATTCCATAACGGACGGTTATGCATGCATGGTGCTGGTTGCGTGTATGTAGAACAACTATTGTCATACAGAATTGATCAAAACAATGGAAGCTTGTAAACCCAAACAGTCATATATAAGTATAATATTGTATACGGTATTAACAAAATCACTTAATGTGAATTCATGTAAGCCACGGGCATATGTCAACATCATTCTAAATAATTAAGAAGAGTGAATACACCCCATATTCATCAATGCTGTATGAAATATACAATATCCAATGGTTACTGTTGCTCATACAAATGAAGTACACAACCATTTTTTACCAAATGAGTTTGCTAGCCTTCCTTTAGAAGATGACCAAATCTGTTTTTTTTTTGTAACTAGAAGAATACCTAACAAAAGAATGATAATTCCTCCCTCCAGACACGGCCATAAAGTGGTCCAATTAATACAAATGAATTACTGCAGTGTCACTGAATGTCTCTCAGGGACCAAGAAGACACTGTGCTGTGTTTACACTATATCTATTCCCTTTGAAGAATTGTACTTGAACTTGAAGGTCGATCTAGGTGATCTCTGGAGAGATGAATAACACATTTCAATAGGGGCAAGTTGCAAACCAGCTGACCCTCCTGTGGCTACAGCTCCCAACAAGGTCTTACATTATGCTGATAATTATGCATGCATGGCATCCAGAGGTGTGTGTTGCATGTCTTTGAGAAACAGTTGGTTTCTGAGTGCATATTCCAATGTGCGTCGTAATTTACACTTCATTTTCTTAATTTGCGAAATTTAGAGCCGAAAATAGGGACATAATTTAGTATACATTAATTATACTACAGAAACCAAATAATGGATTCCATGAGTTCAATCATTTTTCTCAGTTACTTTAACCATTCTCTTTCCTCCAATATGTAAATAAAATGTGGGTTTCCTAACTACCTTTGACGTGGAAATTTACCAAATGTTGGGTCGTATCTACTTTGAAGCAACTCGTCTCTCAGGCACTCTGTTATTTTTGCTTTTACAGCAAAATGGCGTGCTTAATGAGTAAATTGCTTGATGTTTGCAGTTTGAAACAGCCCTTGATTCCCCTACATCTTGACATATGGAACTCACAAGTTGGCAAATTACATGTGACTGAAAGGACACATGGTAATTTCCTGATCGTAAAGTCTAATGTGGGGCTCTAATATAAGCCCAGAGTAGGAGGTGAAGGCTTATGTTTGTCACTGGAACAGAATCGCACATTCGATAGCTTTAGATGCTCTTGAATTGGTACATGGTGTGGCAAATATCTACCCATCTACCAAAGTGAAGATCTAACAATTTTTTGTTAATTAATCCGAAAGAAACGTCAACTTGTCATTGGTTTTATTTTTACATAGATATCTATATACCATGGAAGAATAGATATAAATGTAATGAAACGGTCAAACCCTACTTTCTAACTCCTAAAAACCCCTCTCAATACTAATTAACTTTAAGTTAAAAAAAGTTTTCCCCTTCGTGTCAGCCTTATAGCCATTTGTTATGGTCACAGAGAAGTAGCCAAACTTACAATTAGGAAGTTATTTTTTTCCAAGAATAGTTTTTATCAGTTACAAAGTTGGTATTTGAATTTTTGCTAACATTTCTGTCCATTTTGTGCTGCTCCATGCCATCTGTGGCAAAATTTATAATGTATGACCAAAAAACTGGTGGACATTTATTTGATATAACAAACACAGAAAATGTAGATAAACATTGCATGCAAGTTGATGGACAGGAAATATTTGTTATTGATCATACGATAATAACAAAACCCAAGTCCTAGTATGCTGAACTAAACATGTCAAGGATAATGAAATCTAATCATTCATATAAAGCTGTCCATGCACGCAACTGTAACAAGAAATAGGTGATCCCTAACTAGCTGCATCCAAGTTCGGTTAAACTCATCAGATATAGCAATTCCCTTACGGATAGCAAACTTTTCTTGCAACTTTTTGGCTAGTGCGTCCTTATTCAATATGAACTTGATGGATTTTAGGTCAAAGTCTGTGCAAGGTCAACCGTCTGCACATTAACTGTATTTGTATATTTAATTTAACGTATTTTGAGGTATAATGATAAAATGTATGTATTTTCTCTTCGTAATGCTAATAATATATATAATAATCACTTTTGTCTTGTTTCAGATGGTGAAAATGATGATTACAGTAGTCATAATCTACGCTTTATGTTGGCTGCCACTGCATACTGTTACCATCGCTGGGGACCTCCATCAAGGAGTATACGAATTTCGTTACATACAAGTGGTCTGGATTGCTTGCCATTGGCTAGCCATGTCTAATTCTTGCTATAATCCAATGGTGTACTGCTGGATGAACTCGAAGTATCGAAACGGCTTCCGCTATGTCTTACGTTGCTGTCCGTTCATCAGTTACAAAGAAGATGACCACGGACCGTACAAGATGAAGCACATCAATACATACATCTCCACGATGAGGTCCAGCACCCATGACCGCAAGGTCATGACGACTTTTTCCGCTTCGCCATCTCCCAAGAGGTCGAAAGACCAGTACGAAACGACCATTTGTAAAGAGGAAATAGCCTTGAATCATATGTGCAACGGCACGTCTGGTAATCAATGGGAGGGTAATATTGAAGGTGGAGAAAATGTACCGCTTGCCAAGCACCAAGATGCTTAGTGGTATGCTGTTATATGTATATGAAAAAAAAAAACACAACTTCAAACAGCTTTTATGACATTTATTGGCATTTCACAGTTGAGGTGTCACCAATGAGGTGGGTGTTAGTCACGCCATTGGGCATCACAGATTTGATAGAAGTCTCATCCTGAATGTTCTTCCTTAATTATATTAAAGTATATCTAAATATCATTAATACAAATGACAGTTTTTGTAACGTGGATTTCAAAGCTGTTTGACAATGCTAAAGAACAAAATGTTTTTATTCAAATATTTAAAAATCACTGACCTTGTACATTTAAGTATTTTGAGATGATGATATTGAGGCCAACATGGATGATATTAACTGTCACTTGACAAAGAATGGCATTATATGTCATTAATATTTTATGCTCATTGTGGATCGCTTACCCTGGTATGGACCGTTTTTGTTGCTGATTACCCTGATGAACATAATAGTTACATTGGGGATTTATGTGATTCAATGTGTGCAAAGACATGTGATGTTGCATTTAGGGATTACTCTGAAGCTGCCCTTAGAAATGGAATTTTCAGCTTAGATACAAGTTCTTACAATGTAAGTCACACTCCTGGGACATCCACATTTGGTGGTGTTTGTATCTATTTTGGACAGAGTAGAATGACCCATAGAAATCCAGACACACATGAATACTTTGCTGGTCTGGCCATTGACCTGTTCTAATGGTCCTGAGGTGAAATTGCATAATCTCGATGGGCTGTGGGAGGATTAGGAGATTACTTGCTATTCCTTGCACAGCTGAAACTTAGGATTCACCCCCTGGGAGTGGCTCCAAACTGTCAACCCCCAGTGCTCATTCGATGTGTTAACGACTTTAAGACTTTCTGACTGTGGACCTTTTCTGCTCGTTTAAATTTGACACCTTCAATTGCAATAGATCCGCTGTTCTGCAATTGGCAATCAAGGTGGCCCTAATCCCACTGCACTGCTACACATTTATTTTTGTGTCAGATAATTTTCACTCAAAATAATTGCTATTTATCAATCTATATTCAGTGGCCATTGTCAAGGTGAATTGTTTCCATTTGTGTCAACGAAGTAATGATTGCTGATTCAGAAGTAGTCAATTTGAAAAAAAGGCCATAATTTTGGTTGGTAATATACATTGTGCTATGTGAATGTGACATATGAATGTATAAATTGTCTATAGTTACATATTTGTTGGGAACAATAAAAAGTAGACTTGTGTACATCGTGCCTGCTATGATACAAATAGATGCGTTTCGTTTGCATGCGTTTCTCTTACGGAATCTGCGGTAGCGCGCTGGGCTTCCAACCACTGGGTCTTGGGTTCAATTCCCAGTTGAGCCTAAGTTGGAATGGCTGTTTCATACTTCGTCTCATTGCCATGGTCCCTGCCTGTCCTAATTACCCAAAAAGGTGCAGAAATACAGGACATAAAGCCCGATTCCACCCAGCCACCCTTATGGAATCTGCTTTGCATCAAACAGCAACTTGAGCAGCAGCAGCAGCAGCAGCAGCAGCAGCAGCAGCCAAAACCTGCTCTTCATATCTGTAGGCACTTCACACTTTCTGCTAAGTGCCCGTGGGATTTTCTGTGGTTTCTGCAGCAGATATTGACAACATCTGTCCTTCAACTGTCAGATGCTGTGAAGAATGATGACAGGGGGGTTTTATTAAATCGCGTGAGAGTTAAGGACCACTGAAGATGCAACAAGGGAAATTTTCCACTGCAATAAGTCCTGTTCCATTTCGTTTTCAGACCACCTCAACATTATAGCCGAATACATTGAATGTATTGCACTTGCAACATCACCATTTTATTGAATTCAAGGCCATCTATGTGCGCATGCTCTTTTGTAAAGCTGCTCGTTTGCCTGTTAAGACTGTTTGCTAGCACCATAGTTTGCCCCCATGTCCTTAAATTGTCTTTAAAAGCAGAGTAAAGTGTGATGTCACAATACAATGATTTAGCTAATTATGAATGCATTGCACTTGCAACCTCACCATTAAATGGAATTCAAGGCCATCTATGTGCGCATGCTCTTTTGTAAGGCTAATAATAGGCTCGTAAGCCTGTTAAGACCGTTTTCTAGCACCATAGTTTTCCCCCTCGTCCTTAAATTGTCTTTAAACTGTTAAAAGCAGAGTAAATTATGATGTCACAACACAATGATTTAACTGGATTTGGCGGCATTTCATTACACTTGGCAGTAATGCTTCGCAGTTTAAACCTTGGAACCTTGTCCCACCAATATGGTCTTAATGAACAGATTCAACTGTGATGAATAGAAAGAAAATAATCATTAGGATATTACACTACACTGCAACATTGAATCTTTCTAATTCCCTCGTGGTTTTGTGTTAAATATTGGTTTCCTTGCTTCATGGACTGCTAACACAAGCTCATTTCTCTCTTAATTTTTGTCACAGGCAAACCGCCTGAAACTATCTGTTTCGGAACATGGTTGGATGATGATGGATAAGTACGGATCGAGTCACTGATTTTCCCATTTGACAAATCAATTTTTCTATCGTAAAACTGCATCTCTTAAAATTGCCAGTTCTCTGTTAGATCAAAGACACTTTCAAATAAAGCCAGTGTCTGAGACTCTCATCCATCACAGTGTGATTAAAAGAAGCACAATGTAAACAATAAGCTTCTATGTTTTTCTTTTGAAAACGGACAAACACACTTTAAATGTAGACTTGAGCTATTCGTATTTTAGAGCAGAGACACCAATCAGATCAGAAAAAAGAACTACACATCCTAACTTCATATCTACCATCTACTGCGTGCCTTTCAATCATTGTTTCAGTTTTTAGTCCAAACTATATCCTTATCAATCAAGCAATACTGATTACTTCAGAGTTGTAGTGCTCTTAAGGTCTGAATCTTTTACTGCAGTTAGTTCCATAAAACATGGTCGACTCTAGACAGCTGTAGCGACCTATTCCTGGCTGTAGTTATAACTGGCTAAAGCCAGCTGCTTCTGTCTACTCCTAGCTAATAGTTGGCTCACACCTCACACCACTGAAAAATATAAACCTTGGTAAATATGAGAAATTTATCGTATAACATAAATATGTATGAGCAATAGACATGCATCTTTTCAAAAACAAATACAAAATATGCGTAACTCTCAACTTATGCACAAGATGGTGCTGCATGTACTTTAAGATCTGGCATTTGAGTAGTCAGCTATAGTCAGACAGGTAGCATCATATCATATCTAACTTTGTTTAGGTTCAATTTGACAGGTCGTGTGTTAAGCCACTGTCACACGGGCCGGTTGTGCCGTAGTGAAGCCGTAGTATTACGTAATAGTTGCGGAAATCGCTACCCGGCTCGAAGCCGGCGGCCCCAATACGGCCACCCGTGGATACCCGTGGATACCCGTCAAGCACCCGTGGGACCCTTGGCCAAGCCGCGAAACCCGGCCCCGGGAGCCGGTTGTGCCATGCTTGCATGGCACAACCGTAGAAATCTCACGGGTGTAAAAAAAAAAAAAAAAACCCGTGGAAGCCGGCGGGTGACCCGTGGAAGCCGGCGGGTGACCCGTGGAAGCCGGCGGGTGACCCGTGGAAGCCGGCGGGTGGCCCGTAGAACCCGGCGAATTATTCGTCTCTAATTTCACCCCGGCGGCTTGTTGAGGGGTTCTACGGGTAACCCGCCGGCTTTCACGGGTAACCCGCCGGCTTTCACGTGTAACCCGCCGGCTTTCACGTGTAACCCGCCGGCTTTTTGCTACCAGCGTCAGCGTAGGCAGGGAGGTATATACTTTAAAAAGGCTGCTGCTCCTCTAATATTAGTCCGATTTTCCTCAAATAAAGACTGAATGGCAGTATAGCTCATACTGATTCCATACGTATTTTCGGATTTAAAAAAATATTAAGCGAGATATTTGTCTGAGAAGGCAGTTGTCTTGCGGCGGCTGTTGCTCCATTTATAATAATCCGATTTACGTCAAATCAGGACTGAATTGTAGTATAAATCATACTGATTCCATACATGTTTTCGGATTGAAAATAGACCAAATATTAAGCGAGATATACGTCTGAGAACGTAGCTAGGTTGGCGGAGGCAAACAGTGGTGCTCTCGCAGACGTCCGCGCCCTGACTGTATCAATGCAGTAAGGGCTGAGCCCTTCTTTAAAAGGCTGCTGCTCCCCTAATATTAGTCCGATTTTCGTCAAATTAAAACTGTATTGTAGCATAGTTCATACTGATTCCATCATGTTTTCGGATTGAATATAGACCAAATATTAAGCGAGATATTCATCTGAGAATGCAGTAATCTGGCGGCGGCCAGGTGCTCTGTGTATGGTCATGACTTGAATGGTGTGGTCAATATTTTTGACCATGATATATATACATTGTTTGGATGAGCTTTATTGCAATTAATTTCTACTCATTCTGCCAACTGCCATGACCGTTATGTCAATTGCTATTAGCATTTTGAATGATATAAAGAATGGGTGTAGAGAATACAGCAAATGCTCAATACATGTGTCAATTGCCTAATTGCCTAAATTGGGGTTCTTTGACCTGTCATTTCATAGTTTGTTCAAAGATGACACAGTAATATGACATTGTCTTGATTGTCATTCACAATTACAAAAAGATGTAATTGCTTTCATTAATTAAAAAACTATGTATTGTATTGTAATTACCAGGCAATGATTATATTTGTATATTGGTATTTTTTTTATACATGTGAACATTCTTATCTTTTTGTGTATATTTTTGTAAAATTTAAATGTAATATTGATATTGTAATTATTATTTGTGATTTGATCTGTGATTTTATTTGCTATCTTTTATGTACTTATATGGACCAAATATTAAGCTAGATATTCTATATTATATAATAAGCATATAAATCTATCTGTCTCTCTAAACTATCTGTCTATCTACATATTAGATTTTCGTCAAATAAAGACTGAATTATTCAGGGAAATGTGTAGAATTTATATAATAGTTAAGGTGGGGAAAATTAATGGAGTATACTAGGCACAAACAAGAATATTCTTGTTAATAAAGTTAGTAATACCTCATAGAGTATAGATATGTAGATAGACAGATAGTTAAAAGATCTTCACCTAATAATATGTTACTATCAATAATTCATTAATTCGTAATCAATAAAAAACGAAAATAAAACAATGTTTGTTTGCTTGTTGCCAATAAAATTCCGAGTTGATAATGATGTCTATGGAGCTATAACAACTATCTATAGATAGATATACTCTAGTTTATATAAATTATCAATATTTCGTTGTTGTTTCTGAAAATAATCCAACTGAAATTAATATTGATATTGCATGTTCCATCCATGATCAAAACAATCTCCCTCTTTAATATGCATATTAAACAGGAACCAGTTGAAATTCAGAACTTCAATTAATGCTTGTGATCAATGATGAAAAAGCATGACTTACCCCATTCTTTGTATTATTCAAAATGCTAATAGCAATTGACATAACGGTCAAGGCAGATTGCTATTACATATATAGGTTAATTGACTTTACAAAACCAAAGGAAAAGTCCTTCCCATTGGCCAGTTGGCAGAATGAGTAGAAATTAATTGCAATAAAGCTCATCCAAACAATGTATATATAATGGTAAAAAATATTGACCACACCATTTCAAGTCATGAACATACACAGAGCACCTTGCTGCCTTCCCAGACGAATATCACACTTAATATTTGGTCTATTTTTAATCTGAAATTATGTGTGGAATAAGTATGAACTCTTCTATAATTCAATATTTATTTGACGCAAATCTGATTAATATTAATGGAGCAGCAGCCGCCACCAGACAACCGCCTTCTCAGACGAATATCTCGCCTAATATTTGGTCTATTTTCAATCTGAAATTATGTGTGGAATAAGTATGAACTCTTCTATAATTCAATATTTATTTGACGTAAATCTGATTAATATTAATGGAGCAGCAGCCGCCACCAGACAACCGCCTTCTATTTTCAATCCGAAAATCGGACTAATATTAGGGGAGCAGCAGCCTTTTATAGAAGCGCTCAGCATTGATACAGTCCCGGCGCGGACGTCTGCGAGAGCACCACTGTTTGCCTCCGCCAACCTTGCTACCTTCTCAGACGAATAACTCGCCTAATATTTGGTATATTTTCGATCCGAAAACAGGTATGGAATCAGTATAAACTATACTACAATTTTAGTTCTTATTTAACGAAAATCGGACTAATATTAGGGAAGCAGCAGCCTTTTAAAGTATACTCCTGGAGGCTGCGAGTTACTCCTACTACTCGCCGGCTTACTCCTACAACTCGGCGAGTAACCCGTAGAACCCGCCGAGTAACCCGTAGAACCCGCCGAGTAACCCATAGAACCCGCCGAGTCACCCGTAGAACCCGCCGAGGCACCCGTAGAACCCGCCGAGGCACCCGTGGAAACCGGCGGGTAACCCGTGGCAGCCGGCGGGTATCCCGGCGGGTTACCCGTAGCACCCGGCGGGTAACCCGGCGGGTGCTGCCCCGCCCCTTTTTGCTGCCAGAACCGGTCGCCAAACCGGCGGAAAGAGCTGTTACATAACTATTACGTAATACTACGGGTTCACTACGGCACAACCGGCCCGTGTGACAGTGGCTTTATGGAACTACCTGTACATCACAGAGAAGAATGGTGAGGGTGAATTCCAACTCCTGGACCTTAAGTAGCCACGTGGTCTAGTGGTTAAGATCTCTGCTGAAGTCTTGGGTTCGATTTCACGCCCACCCATTCTACTCTATACAAAGGTAAGCTTGATCTCAGCTTGAAGTCATTTGCAATATAGACGCTGAGGCAAGTAAAATACCCCATCATTGGCTAAATGAGAACACTTTGGGGATTCAAAGACTTTACCATCTCATCCTTACTTCTGTCTACATGTGGGGTAGTCACACATATCTGAGCCTAACCCTTGATTCCAGAGTTGGGGTCAAAAGAAGTGGTCTGTAGGAGATGTTAAAGTGTAGATAATCTATCTAATAGTAGTTACATATGAGAGCTTTTGAATTTGAATGTAGAAATTATATGACATGGCTTAAATGGCTATCAAATATAACGGCAGACCCAGTCTTGGAAACTAAATTCCAGGACTCTCATTGGTTTTAACGAGGCATTCCTTCAGCCAATGGGAATCCTAGATTCACATGATGTCCACTGGAGTTTGGTTTCTAAGTCTATGAGTTGTGCTGTAAACTCTGAAACTACTATATTAAATAATGCGTGCATCAGATCATTATGAATTCGAGTTGACTTAATGACGTTATAACGTGCATAATACAGCCATATGCAATATGTCAAAGTACTAATATGCCATTGGATTTCACTTTTGCCAAGCAGTGCCTGAAATGGGATGAGACATCTTACATCAATAAAGTCATAGTCACTGCCTTAGATTAGATTTAACGACCATAAATACTTCTCTGGAACTTTTATAAACTTAATTAAGAAATCTTTTATGCCATATTAAAAAGCTGCGGAGAATGTACCTTTTAGATTATTCTGAATGCTCTCTTTGGCATCCAGCCACCTGGTGACACAGTGGTGTGTGCCTGACGAAACATTTCAGATTTAGAAGGTCTAAATTATGAAGATATATGTATATACTAACTTTTCTATATAAATGTATATACTTAGTTTTCTATATGTATAAACTAGAACCTAGTGATTGCATAAATGATCATATAATGGGCTTAGACTATCATGTTATGTGGCATAATAAGGTTTGGGGATGAACTATGAGGATGAAACATGATGTGTCTCTCATGTAAAAGAATCACTGCCTGTTGGCAATAGTCAACTATTTACCATCCATGATACATGGCTCAGCCAAGTGAAAAGCCACACTGTGCAGACATATTAGTTATACATGTGCCGTCTGTCACAAACTTTTTGACTGATCCTGACTGCTCTCTTTGGGATACGATTTATTTCAGGCTGTCTGAATGGATACTGCATTTATAGTCATAATATCACAGGAGCTGGTCTTCAAAACAAAATTATTCCTTGATACAGAACCTAGCACTCAGCTTTTTTTGTGTGACCTAGGGACTGGGTCCACATTAAGCTAAATGAAAACCACGGCCTTGGACCTTCTATAGCTCTTTGAAGCAAACCAGATGTTAGCTTTTATGAACTTTATCGCACGGCACACTTTTAAGATGGCCCAGCCGCTCTGTCTAAAATTGAAAACCGAAGAGTTTACACAACCCCGACTTGTCGCGACACTGACATGAATGGAAATTCTTCAATCTTTGCTCCGTAATGGCATCCGCCTTTATGAAAGAGGTCTCTGGGGCCAATGCTTTAAAGCCTACTAAATCTTCCAGAATTATTCCAGTAAAGAGGGGAAGAAATTAAGAAATACTTTATAGATCATATGATTAGATGAACTAGCAATAAGGCCCTTGCTGTTTGAATGGAAGTCACTCAGTTAAATCTTGGTAATGGTCTCATTGCTATCGTCCTTCTACGAAAGACACTTGGGACCAGTCACCCTCCATTGCCAAGTTCTCTTCACCATCACTGCTTCTGGAAGCAAGGCTGCCCTATGAGTATCTTTTGCTCCTAAAAGGACTTAAAAGCTCCAAGGTCATCTAAATATCATTCTGACACTCTAAAACTTCCACTGGACTATTGTGTTTGTATGTCACCTCTCAAGGGACATGTGATAGAATTCTCTTGTCACCAAGGGGTGAGGGCCTAGCTCAGTGTTAGCGCGCTGGGCTGCCAACCACTAGGTCCCAGGTTCAATTGCTGGTCAAGCCTAATTTGGATGGCTGTTTATCCATCATCTCATTGCCATGGTCCCTGCCTGTCCTAATTAGCAGGTGCAAAATACAGGACGCAAAACCCTAATCCACCCACCTATATCTTGTCACCAAAATGATCTGAGCACTCTTGTCTTATGTTATGCTGATCTGTCATACAGTACAACTATTTATAAAGAGCTTGTCATATAGAACCTAGACAAAGCTAGATAACTTCTGCTGGACCATACTACCTGGCACCAAACGAAGCTGGCTGACTGGAGCTGCCTTCAGGAAGCTGCATCCAGCCACCTGGTGACACAGTGGTGTATGCCTGACGAAACATTTCAGATTTAGAAGGTCTAAATTATGAAGATATATGTATAAACTAACTTTTCTGTATATACTAAGTTTTCTATATGTATATACTAACTTTTTTCTACATACAGAGCATTTCTGCATATATTGACTCTTGCATATAAGTGTCCATAGCTGGAGCTGACAAGTGATTTTATTGCATTGTATTGCACTGCATTGCTTTTTGTTATGACAACCTGCTAGAGGCACAAGTAATGATGAAATGCTGTGCATTTTACCTAGCCGGGGGTCTTGAATGCAATTAAACGGTTATCTGCCTTACATAACTATACCAGCTGGTTGCATAAATACCAGGCATTACATATATATGTCATCCAGCATATTTGCAGACAATAAGTCATCATGACCCTGTGCAACATAATGACACATTTCATAAGAACATTTGTATTCATTTGCGTGATGAATTACAGAACTGTTGATTGCACAAGTCACTATGATATATGGAGAAATAACATGCATGCTATAACTGATGGGGTGGGCTTTGTTTCTTCAGAGAACCCTTGGTGACCAAAGATCCCTTGCGAATAGCCCAAGGAGGCACCATTGCAGCCATTATTTTCCTCTTACTCTTACAAAACAACCTAGGTGGTCAACAATAGCTGCCCAAATAGCAAAGATATGCATTCAGTCCCTTGTTAACATGAGGAAATGGCTATGTGTGGACAGACTCACCAAAAGCACATTGCTGCATCTTTGTAGTAAAGAAGCATCACCATCCATCAACGAAGTTAACACAGAGTTTACCTGCTGTTTCTTGGAAATAGCATCATTATGTGTTGTAATGTTACAGGTTTGCAGCTTAGTCAGCTTATACATATTGCTGATACATATTGTTTGCAGCTTATATGGCAGAGGTAGGTGTAATGATGAGTTGACAAGGCTTAAAATTCATACCATATTACACATTTACCCCAGAATAGAAACGAGCATAAAGCACAACCAATTTAACGTATTCTATTAGGTATGGCTGAGATGCAATTTTGTTTGGAAACTGATCTTCGAAGGACGTCATTTGAATCCTGGACTCCCATTGGCTGAAGGACTCCTTTAGCCAAAAAGAGTCCCAAATTAAGGAGAAGTCCTCTAAACTGTAGTTTCCAATCTGCTGCATGCAACCTGAGAGTTGTTTGGTCAAAATTCCATGAAAACTTCCCATTGGGAATAATTTAAGGTAAATGCTTCATTGAACCAATAGAATTTGATCTTTCAGAATTGCATCAGGGCAGACTATATTACGACGATAGATAGGTGGGAGAACTAGAGTTCTACATCCTGTATTTCTGCACCTAATGGGCTAATTAGGACAGGTAGGGACCATGGCAATGAGATGAAGGATGAACCAGCCATCCAACTTAGGCTTGACTGGGAATAGAGCCCAGTGGTTGGAAGCCCAATGTGTCACCACTAAGCTAGGTAAATATATATTTTTCATTCAAATTTTACAAAATAAGACTAAATATCAATTGAGTGTAATGCTTTTACCACAGGAAACAATACACAAAATATCCACTCGAAGGTGAAGAGGATTCACCTACATCATACAAGTTTTAATTTTGAAATTGTTCTGATGAGAAAATGGCAGCCAGGTTTCATTGCAAAATAGACGGAGGCATTTATAGCCATTGTCAGTGGTATGCATAATTTGTGGCAATGTTTGCAATATATAATGGACATGCTGTTGACATTTTGATCTTCGGTTGTCGAATGGCATTTGGTTGTTAGTTATCTCATAGGACATAGGTCTTTGACCAATGTAGGTGTATTATCCTCTCAGTGAAGCATATTACTATGAACTAGGTGTTACACAACAGTTTACAAGCAGACTGAAGCAGTACAAGTCATTTGATGTACTGAACTGGAAATAAAAACAGAATTAACATGAAAATCACAACACATGAGCCATTCACAGAGCTACAAACTGCAATATGGCCATAATGTGCATCAAACTGTGGAAGAAACAGACAAAATCGAGATTTGAGTGATTTTATGCTGTATTGTGTAAAGTTATTACAGAAATATTTGTTAGTGTTGGCCCTGCGTCAGTGTTGTATGATTGCCCCAGTCTGTCCTGCTGTGAAACAAGAAAACCAAAAAAGAACAACAAACATTATTTACTTTAAATAATGAAACTGGAGGAGTAAATGTGAAATTCTTCAGACCATTTTACAGCAGTTTTCATAGACTATGGTAACAAAAGTCCAATGGATGTCATGTAAATCCATGGATCTGCTGAGTTTCTCAATGTCATGTGGATGTGGAGCGGGGGAGCCTAACCCTGTGATTCTTCTTTTCTTTCTCTGATTGAATAATCTTTATTGAAAATGTAATTGCTCCTATTCTTGGTTGGCCTTAGATTTTTTTTATTGATGTTTTTGCTTAAATAGCATGTGAATTTCATTTACATCACCTGGCCTTGCTTCAATTTCAAATATTGGATGATACAAGATAATTTTGATTCCTCAAGCTTGGTTGTGAGAAGGATACTACTGACAACCCGTAATGGCCACTTAAAAATGCTTAGTTGTAGTGTAGCATGTGAATGTCATCAAAATAATATGGCCACATTAAAATGCTCAGTTGGATATAGCACGAGAATGCCATCAAAAACCAACATGGGCTCAAATTATACAATTAATGCTTGATCTCTATGAACAATCTTAGCTACGCCCTAGCATAAAACTATGCCATTGTCATTCAATAATAAAGATTTACTTGGATCTCTCAGAAATCCAGGAGGGTGAGTGATGCTATTAATGTGTCTTAGAGTGTTCCTTCTGGCCTCTAATACACTGAAAATAGAATATATTTATTGTTTCCAGTTATTATTGTATTATTGTGTATGAAGGCAAATAAATCTGTCTTGAGTTTTGAGTCCCAACCTTGCTGTCTGCCAGCAGTCTTTCACATTGACCACCAGACCACAGCACATCTAGCTCTTGGTTCATTTGTTTTGCCCATGATGTAGGCTTATGTCATGCTTCATAATCATTCTTGTAACACTCCTGTGAAATGCACATAGTCACTGTAATGGACAGTAGACAGCTGGCCACTTTTCGCATAAAACCACTTGGTCTTTGCTAGCTGGACAAAAAATCAAGCTATAGAAACAAATTGGACATTTCTAGAATGTTCAGGCGGTTGTGGCACAGGTGGAGACTGGAAGTCTGTCTGCAAACTGTCTATGTCTTGTTTTTGTCTTTTTCTTTTATTTTTCTTGTGTATTTTTTTAAGTCTGTCTCCTTGGTCAAGGTTTAAGTCATAAAGTAAGTGGAAACCAAGTCTTCCCAAAGTACTTGGCTCTGCTAATCAAGTTATCACATCTTTCCAGTCACTGGGTTATTTATCAAAGACACTTTTGCTGGTGAGGACCAAGTGTTTGCTCAAGGATTTGAGATCTAATCATCATACAGAATGACTATACATACTGCATAGTGACATTATAAGAGAATGTATGTACCGGTTTTGACATTTTTTATCACATGCAGAGCTTAATCATCTATACGTGCTAAGATGATTCCCTTCATGAGCAAGCAAAAGAATTTCTTATTGCGCGCCATGGCTCAATGAAATTCAAAACAGGTTACTAAGTTTGGTTTGTAAAAAGTATTTAATTGACAACTGATGCATAGGTTTAAGCACAGTGTACTTATAATTTTCTTAATGTTACAATTCTTTATGACTTTTTTAAGTTTAGTCACATTAAAAAGTAACTTCACAGTTGCCTGATTAACATTCTGCTCTACAAGATGTCATTATCCCAGTGGGAAGACTTGACTATGAAGCCTCCAGTTTTGTATTCTACAACACTAAGGAGGGAATAGACAATTCCCATCAGGTTATTTCTTTATTCTTTTTCTTTAGTTGTTTATCTGAAAGTTAATAATTTTTCATGAACTGCAAGCCAAAGACCAGTTTGCTTAAGAGCTTCAAATGCCTAATTCCACCACTGAGCATACTGAGCTTTACAAAATGACTTCGCTAATTTAGATCAATAGACCCCAAGGCATTCTAAAGTTGCCCAATGTTTTCCAGTGCCCAGACGCCATCGCTTCTTGACTAAAAAAGTAAGTCAACTTTGTTTGAGAAGTAAGTCAGCTCAAAGGGGTGTACACACTGTCACGTGTAGGGATGGCGAGTGTGTGAAGATGACGAAAAATAGTTAATCGTGCTTATCCTTGTTCATACGTAATTCAATCGGCGAGCGATGTACGTATACTTATGCTAATCCGTAGAATGTTCATAGTCCTCCAGATCACTAGTGGATAAGGTTGGAGCAGTCAAAAAATTTTAAACATGTTTAAAAATTTGGCGGGTGTTTGACGAGTACAATTTTTTAACTTTTCACAGGAGTCACTTGGCGAGAGGTTGGCAAGTGGTTGACGGGTGATCTACAGATATCTGTGGCCATTCTCGGCCACTCATGCTCACTTGCAGGTACACAGGGGAGGATGTCCATTTGTGATCAGCATCAGAAGGTCTAACTTATACAATTATGAAGATGTATGTACTTACAAACTTTTCTATATGTGTATATACTAAGTTTTCTATATGTATATACACTAACGTTTTTCTGCATACAGAGAACTTCGACATATATTGACTCTTGCATATAAGTGTCCATAGCTGGAGCTGACGAGTGATTGTATGGTATTGTATTGTGTTGTATTGTGTAGGATTGCATTGTACTTTTGTTATGACCACCTGTTAGAGGCACAAGTAATGACGAGATGCTGCGCATTTATGCCAAGAGGGAAGATCTTTTAATCACCCAAAAACAGTCACTAAACATCTGATTCCAATTAAACGGTTATCTGCCTTACATAACAATACAAGCTAATCTCATAAGAATATGTGTATCCATCCGCGTGATGAATTACAGAACTATCGATAGTCATTATAATATTTGGAAAAATAACATGCATGCCATAACTGATGGGGTGGGCTTTGTTTCTTCAGAGAACCCTTGGTGACCTAAATCCCTTGGGTATAACCCAAAGATGCACCATTAAAGCCATTATTTTCCTCTTAATCTTACAACAAAACCCTAGGTGGTCAACAATGGCTGCCCAAAGAGCAAAGATTTGCATTCAGTCCCTTGTTAACACGAGGAAATGGCTATGTGTGGACAGATTCACCAAAAGCACATTGCTGCATCTCTGTAGTAAGGAAGCATCACCATCCATCAACTAAGTTAACACAGAGTTTACCTGCTGTTACTTGGAACTAGCATCATTATTGTGTTGTAATGTTACAGGTTTTCAGCTTAGTCAGCTTATACATGTTTCTTATACATATTGTTTGCAGCTTATATGGCAGAGGTAGGTGTAATGATGAGTTGACAAGGCTTAAAATTCATACCATATTACACATTTACCCCACTGATGGGTCTTGCACTTACCTCAGAAGAAAAAACAAGCATAAAGCGCCACCAATTCAACGTCTTTTATTAGGTATGGCTGAGATGCAATTTTGTTTTCAGTCCTTCAGAGCAGATTTCAAAGGCTTGGAAACTGATCTTAGAAGGACGTCATTTGAATCCAGGACTCCCATTGGCTGAAGAACTCCTTTAGCCAAAAAGAGTCCCAAATTAAGGAGAAGTCCTCTAAAGTGTAGTTTCCAATCTGCTGCATGCAACCTGAGAGTTGTTTGGTCAAAATTCCATGAAAACTTCCCATTGGGAATAATTTAAGGTAAATGCTTCATTGAACCAATAGAATTTGATCTTTCAGAATTGCATCAGGGCAGACTATATTACGACGATAGATAGGTGGGAGAACTAGAGTTCTACATCCTGTATTTCTGCACCTAATGGGCTAATTAGGACAGGTAGGGACCATGGCAATGAGATGAAGGATGAACCATCCAACTTAGGCTTGACTGGGAATAGAGCCCAGTGGTTGGAAGCCCAATGTGTCACCACTAAGCTAGGTAAATATATATTTTTCATTCAAATTTTACAAAATAAGACTAAATATCAATTGAGTGTAATGCTTTTACCACAGGAAACAATACACAAAATATCCACACGAAGATGAAGAGGATTCACCTACATCATACAAGTTTTAATTTTGAAATTAAGATTTTGTTTCGATGAGAAAATGGCAGCCAGGTTTCATTGCAAAGTAGACAGAGGCATTTATAGCCATTGTCAATGGTATGCATAATTTGGGGCAACGTTTGCAATATATAATGGACATGCTGTTGACATTTTGATCTTCGGTTGTCGAAGGGCATTTGGTTGTTAGTTATCTCATAGGACAGAGGTTTTTGACCAATGTAGGTGTATTATCCTCTCAGTGAAGCATGTGCAATTACTATGAACTAAGTGTTAAACAATAGTTTACAAGTAGACTGAAGCAGTACAAGCCATTTGATGCACTGAAACGGAAATAAAATAGAATTTACATGAAAATCACTACACATAAGCCATTCACAGAGCTACAAACTGCAATATGGCCATAATGTTCCAATGTTAAGATAGCTTCACAAAACATCAAGCTGTTGAAGAAACAGACACAATCGAGATTTGAGTGATTTTATGCTGTATTGTGTAAAGTTAGTACAGAAATATTTGTTAGTCATGGCCCTGCATCAGTGTTGTATGATTGCCCCAGTCTGTCCTGCTGTGAAACAAGAAAACCAAAAAAGAACAACAAACATTATTTACTTAAGATAATGAAACTGGAGGAGTAAATGTGAAATTCTTCAGACCATTTTACAGCAGTTTTCATAGACTTTGGTAACAAAAGTCCAATGGATGTCATGTAAATCGATGGATCTGCTGAGTTTCTCAATGTCATGTGGATGTGGAGCGGGGGAGCCTAACCCTGTGATTCTTCTTTTCTTTCTCTGATTGAATAATCTTTATTGAAAATGTAATTGCTCCTATTCTTGGATGGCCTTAGATTTTTTTTATTGATGTTTTTGCTTAAATAGCATGTGAATTTCATTTACATCACCTGGCCTTGCTTCAATTTCAAATATTGGATAATACAAGATAATTTTGATTCCTCAAGCTTGGTTGTGGGAAGGATACTACTGACAACCCGTAATGGCCACTTAAAAATGCTTAGTTGTAGTGTAGCATGTGAATGTCATCAAAATAATATGGCCACATTAAAATGCCAGTTGGATATAGCACGAGAATGCCATCAAAAACCAACATGGGCTCAAATTATACAATTCATGCTTGATCTCTATGAACAATCTTAGCTACGCCCTAGCATAAAACTATGCCATTGTCATTCAATAATAAAGATTTACTTGGATCTCTCAGAAATCCAGGAGGGCGAGTGATGCTATTAATGTGTCTTAGAGTGTTCCTTCTGGCCTCTAATACACTGAAAATAGAATATATTTATTGTTTCCAGTTATTATTGTATTATTGTCTATGAAGGCAAATAAATCCGTCTTGAGTTTTGAGTCCCAACCTTGCTGTCTGCCAGCAGTCTTTCACATTGACCACCAGACCACAGCACATCTAGCTCTTGGTTCATTTGTTTTGCCCATGATGTAGGCTTATGTCATGCTTCATAATCATTCTTGTAACACTCCTGTGAAATGCACATAGTCACTGTAATGGACAGTAGACAGCTGGCCACTTTTCGCATAAAATCACTTGCTCTTTGCTAGCTGGACAAAAAATCAAGCTATAGAAACAAATTGGACATTTCTGGAATGTTCAGGCTGTTGTGGCACAGGTGGAGACAGGAAGTCTGTCTGCAAACTGTCTATGTCTTGTTTTTGTCTATTTCTTTTATTTTTCTTGTGTATTTTTATAAGTCTGTCTCCTTGGTCAAGGTTTAAGTCATAAGGTAAGTGGAAACTAAGTCTTCCCAAAGTACTTAGCTCTGCTAATCAAGTTATCACATCTTTCCAGTCACTGGGTTATTTATCAAAGACACTTTTGCTGGTGAGGACCAAGTGTTTGCTCAAGGATTTGAGATCTAATCATTATACAGAATGACTATACATACTGCATAGTCACATTATAAGAGAATGTATGTACCGGTTTTGACATTTTTTATCACATGCAGAGCTTAATCATCTATACGTGCTAAGATGATTCCCTTCATGAGCAAGCAAAATAATTTCTTATTGCTTGCCATGGCTCAATGAAATTCAAAACAGGTTACTAAAGTTTGGTTTGTAAAAAGTATTTAATTGACAACTGATGCATAGGTTTAAGCACAGTGTACTTATAATTTTTCTTAATGTTACGATTCTTTATGACTTTTTTAAGTTTAGTCATTTTAAAAAGTAACTTCACAGTTGCCTGATTAACATTCTGCTCTACAAGATGTCATTATTCCAGTGGGAAGACTTGGCTATAAAGCCTCCAGTTTTGTATTCTACAACACTGAGGAGGGAATAGACAATTCCCATCAGTTTATTTCTTTATTCTTTTTCTTTAGTTGTTTATCTGAAAGTTAATAATTTTTCATGAACTGCAAGCCAAAGACCAGTTTGCTTCAGAGCTTCAAATGCCTAATTCCACCACTGAGCATACTGAGTTTTACAAAATGACTTCGCTAATTTAGATCAATAGACCCCAAGGCATTCTAAAGTTGCCCAATGTTTTCCAGTGCCCAGACGCCATCGCTTCTTGACTAAAAAAGTAAGTCAACTTTGTTTGAGAAGTAAGTCAGCTCAAAGGGGTGTACACACTGTCACGTGTAGGGATGGCGAGTGAGTGAAGATGACAAAAAATAGTTAATCGTGCTTATCCTTGTTCATACGTAATTCAATCGGCGAGCGATGTATGTTTACTTGTGCTTATCCGTAGAATGTTCATAGTCCTCCAGATCACTAGTGGATTAGGTTGGAGAAGTCAAAAAATTTTAAACATGTTTAAAAATTTGGAGGGTGTTTGACGAGTACAATTTTTTAACTTTTCACGGGAGTCACTTGGCGAGAGGTTGGCAAGTGGTTGACGGGTGATCTACAGATATCTGTGGCCATTCTCGGCCACTCATGCTCACTTGCAGGTACACAGGGGAGGATGTCCATTTGTGATTGGCATCAGAAGGTCTAACTTATAAAATTATGAAAATGTATGTTCGTACTAACTTTTCTATATGTGTATATACTAAGTTTTCTATATGTAATGCAGAAAAACAGAGAACTTCGACATATATTGACTCTTGCATATAAGTGTCCATAGCTGGAGCTGACGAGTAATTGTATTGTATTGTATTTTTTATTGAATTGTGTAGCATTGCATTGTACTTTTGTTATGACCACCTGTGAGAGGCACAAGTAATGACGAGATGCTGCACAGTTATGCCAAGAGGGAAGATCTTTTAATCACCCAAGAACAGTCACTAAACATCTGATTCATGCATGCCATAACTGATGGGGTGGGCTTTGTTTCTTCAGAGAACCCTTGGTGACCTAAATCCCTTGGGTATAACCCAAAGATGCACCATTAAAGCCATTATTTTCCTCTTAATCTTACAACAAAACCCTAGGTGGTCAACAATGGCTGCCCAAAGAGCAAAGATATACATTCAGTCCCTTGTTAATATGAGGAAATGGCTATGTGCGGACAGATTCACCAAAAGCACATTGCTGCATCTCTGTAGTAAGGAAGCATCACCATCCATCAACGAAGTTAACACAGAGTTTACCTGCTGTTTCTTGGAACTAGCATCATTATTGTGTTGTAATGTTACAGGTTTTCAGCTTAGTCAGCTTATACATGTTTCTTATACATATTGTCTGCAGCTTATATGGCAGAGGTAGGTGTAATAATGAGTTGACAAGGTTTAGAGTTCATACAATATTACACATTTACCCCACTGGTGGGTCTTTCATTTAACTTGGAATAGAAAACGAGTATAAGCGCCAACAATTTGAAGTCTTTTATGAGCAATAGCTGAGATGCAATTTTGTGTCCAGTCCTTCAAACAGATTTCATAGACTGGAAACTGATCTCCGGAGGACGTCATGTGACTCTGGGACTCCCATTGGCTGTATTGTATTGTATTGTATTGTGTAGAATTGCATTGTACTTTTGTTATGACCACCTGTGAGAGGCACATTGGCTGGGGAACTGAGTCCCGGCTTTAGGAGAAGTCCTCTGAAGTGTAGCTTCCAATCTGCTGCAATCTGAGAGTTGTTTGATCAAATGTCCAAGAAAACGTCCCATTGGGAGTAAAGTCAAAATTTCAGGTAAATGCCTTGGTGAACCAATAAAATTTGATCTTTCAGAATTGCATAAAGGCATAATGTATTAAAATTATGACACCATGGGGCCTTTGGCACACCTGTTTTGTATTGCAAGCCCCCAACAGTCTCATGTTCAAGCCCTTAGTGAGACGATAGATAGGTGGGTGAATTAGGATCGTATGTCCTTTATTTCCACCCCTAATGGTCTGAGATGAAGGATCAAACAACCATCCAACTTAGGCTTGACCGGGAATTGAACCTGAGACCCAGTGGTTGGAAGCCCAATGTGCTACCCCTGAGCAAGGTCCCTACCCTCTTATCGTTGGACAAAGTGTAGGTCATGAAGAGTTCCTAGACCACGTCCCAGGCATTGATGGCCATTTAACAATGGTATACCTAATATCATGACATTGTTTGCAATATATGATGGACATGCTGTTGACATTTTGGTCTTCGGTATGTCCAAGGGCATTTGGTAATTAGTTACCTGATAGGACAGAGGTTTTTGATCTCCCAGTCAAGCATGTGCAAATGGTGCAAACAAGCTGTTATGTAAACAACAGTTTACAAGCAGACTGAAGCAGCAAAAGTCATTTGATGCACTGAACAAGAAATACAATGGCTATTTTCATGAAAATTACAACACATGAGCCATTCATGGCTACAAACTGTGTGGGTAGTTTCACAAAGCATTCAATTGTTAAAGAAACAGACAAAATCAAGATTTATTATTACAGATATATTTTGTCAGTCTTGGCCCTGCGTCAGTATATGATTAGCCCAATCTGTCCTGTTCAGTAACGGGAAAACAAAACCAAGAAAAATAAAAGTCATTTACTTTAAATTGTGAAACAGGAGGACATAAACCTGCAGTTCACCATACCATTTTTACAGCAGTTTTCATAGACTGTGGAAGCAAAAACTCCGGAGGACGTCATACGTATGGATATGGATCTGCTGAGTTACTTCATGCCATGCATCCGAGGTGGGGGGGGGGGGGGGGGGGGGGGGCAGCCTAACCCAGGGATTCTTCTTCTGTTTCTCTGATTGAATAATCTTTATTGAAAACGTAGTGACTATTTCTTTTGCTTAAATAGCAATGCCATGTGAATTTCATTTACATGACCAGGCCTTGCTTCAAATTCAAATATTGGAGGATACTACTGACTACCCATGATAAGTTGGCCACTTTAAAATTTCTCAGTTGTAGTGTAGCATGTGAATGTCATAAAAAAAGGGCTCAGTGATCTCCTTCTTACAATTCTTGCTTGATTTCTATAAACAATCTTAGGGACACCTTTCCAAATATCTTCACTTATGTAATGTAAAAAAAAAAGCCATTGTCATTCATTAATAAAGATTTGCTTGGATCTCTCAGAAACGCAGGAGGGCACTCGAAAGCGATGCTATTATGGAGTCTTAGAGTGTTCCTTCGGGCCTTTCATACACCTAAAATACTATTAGAATTATTTATTGTTTCCAGTTATTATTGTATTAATATGTATGAAGGCAGATAAATCTGTCTTGAGTCTTGAATCATAACCTTGCTGTCTGCCAGCAGTCTTTCACATTGACCACCAGACCACAGCACCTCTGGCGCTTGGTTTATTTGTTTTGCCCATGATGGAGGCTAATATCATGCTTCATCATTCTTTTAACACTCCTGTGAAATGCACATAGTCACTGTAATGGACAGTAGACAGCTGGCCACTTTTCGCATCGACCCAATTGCTCTTTGCTAGCTTTACAAAAAATCAAGCTATAGAAACAAATTGGACATTTCTGGAATTTTCAGGTTGTTGTGGCACAGGTGGAGACAGGAAGTCTGTCTGCAAACTGTCTATGTCTTGTTTTTGTCTTTTTCATTTTTGTTTTCTGTGTATTTTTTTAAGTCTGTCTCCTTGGTTAAGGAGGAAGTCATAAAGTAAGTTGAGAACCAAGTCTTCCCAAAGGGCTTAGCTCTGCTAATCAAGTTATTATGTCTTTCCAGTTGCTGGGTTTTTATTTATCAAAGACACTTTTGCTGGTGAGGACAAAGTGTTTGCTCTAGGATTTGAGATCTTATCATCATACAGAATGACTATACATACTGCATAGTGAAGTTATAAGAGAATGTCTATACCTTTTTTGCAATTTTTTCACATGCAGAGTATCCATCAACTAAATCATCTGTACGTACTGAGATGATTCCCTTCATGGGCAAAGGTAAGAATTTCAAATCACTTACCAGGGTTCACTGAAACTTAAAATAGGTTTAGTTTGGTTTGTAAGAAGTATTTAATTGACAACTGATGCACAAAGTTTATTTTTGTGTTCTGGCAATTGGTTTTAATGTTTCGATTTTTGATTGATTTTAAGTTTAGTCATTTTAAAAAGTAACTTCACAGTTGCCTGATTAACATTCTGCTCTACAAGATGTCATTATCCCAGACTTGGCTGCTTTGAAGCCTCCAGTTTTTTATTCTACAACACAGAGGAGAGAATAGACAAATCCCATCAGGTTATTTCTTTATTATTTTCTTTAGCCTTTTATCTTACAGGTATTCATTTTTCATGAACTCCAAAGACCAGTTTGTTTCAGAACTTCAAATGCCTAATTCCACCACTGAGCATGCTCCGCCTTACAAAATGACATTGCTAATTTGAGATCAATAGACCCCAAGGCATTCTAAAGCACAATTTTACTAACTTTTTCCCAGTGCCCAGATGCCATAGCTTGGTCTTGACTTAAAAGGTTAGTTAACTTTGTTTAAGAAATAAGTCAGCTTAAAGGGCGTTTACACTGTCACGAGTGGGAATGGCGAGTGAGCACGGATGACGAAATATTTTTAATTGTGCTTATTCTTGTTCATATGTAATTCAATCCGCGAGTGATTTACGGACACTCGTGCTAATCCGTAGAATGCTTGTAGTCCCTCCAGATCACTCGTTAATATCTGGCAAGCAGTTGGCGAGTGGTTGGCGAGTGATCTGGCTAAGGTTGACTATATCTTGTTTAACAAAGCTTCCTTACCTGGTTATTTAACAGCCTAAAGGGTAGTCAAAATACAGTTAGTTTCATAAAAAAACACGGTCGGTCAAATTGAATCTGCTATATGATGCTACCTGCCATCAAATAGAACTGTCTGGCTATAGCTGGCTACTCAAAGCCGGATCTAGAAGTACATGCAGCATCATTTGGTGCATGAGTTGACAGTTACGCATATTTTTCATTTTTTGTTGGAAAGATATGCATGTTTATTGCACATACATATTTATGATATAATAAATTAATTTCTTGCATTTACCAAGGTTTTTTTTTTTCAGTGTTGGTAAGTGTAAGCTGAATAGAACTAGGAGCAGACAGAAGTGGATGGCTTTAGCCAGTTAATTATAGCTACAGCCAGAAATAGGTTGCTACCTCTGTATAGAGTCTACCATATTTTATGAAACTAACTGTATCTAATTGAAATAGATGGATTATGGCCTATGTATATATATATATATATCTACACAATATAAATTTCCACAACGATATTCCAGAAAACTTTAGAAAAATGGTTTTGTCTAAACTGTTTAAAGCAATAGGCCTACGAGTTTTGTGATTTGATTTTTGTTTAAAGGAGAGAATAACTCAACCAAACATAAACATTGGTCAAAACTCACATGTCTACATGCCTACATGTACAGCTCGCTTCTGTGATCGCTTCTGTGATGAACATGATAAAGCAATTAACAGCTTGGCCAGCGTGACATTAAACAGATTAGGGTAGATACCAACTCATGAATGCTAAATGAGAAAGAAAAGCACTCCCTCCTGACCATAGGTCTCAGGTCACAGCTGTGACGTCATAATCTATCTGCGTTGTAGCTGCTACAGGTTTTGACTGTTATGTCTTAAAAACAATACACAAGGTATTTCCAATAATTTTATGATTGACATTTAAAATTCATCTACTTTAAAGGGTATGCAGCCAAAAAGTATGATTTCAAACTCATAAGCCCGAATAACCTGAGCTAGTTGCTCTAGTAAGAGTTGTTATGGGCACAGCCATTTCATTATAGTTTAATCCAAAATCAATGTCCATGGCGAAGCACAAAATATATGTAAATGTTACCAAAGGTCAAAGGCCAACTTCTTATAATCCATAAAAACACTCTCTTTGTAAAAATTAACTTCTAGTTTCCAATCTTTGCAATGATAATTTTATGCCATTTTGTCATCATTATAGGGTCTATTTATAGCCATTTGTTATATTCACAAAGACGCAGCAGAAATTAAACTAAATGCAGCAAAATTTTGTTTATTTGGTTCGCAGAGCTTTTTTTATCAGCTGAAAAGTTGGGATTTGATTTGTTGCTGACATATCTGTTTATTTTTGGCTGCTCCATGCTGCAAAATATGTAAAAAAATAAATAAATAAAAAAACAAGTGGACATTTATTATGGATCCTAGTATAACTCCTCAAGCAGCCCACTGAAGTAGAACCTGCCAGAAGCAGAGCTGAGGTTAGACTGTATGACGTCTGACCTGTTGACAGCCAATACAATTATAATCATTGTAATAATTACGTAGAATCACTATCAATTTTCTCATGTTTCATTTTCTAAAGAAACAAATCAATACTAAAGCCATACAAGATAGCGTTGTAAAAGCCTATCTGACATAACTAAAACTTAATCAAAACAGTTTAGCGGGTAACAATTTGTTTGACTAAATCCCTCATGAAAGACTATTTTAATTACTTATTACAAAGATAATCATGATAATACATTAAAGTGTGATGAAGCAAGCCGATTCAATTGAAACTAAATTAATGTGTGTACAAAGTGAGTAAAAAGGCAGTAAAGTGATAAGCCAGCTAATGATTACAGCAGATTGCGTAGACTTGGAAACAAACCTCAAGATGACGTCTTGCTAATGCAGGACTGCCACTGGTTAATAACATGACGTCATCTGTAGTTTAGTTTCCAAGTCTATGAAATCTGCTGTAAAGTGAGTGTACCAGAAATATCCTTGGCATAACATCATACAGAACCTTTTGAAATTATTATGTTTTCTGTGATTTTCTTAGATTTTACTAGTATAGCTGACACTTTTGACATAGGGTACAATGTCGATGGAGCTGTATGCAGTTTTATTTAACAAATTTTCAATCTAGTTGTGATGTTCTTAATTTGTCTTGATTTCTAGAGGACTTATGTGCGGAATACAGCTGTTTAGCTGGCTATCAAAAGTACCTATCTATATTATTAGAATTTTGTTATTAAATATAATAATACCAATTGACTGATATTATTTCAGTGATTCAACAATGAATATAGATCAATATTCATATAATATGTCAATTAGTTTTACAATGGACTAGCTGTAGCAGCATGTAAAAGCATCAACATTCATGCAACTATGTGACATAATTCAGAGCAAAGGAGTGAATTATATTTATATATTTCTTTATTATATTCGTTCTTTTCTTTTTCCTTTTTTTTTCGTCGCTTTTTCTTTTTTTTTGTACTTATCTTTTCTTTACTTAATGGTGTACACAACTAACAAGCTTATCTTTTAAGTGTATTCCTGTAGGTTTTGTTTTTAAGTTGACTTTTGGATTTATTTGATTCGTTTGTTAATATTCTTCTCTTTAATATTTTGAAATGTATGTATCACCTTCGAAAATAAATCAATTTAATTCAAACTGCCACTGCACTTGAGTACATTTAAGTATCCAATTGGAACATGACCCAAAATAAATTTCTCGGAAATGTGTTAGTTTATAGTCAATCTAGGCAAATAACATTCCGATTTACTATGTACTCTGACAGACTAGAGCTATCTTCAGTCCTCCAATTAGACTCGGAGATAGTAGCTGACAACTTGTCATTTGGCTCACTAGCTCTGTCATTGAGAATTAGGGGGCAAAGGCAACACAAGCTAAAATGCCAGACATCTTGGGAAAGAGGATAATAATCTAGGATTGGTTAACCCTAGAAGGTTCAAGTGGGTCATTATTAAAGGCTAGTTCCCAAAAATGGTGCTTAACATTAGACATAATTGGTTTGAGACTAGCTTATTCGGTCTAGCATTGACTGGCAAGATGATGCTTCTTTACCAATAAAATTCAGGGTAATTAGCAGAAAAGGGTGAAGACCTGCATTGTCACTGACCTTAACTAACTCGAGACTGTAGCCTTGTAGATTTAGGTACAGTTTGTTCTATAAAATACGGTCGATTCTAGAAAGTTGTAGCAACCTATTCCTGGCTGTAGCTATAACTGGCTAAAACCAGCCACATCTGTCTATTCCTAGCTTATAGTCAGCTTACACCTACCACCACTGAAAAAAATATAAACTTCGGCAAATGTAAGAAATTTATCTGATATATCATAAATATTTATTGCTATAGACATACATGTCGATTTTCAATAAGAAATGACAAATATGACTCTACTTATACTGCACATACTTTTAAACCGGTTTTCAGCATCGTATAGCAGAAGTCTTCATACATATTTCCATAAACTGCACACTCATTTGCTCATTTCAAGACAAAAACTAAAAAAATATTTGTTGGAAAATATTTGAGAAATCTAACTTTAAATTGTTTGGTTTATCACACCTTGGTATTTTACATATAGCACGTCATATCTCCTATGCTTATAAAGATCAGAATGATAAGTCTTATCATGGACCTTTGTTTACAACCCATAATAATATATTTGTTTTTGTGTTATAATAATCGTATGAGAGTGAATTTTATGGAAATATATATGTAATCTTTGGTCATTTTTTTTAACCCTGACGTTTGTTCGGGAACACTGTGGTAGCTTCGTCTAGGTTCATTTTGACAGGCCTTTTTTAATGAAACTAACTGTAGCTGTTTCTGGATAGTTAAACTTTATGTGTACAATAGTATTGTTACTGTACACGTACCATCACATTGCCAAGTAACCTGAAAGAGGCTACCATTACGTTAATTTAGTTTGCACCTGTATGATGTTGCCCACCCACGCAAGGTTGTCCACGGCACACATTGTACTCCAATCTACAAGTTTTTGTGGACGTCAAATTGTCATTCGTGACAAGAGCTGAGGGTGCCTGTCATCACAAAATGAAGCTATTAACTGGCTCATTTACTGGTGCCCAGTTGGGTAATTAGGCTGTGATGGCTGTGACGGGTACACTCCTGGCCAAAAATAACAATAGGCGAATTCTATGCATGTATATCAGTATAGACTTTATGCTTCTAAATTTGTAACTGCATTGTAAGCTTTGATAAGGACTTTTTTGTTCGACCTTGAAATGCTGTTTTTGATGAAAAAAGTTTAACATTTCATCAAGATACTATGCCTAGCCACACAGCAAAAGGGATAAAAACTAATTTAAGCCTAATTCAACCACCTGATCCATTTTGGCCCTTAGCAATGGAAAATTTTCGGTAAGGCAAGACATTTGGATGGCTTTTAAAGTGAAACAAAACTCAGAAAATTTCTGCAAAAAGAAGGCTGTCGAGGAGTGATGCAAAACTACTTTGAAATAGAAACCCTACAGGAAAAACAACCATTCCATTTTGAACTTTTGTGATTGTTTTATTGATATGTGACTGCGCTAAAGTCTTGGAGCTTCTTAGGTAGTGCGTTTCTTGTAGACATTGGGGTATTTTAGAAGAACATGTGTGGCTTATTTTTTGCCCACCAGCGTAGGGCTTCCTGAATTGTATTTCCTTTCCTAAAGCATGGTGCCCTAATATGTTCAGTTCCAATCATTTGATCTGCTGAGCAGTTACACCACTGAAGCAGAGCCATTTTGAAACTTCCGATACTCTTTTTCAATTTGCAAGGTCATTCAAGGACAAATAGTTCCAATTTGTATGCAAAGTAAGCCAAGAAATATGGGATTATCCGTTTAAACTGGCAGTAACTTTTAATGACTAACAAATGTTCCATTATTTTCAATGATCTTGAAAGTTTAAATATTATACTTAATAAGTAATAATAGAGTAATAAGGAATGTGCAAAATGCTTGAATTTTATCGATAACTCTCATAAACAAGAACCTGACCATAATAGGACACCGTACGTTAGCTAACCAGTTGAAAATCTGCCCTCTGTCCAAACCAAAATAAACAGAGTTGTCAAGTCAGACTTAAACCATTTTGTCACTATTTGCTACCTGGCTAATGACAGCATCTTCTTGGAATGTTGCATTTTTAATGCTTTCATTAGGAAACAGTGAAAATTCCGAAAATAGGAAATTGGCAAGTTTTAGGAAATTTGTTCAAGGGAATATATTTTGCAACACTGGTCCTATAACATAGCTCAACATCGGCACAGCAAAGGGTCATATGTGGGAATTCAAGTAGAGTCTCTCTATCAGGAATCATATATCAAGATTTGCATCACACCAGGTGGCGTCCACTCCTGGATGATGGCATCGGGCTACATTGTTTTAAAACATGTGGTGCCATCTACAGGATGCCTTACAATTAAAATGTTTTAGTTCGTATTTATAGAAAGAGAGAAAGAAGAGAGAGAGAGAGAGAGACAGAGACAGACAGAGAGAGAGACAGAGAGAGAGAGTGGAGTGATTTTACACTCAGTTGCACAAAATAGTATTTGATCCCAACAGATTTACATGTGTGTAGTCATAGAGAAAAATCATATGGTTTCTCTGTTCTATAGTTTCACTATGATGAAATTTTGACAAGACAGTAATTAAGCAGTATAAACGCCTGCCATTGTTTATCATTTGTATTGGTGGCAACAGGTACAGGTTTGGCAGCTGGTTTGTATGAAGCTTTAAAAGGGACATGGCGTTGCGTGTTCCAGGTATAATTCTGGTGAACTAGACAGTGTGTTGCCTACAGTCTTCAGGTCTTCATGCCAGTTGTTAGGTCTAGCCTACGATTTTTGCCACTAACAGGCCCAATTGTTAATGGTAGTCTTCCCTATGTGAGTCGGACTGTAGGCCCAGTTTGAAAGCCAGTTTTTTTTTTTGTTTTTTTTCCTCATGCTCTGTATTGCTCACATATCTACAGTGTCAGTTTTATTAAAAAAACGGCCTGTCAAATGAACCTAGAAAAAGCTAGACAACTTCTGCTATATGATGCTACCTGCCACTAAACGGAACTGTTTGGCTATAGATGGCTACTCAAAGCCGGATCTAAAAGTGCATGCAGCACAATTTGGGGCATAAGTTGGGAGTTTGTAATTTTTTGTTGAAAACCTGCATGTTTATTGTACATACATATTTAGGATAAATTAGATAGATTTCTAACATTTACCAATGTTTATATTTTTCAGTGGTGGTAGGTGCAACCCAACTATAAGCTAGGAGTACACAGAAGCGACTGGCTTTAGCCAGTTATAACTAAAGCCAGGAATAGGTTGCTACAGCTGTCTAGAGTCAACCATATTTTATGAAACTAACAGTATAAGTGGTATTGACACATCTACTGGAAGAAAGAAACTTCAACACATGTCATTTCAAATAAATTTATCTTGAAATGTACACAAAATCATATTTACAGAGTGTAGCTGATGCTGAATCATAATTTAATAGTAAAATTACCTTACTAAGTCAAGAGTGTTTCTTGTAATTTACTCGTTATTAGAACAACAATCTGCTTGCAAACTTAATAAATACAATTCCAAGGTACTGAACTACTATTATGTAATGCAATGACAGACAGTTACTGTGACTTAAAAAAAAAAAAAACATGAAATGAGTGCAATTGTCTGTCAATTTCGTAGTTCCATTAACTTTTCTCGGTTCATAAATAGTTTGAGTTAGTTTATCAAGCCGTTTTTGAGGGGCAAAAGCATGACTGTTAAATGTCCCGATCATAGACATTAAGGCTGGTAACGGGGAGCCATGGCCTCAATGCAAGGTCATTCAAGGACAAATGGTTCCAATTTGTATGCAAAATAAGCCAAGAAATATGGGATTACCCGTTTAAGCAGGCGGTAACTAATGATTACTAATGTTCCATTATTTTCAATGATCTTGAAAAGTTAAATTTTATACTTAACAATAGAGTAATAAGAATGTGCAAAATGTGCTTGACCTTTATTAATAGCTCTCATAAACAAGGACCTGACCATAATAGGACACCGTTCGTTATCTAACGAGTTGAAAATCTGCCCTCTGTCCAAACCAAAATAAATAGAGTTGTCAAGTCAGGCTAAACCATTTTGTCACTATTTGCTATCTGGCATCTTCTTGGAATGTTGAATGCTTTCATTAGAAAACAGTGAAAATTCAGAAAAAAAGGAAATTGGCTAAAGACAAGTTTTAGGAAATTTGTTTGAGGGAATAAAAATTGCACAAGCAACACTGGTCTTACAACATAGTGAAACATCGATCGGCACAGCAAAGGGTCATTTGTGGGAATTCAAGTAGAGGCCCTCTATCAGGAATCATATATCAAGATTTGCATCACACCAGGTGGCGTCCACTCCTGGATGATGGCATCGGGCCACATTGTTTTAAAACATGTGGTGCCATCTACAGGATGCCTTACAATTAAAATGTTTTAGTTTATGTTAAGAAAGAGAGAGACAGAGACAGAGAGCGAGAGACAGACAGACATACAGAGAGAGAGAGAGAGAGAGAGAGAGAGAGAGAGAGAGAGAGAGAGAGATAGAGAGAGAGAGAGAAAGAGAGAGAGACAGACAGACAGACAGACAGACAGACAGACAGAGAGAGAGAGAGAGAGAGAGAGAGTGTGGTGTGACTTTACACTCAGTTGCACAAAAAAGTATTTGATCCCAACAGATTTACATGTGTGTAATCATAGAGAAAAATCATATGGTTTCTCTGTTCTATAGTTTCACTATGATGAAATTTTGACAAGACAGTAATTACCCAGTATAAACGCCTGCCATTGTTTATCATTTGTATTGGTGGCAACAGGTACAGGTTTGGCAGCTGGTTTGTATGAAGCTTTAAAAGGGACATGGCGTTGAGTGTTCCAGGTATAATTCTGGTGAACCAGGCAGTGTGTTGCCCACAGTCTTCAGGTCTTCATGCCAGTTGTTAGGCCTAGCCTACGATTTTTGCCACTAACAGGCCCAATTGTTAATGGTAGTCTTCCCTATGTGAGTCGGACTGTAGGCCCAGTTTGAAAGCCAGTCTTTTTGTTTTGTTTTTCCTCATGCTCTGTATTGCTATCCGTCTACAGTGTGTTTTATTAAAAAAATGGCCTGTCAAATTGAACCTAGACAAAGCTAGACAACTTCTGCTATACGATGCTACCTGCCACTAAACGGAACTGTTTGGCTATAGATGGCTACTGAAAGCCGGATCTAAAAGTGCATGCAGCACAATTTGGGGCATAAGTTAGGAGTTATGCATATTTGTCATTTTTTGAAAACATGCATGTTTATTGTACATACATATTGCAACCCAACAAAAGCTAGGAGTACACATAAGCGACTGGCTTTAGCCAGTTATAACTACAGCCAGGAATAGGTTGCTACAGCTGTCTAGAGTCAACCATATTTTATGAAACTAACAGTATAAGTGGTATTGACACATCTACTGGAAGAAAGAAACTTCAACACATGTCATTTCAAATAAATTTATCTTGAAATGTACACAAAATCATATTTACAGAGTGTAGCTGATGCTGAATCATAATTTAATAGTAAAATTACCTTACTAAGTCAAGAGTGTTTCTTGTAATTTACACGTTATTAGAACAACAATCTGCTTGCAAACTTAATAAATACAATTCCAAGGTACTGAACTACTATTATGTAATGCAATGACAGACAGTTACTGTGACTTAAAAAAAACAACAACATGAAATGAGTGCAATTGTCTGTCAATTTCGTAGTTCCATTAACTTTTCTCGGTTCATAAATAGTTTGAGTTAGTTTATCACACAGTTTTTAAGGGGCAAAAGCATAACTGTTAGATGTCCCAACCCCCACCCCTGGATCCGCCAGTCAGTCCAGAGTTGGTTGGACTATTAATGAATCCATTTAAGCTGGCTAATTAATGCTAAGTGGAAACTTTCTATGGTGGGAAGAGGTCAATATATTACAGACACCATCCAAACAAACAAACAAAGAAACAAACAAAAAATCCCCAACAAAAAAACCATGTGATCTGGACATAAGCAGGGCCGTAGCCAGACTTCAAAAATAGAGGAGGCGAAATCCTACTTTCATGGCCTTCACTTCCACGAGTTCAATAGGCTTATAACTTCCAAACTAATTGCAAGCAAGAGATGTACACTATATTTTTCCTTTAGTTTATGTACAAAGGCAAGTCACAAATGTTATATCAACAAAAAAGTCCATCAAACAAATTTATTGCCAATTTTGCCCAAAAATAGGTTACTTTTGCCTCAGCCTGGCTACAGGCCTGATAAGGATGTCAAATCTAAATTATTCTAATAGTTAAATCATTGAGATACAGGCTTTCGTTACAACTTGAGTTCAATTATAACACACGTTCATAAATAAAAACAAATTTCACAGTGTCCATTTAAAACAAAATATTTCATGTTCTAATGCAGTAGGACTGTATTAACTTTATTCCAACAGGTCAACCAATTTAAGCCAACATTTATTTACCCTAGATCCTCAGACAATGCTATATATGGGATTACATAGTGATATTATACAAAATAATGTAGGCCTTTCTTTATGGATCCTTTTTTCATGATTACCTCAGCATTAATAGTTGTTTTATTCTTTTCCATATAAAACAGATTTACACTTTCAAACTGTTAGCTCCTCCACTAAGACTTTTAAAGACAATAAAACGAATTTTGATTGACACTTTGCCTGGTGGGCTTGGCCTGCGATAAACGCCTGGCATTCAACATCTTTCCTGTGTGAATACATTATTTATTATAACATCACTATAGTTACCTTTTAAAGCTAAATTGGAACATATATATATATATATCATTATATGTGTAGATTATTTCATTTTATTGCTTCACATTGAGCACATATCTTGTCGAGTATTGTGTATAGACATCTAGCTATTTAAAAGTCTTCTATGTTCCAGACAAATTCATATTCATCATATACATAATTGAATTAATAGGTAAAGATTGTTTTCAAAACCGTCTGGGCTCTAAAAGAGATTGTCAAACTTGCCCACTCAACTATATTGACCAAAAGCTGATTACAAAGCTACCTACACCAGCCTGGGCTGTTCAAGAAATCACATAATTAGATACTATTTACATCAAATGCATTAATTACTACGTGTAAAAATTATTATTAATAATAAAACTTTGTGCTAAAATATGGTTGACAATTCTCTTATGATGATATTGAAGCTAAGGCATTCATTCAGTAAAAGACGAAATTCTATGCTCATCAACATTTTGGATGATTCGCAAAATATTAAATAAGGCCTATAACCCTGCCTTATAATAATCTTTACGAAAAATACCACTGAATCCTCACTACGTTCATCATAGTTAGGCCTATATATCTTACATGGTAAAATGTTCTGTACACATCAATATATAATTCCAACTTGATACCAATACATAAAAAGTATACAAGACTACCTAAACAGGCCAACAACTTCAGCTACATTCAGTTCTGGGATATCTGCCTTCTAAGTTTGACACTACATCATAGGAATGCTTTAGAGTGTAAAACTAGCGATTATATACACTACATAATTTCAGCTCAATAACATTATCAGAGCTATTAAAACAGAGTTAAAAGTCAACGTGTGCTAAATAATTAATTTGAGCAGTGCTATCAGGCCTACTTCTTGCATAAATAAGCACTGAAAGCCTCGGAACACTCACTTAAGGCAAATCACGGCTTCTTTAAATCTCAAATATGCTCACAGGCAGGTGTACATCATAAACATTGTTATTGGTCGTCATAAACATTCGCATCGACATTGTGCGACAAACAAGCTGTTCTGAACGTATTCAATGTAAAACCGTCAGGTGGCGCAGCGTTGAGTGGAGCGACATCTGGCTTTTATATTATGCATTTCCTTCTTCTTAGCAGACGATAAAATAACAGAAGGACAAGAATACAATTCCATGTGAAGACTGTCTGTGTAATATTCATATATGTTGCAGGTCGAATCCACCTCACAGTCTAAGATCTAAGCAGTCAGTTAGCCAATAGAGGCTGTAGAATCGAACAGTGTTGACTTTGAAACCAAATATGAGTAAGGCCTACAAACACAATCTCTGTGAAGGAAGTCTTTATACATTGTGAATGTTCACTGTAAATTTTTCGTGTCTGGTGGAAACGGTTAGTATTGTCATTTGTGTGGTCTAGAACTGTGGAAAGGTTCTTCAATCCAAAACTTAGAATGTTTTGTGTGACGTGATGCGCTGGAACGAGGTTCAGGCATGCGCACTAGCCGTCTTAATCCTGAAATGTTGAAATATAAAATTGTTGAAGTGAAGGTGTGAGAGAAATGTATTTTAATTTGATAGCTGTTAGGCTATTGTAATTAAGCTTCTATGAAATTTACAATGAACTTATGGCTCATTGCACACAATTTTATTTGTTCAACAAATAAGATCTTGCATGTAAATTATTTATAATGCTTTAAATTGAATTTATCAAAATTGAGGCAAAAATGTATATAAAGAATAAATAGTTAAAAACTAGATACTACATTATTGTACTGTCAGGTAGTGTATACAAAATTCAAAATCAAAATTGGTTTTGGGAAAAATGACTCCTAGAAGCAAATATACAGAGTTTATAAAGTCATAATGCATGCTTCTGAAGAATTAATATATTAAGCATATTACATTACATTACCTTCCAAGGGGTAAACAATGTAAAACGCTACGACTTCATCAGAAGAATGTTCAACTTCATCATGTGATGCAAACATCGCGGACAGAATGCATGACAAACTACAGAGCTCTACTGTCACTACAGGCTAAATTCAAGGCACATAGATATAATAGATATATGTACTAATAGTATTAAAGAAGAATTTATACACATGTATAAACAGAAAAAAGGTATTGTTTGAAATTCAACTTGTATATAAGTTTTTTCGGATACATGTCATTTAAAAAGAATTGTGTTTCAAATGACTGTTTTTCCTAAGTGGTGAAGTCCATGATGTTTTTGAAGCCTTTTGAATCACAGCCGATAATGAAGTAGACCAAGAAGTTTGTCATCTTAGCCAATATCCCTGAATAATTTGTTGGCAAATGCAAAATAAATTTCAACTAATAAAGCCTGTGCAAAGTGCTAAGTATTAAAATAAGTGTTTGTGGTAAATTTATAAAGTATGGTGTTAAAAAGTTAATTTTAAAAGAATTAATTTTACATTTGCCAACAGTACACAAGCTGAAAAACAGTAAACATCATGTGGGAAAAAAACAAACAAGAATAAACAACAAAATGCTTGAAATCTTCGATGAGTTTTTATAAAAGGAGGTAAAGATTTTAAAACAAGGCAACAATCGACGCAATCGTTTCGTGATGTCAACAAAACACTGTGTACAACAAATGAGAAACAAAACAATGCCTAGGACATGGAATATAATAACTTTTAAAACAATTTAATATGATAATATCAAAATTATTGATCCAACTTATGCACTTATACTTTATGGAACTACATCACTTTAATTAACGAAACGATTTGTTGACAAAAGCGTTGATCATTTTGACAGTAACAATAATTATTCTAGATTATAATAATGATATCAACCCATGTTGCCCAAATCAAAATCAGCAGATAAAGTACAAATACAGAATGAATCATGAATGAATAATTATTAACTATAAGAAACATGACTGAACGTTATCATTTACCGAATAATAGTCATTTCAACTATATCACAGATCATGCGCGACCTAAGCGCCATTTTGACACTACTTTACATTTAAGGAAAGACAGTACCCTACCAGTTTTATGAGTCCCATCTATAAGCACACAATTTTCATAAGCAACTGCCTAAAGTGACTAATATCAGCCAGGAACAGAATGAAACAATTTATCCAACGTTACATCAAAAATATAACATCAGAGCAAAGCGAACTGGCGTTCTTCTACAGTTCGGAGACAAAGACCAAAATCTACCTACATTTTGATATTTTTTTTTGCATAACAGTCCCTCAGCCTAGTATTAGCTTCATTCAAGAAGCTGAAAATATTGTTATAATAAATACATGTATGTACTAAGTTTAATTTGCATAACATTGTATATTTTAACATTTCAATAAAACAGCAGTCCCTAGTTGTGCAGTTTTATCTACTGAACACACCTCTGTTAAGTTAAGACTAATCTTTACTGACTACCCACTAATAATTATGCAAGAAAAGTCTGAAATTTATCATATTCATGAACAATTACATTTTGATTCCCTTTAAAATGACTCAGCAATCAGGAATTACCAATTTACTTCTTTCTACATTCCTGATTGAATTGTTTGCTTTACATCATGTGACAGTTTTCAAGTCTGTCTAATAACCAGTATACACCAATGTGAAGTCTTTCATCAATTCCTTTCTAGCTCAATGGCACAATTACCTTCAAACTCAAACTAACATACTCAGACTATTTTTTCTGATTATTTACAAGTTATAAATACGATTTTTTTACATTCAATTGAGGCACTTGCCTCATATTCAGCTGGTCTGCATATGTTTTGGTGGAGGCACCAAACCAAAAATGCATAATATGGGTCATCTTCACTCCGTTCCTCTAGTTTGAATCGAAACGGAAGTTCATCTAGAGGCAACTAGTAGACCAGAATAATTCCACACCTAAAAACTTACCATGTACAATCAAAAACATCAGAGCACACACGTTTATCTACAGTCAAAAATTGAAAAAGGCGTGCCATTCAATTGATCGCAAATAGTTCGAACAAACGATCAGGAAACAGACATGCAAAAAATATGGTGACAAACTTTGGAATCATGCTGACTATGGATCAAGCAAGTGAAATACTAGCGATTGAGGTTTTTTGGGAAGAAGAGCAAGTGTGCATAGAATGTTTACAGTGGTAGCACGACCATCGTTTTCCGTCTCTCAAGTCTCTGTCCCAACAGTCGATTAAAAACTCTGACTTCGGAATGGCAAGAGTGTCCACTGTGTCAATACTTGCATAAAGTTTAGATAAACACCACTCGGTGTAAATCTGTGAATAAGATATTGGTGATGTACTGTGAACATTCTAGGCCTCAAACAGGGAACCGTGGCAGCTGTATCGGTCCGGTTTGCTACTAGAATGTTCCATACACTAGGAAAACAGTTAAACAGTTGTGCAATCTACTTGACCTCAGGCAGCGGTTCTGCTGAAAGTTTGTGCCATCGCTCGTGCTTTTTGTCCGACTGTTTCAAGCATTCAAACCAATGCTTCAGGCGGTCTCCTTTCGTGTTTATACCAAGCTGGACTCCTCCTGTAAGCAACGACACATTTAGAATCGAACAATAGACGAGAAACGAGGCACTGTATTGAGTGTCTCATTTCTGATCAATAACAGCTTGCCATATTTTTCTTTTCCAGTTTTCTTCGTTGTAACTATTTACTCAGTCTAGGATGGTCCAAAAAATGTTTTTTATATCCTACTCTGCTTCCAGACAAATTTCAAATTGACCAAAAATAATTATTGCAACATTTTTAGGTCTGGAGGTTTGTTAAAAGGCCTCAATTAATATTTCAGTACTACAATTTTGCAAAAAATATGTTTTTGGTCTTTAGAAGCTTTTTAGATGGGAACAGACCAGAAAATTGCAAAATTCTTTTTTTTTTGTCAATTTTTATGGACCACCCTTTTAATACTCACTTATTTAAACTCACTTATCTATTAAGAATGACATCCAATTATAAATAAATTCACATATATTACACACAATTGATTGTTTTACATTAATTATGAAATTAGCTTATGAAGCGCGATTTACATGTAACAATCATTTATAACTCAATTTTAACACCTCACACATCTTTAATATTATTCTACAACACCTAATGTGTTTCCTGTTTATTTTTAAATACATTGTAACACTGCAAACTCATAACATATTAATATTGGTAAATGCCTAATAAATTTACCTATATAATCGTTAGTCTTTCCGACATCATGGTCCCACACGGTGACCTCCAAGGTTTTCTTGGCAAGGTCGTTTGACATTATGTCATAGGAAAATTCCTGCAAATGAAAAAATGCATAATACAGCAATTTGTAACATGTATGGAGAATATGATTCTAAAGTGAACAAGTCGAATGCTGATTATCAGGTATGCCATAGTTAACAGCGAAACTTCTTATGAAACCTACTATAGACTGTTTAATAAGAAGTGCTTGTAAAATATCTAATAAAAGAAACTCCAAGATGTCTTCTTTAAAGCAGCAAGTGCGTATTGCTGACACACGGTAACTAAAAGTCTAAGCCACTTGTTGAGGGTTGGCCCCCAGACTATAACCCTAGAATTGCAAACACAGAGGGTGGGGTGGATTGAGGGTTTACGTCCTGTATTTCTGCACCTAATGGGCTTATTAGGATAGGCAGGGACCATGGCAATGAGATGAAGGATGAAACAGCCATCCAACTTAGGCTTGACGAGGAATTGAACCCGGGACCCAGTGGTTGGATGAGTTGCAAACACAAAATTCCATAACCTGAATGTTGTTTTACCGTTACAAAAAGTATAAAGGAAATGCATCTATAAATATATCTGATTCCATTAAAATTGCTAGCGTGCCAGCACAATAATGAAATAATCAAAAGTAATAGCAGACTATTTCTTCTAACAATAACAAATGTTCGCTTTAGCTTTTAGCTTTTACAGAGCTTAAAATAACCAAACGTCTGTCATTTACTGTAATATATTTATTAGAGTTCAATTACCTCATTAAATTCTGGATTCAGAGACCTCTTTATCACACGTGTTTTGTTTTTCGACCGCTTACTCTGGTCTGGCTTGAGATATCTGTCAAGAAAATTAAGTCATTGTTTAATAAAAGGTTTAATATCAAAGTCTCCCATTAAATAAATTACCTCATTTAATTCCGGACTCAGAATAATGGAAGGCTGAGATGCAGACTACAATAGCAACGGTATAACAACACATTTTTAAGAGCATCTGAAGTAATCTTTAAACACTATGAAACAATTTGACATCATCAAGATACAGGACTAAGTACTTCAGGCTCTATTAAATACAACAGAAAAGTTTACCAATTAAGTGACGATTATAGGCTTACCACATTGTGTCGCGTTTAAAATCTGCAATTTTAGGATATAAAAAAATGCAGAAAAGAGATTGATAAAGATACAAACACTTTAACATAAGGATCGGAATAGCCATTGGAATCCATGGGGGCAAGACCCGAGCACCGAACAACACCAACGATGAACTGTTTCTTCAGAGTGTTGTACGACAAACTGATTAGAATACGACCTCGCTCGATATCCTCGTCATCTTCCGGTTCGATCTGTAATGAGAAATGGAAGTATTGATTAACGATAATCATATCTGCAAGGCATTACTGAGCGAACACGGGTTCTTTAATTGGTTACAATGAGAACTGGATGATTCAAGCCATTGATATTCTTGGCGAAAGTTGACTGCCAGTGAAATGAAGAGACATTAATACAGGGGCCTGAAAAGGAAGAGATCATTTCTGTTGATTTAGTAATGGCTTGATTGGTGATTATGTCTACACTGATTCTAAAGAAGTCAGTTTCTATGAGTTTTAAGCTTAATAACTTAAATATCCAGATTTCTAAAATATAATCAAATCTAGCCTTATCTGACAGAAATAATTCTGGCTTCAGCATGTTCAGAACTCAGAACAATTTATTCGAAATATCACATATTATGTACATTTGGGAGTGGTCCTCTAAGGCAGAAATTCTGCCGCTATCAATGGCCACACCCTAGTTAATAAACAAAATGAACAAAATTGCAAAAATCCAAACCATGATAATTTTAAGACTTTTTAGTAATGACATTGCAGATGTATATAGGTAGTCACTAATGTAATGTCAGTGTTAATGAAAATGATGAGTTCAGCTTGAGTTATTAGAAAAAAATCCTCCTGGAAATACAAAGTTGCTCTCAAAAGTAAGCATACATGAAAATATCAAAATGTGTTTTAGTTGATTTATCTTTTTTTTTTAAATTTTTTTTTTTATATATTATGATATTTTGGTTCATTATAGTCATACAGTGGAGTTTTGCTTCATTTACTGAAATGTAAAATCTAATAGACCATGTATTATTCCGAAGAAATCTCAAATAAAATTTAATCGAAAAGGGCTAAATCACAGATTTAAATAATTACATGAGTATCATAGTTGCCTTTGAGATACTACAACGAATTGATAATTCTTGATTTTATTCGGGAAAAAATGTCTAATCAAGCAGTGAAGCACCATGGGCAAACAAGGGGCAAGAATATTATGTGTGTGAGCAACGTTACCAACAAAGTCTCTAATAGCCTATCAGACTGTCGACAAAAATATGGGCTTATGATGTTAGGAGTGATATTCGATGACAGGACGCCATGCATACTAATGAAGAGACCACGTGACAAAGCATAGAGCACGTGCCTCAAGTAGATGCTAAAAATAGCATCCATCGCAGACGACTAAGATTTCCTTTCAATCAAATGTAACGTGAATCATACAAGAACTTAACTTGCACCTTCCACAAAATAGGTGATAAAGCCACTGTCATCAAGTCACACTAGAGATGATATTTAGAATCTTGAGGTTTTTCAATCAATGTTCTAAAATTACATGTAATTTTAACAAAATTTGTTGTCAACAAGATGGGACGGGTTATTGGCCGGAGACGTGTTTTGAAAACAAGTTCTCTTTCATCAAATTCACCAAATTTCAACAAAAATGTCTTAGTTTCATTTCAAACCAGATAATATGCGCCAGTTGGTAGGAATAGTAAAAGTACCCCTTTGTGGCATATAGTGATGGGCATGATGATGATAATAACAATAAATTGTAGGCCTACTTGACAATCAAAATATGCATTTCATTACTAAAATTTGTCCCCACAGGGCCTACTTGTGAACAGATTTTTGAATGCTCGCAATAAGTTGTAAGGGAATGCTGCAAATTTTGAATGTCTGACATGTTGGATTAATGAAGCATTTAGCATAGCACTGCTAATTCAAAACTATCACTACTGGAAATATTAAAACGAATCAGCAAAAACGAAAAAAAATACAGGGCCATTTACCCCTCTAGCTACCCCGAAAGATTGAATCACAAGCTGTAAATATGTTCACTCAGTTTCACAATGTAAGGTTTGTACTGTAGAAAACAATTACAGTACTGCACTGTAAATTTATTCAACAGTAACATACCATCAAATTACAGTACTGCGCTGGCAACCAGTAATTTACTGTAAAAACTACAGCTTCGTTTTAACAGTGTATGTTTGTCCTGATGCCATTAAAAATTCCATGAAAGGTACACATTTATCTTTATTAAAAGAAATAGCAGAAATACCCTAATATTTTGTCAGGTTTACAATTGATCTACCCTTGTGAGTAGCAATAACCCACTGGGGTTCTTTGGGGTCTCCTGGGAAATTTAACACTAATAGAAAATGTAATAATTTAAAATTTATCATGCCAAAAATTACAAAATATCATGCTGTATTCTTGTTTAATTGCCAAATAAATTATTTTCAATTCAATAATAGCCTTGGGGGCTGGCTGTACCCGAGTAATATTAAACAACAAATTCAAAAGAATCACATTAATAAGGAAAGTTACAAAACTGATTGTAAAACAGAAGAGGCACAACAGCTGGAAAGCAAAAGACACTTGTTAATGAAGACAAATCACAGAGGGAAACCAGGGCCCAGATTATGTGTGGCCATCATGAGAACTTCATTTGGGGAGACAAGTTGATTAATCCTCTCATTATCACTCATCCCAAGATCACTCGTCACTCCAGGATACCCCCTCTTTATTCCTAATTAGCTACGACCCTCAATAATAATTCTCATAATTTCTATCAATCTCTCAACCACCACCACCACCACCACCATCATCATCACCATGAGCCTTGCTTCCAGTTCTCTCAGCTTGGTTACTAAACCATAGCATAAGCTAAAGCAAGTCCCCCCACAAGTGACACACTATATGCCTTGCTGCTTTCGATTTCCAAGGGACAATTGGCAATTTTCTGGCCCACCAATTACATGAAATGTTTCGCTGACTTACTCTTTACTTTATGGACAAGTCAATACAAGCAAGACACATTATGACAGCCCCTCATTCCTTCCTTATACACAGTTGGACTGACCCATGGCAGGGCCACTGGACTGGACACTGGTCAAAACAAGTAAAACTAGATATCACATCTTGTGAAAGAAAAAGTAATTTGCACAAATTGCTTTTCTAACCACTTTCACGATATTACTTCTCAACATTAGTAACAGGTATAATTTGTGCAAGGTAAACAGTTATGTGCAATCGTATTCTGCTAGGCATTACTGAGCAAACACGGGTTCTTTAATTGGTTACAATGAGAATGGAATCATATAATAAGGAAAACTCCAGCAGTCCTAGGGTTACTGAATAGCAATAAAAACAACAAATGTTACATCTCGAACTGCATCATAACCAGCTTCTTTCACACGGTTTCATCCAATGCGAATGTTCTCGTAAATGTGTAACTTTCCATTTATATGAGCTAATAAAGTTAATAATATTATATTATTTGGTTATATTTTCTTGATATAAGCAATAATAACAGATTATGACAATATTTTGATGCATTCATAACTTCTATCTTTTTCGCAATATTAAGCTTTCATGGACAAACTTGTTTAATATGACTGGATAATCTACACGAATTGCACATACAGTTACTAGCATATCTCATCAACTACCAAACTAGCCGCAACAATATCAAAATCTATTTATTTTTAGACCATCACTTTCCTAAATATGACTAGGCATACCAGTGAAAATTTCAATAATCTAGAACAACAAGCATTTTACCTTTTACAATCACTAATCAGATTTATCGGTATATATGAGGCTCACTCAGCATATATCTCAAGAACACATTGCTTCTGTGACAGCATTTCAATTTAACTCATTGTAAACCCGTAAACGATACATTTATAAGTAGCAGGATTGAGAAACGAAACTTACATGGCCCATGCGCTTTTCGAGGTACATAGAGAAGTTCTTGGTTTCATGCATCTTCAGCGTTTTCAGAGGCACCCGCACTTCTCCAATGAAGTCGTAACCAAAGCGATCTTCATCAAGTACACACAGTCGCAGAATCTTCTTTCGCATGTCCTCCTCTGTGATTCCGTAGTAAGTCAGAGTTTCATTCCATTCTGGATGTAATGTCTTGGGTATCGTTTTGGTCCGCAACTTAAAGGACTGAAGCGAGATGAGACAACATTTTGCAAAGCAATATTTTAGCAATACATATTTGCATCATGTATAGGATCTTTCATTAATTACAAGCACACGAAGCACAAACCTTTCCTGAACTTGGTAAGAGGTTAAGTTTCACATAAGGATCTGAGAACCCGTTTGAGTCCATTGCTTTTAAGTGCTGCAATGAAAGAAATCATACCATAAAAACGTTGTCATGCACATCAGAATAAATAACACAATATGGCATTTAATTGCAAACTGAACCTTTAAAGCAGCAATTACCTTTGCTCTTGTAACAGTGCAGTGTAATGCATTCTTTATCGAATCATATAATAAGGAAAACTCCAGCAGTCCTAGGGTCACTGAATAGCAATAAAAACAACAAATGTTACATCTCGAACTGCATCATAACCTGTTGATAAAACAAATTTCTCTGTAAACCAAACAGCTTCTTACACACGGTTTCGTCCAATGCGAATGTTCTCGTAAATGTGTAACTTTCCATTCATATGAGCTAATAAAGTTAACTTTACAATTTCCCCTCTGAATTAGCAATTAAAAATATAGCACTAAAATATACTGATTGCAATTTCCCCTCTGACTTAGCAATTAAGTATAGCACTAAAATATACTGATTGCAATTTCCACTCTGACCTAGCATTTAAGTATAGCACTAAAATATACTGATTGCAATTTCCAATCTGACTTAGCATTTAAGTATAGCACTAAAATATACTGATTGCAATTTCCACTCTGACTTAGCATTTAAGTATAGCACTAAAATATACTGATGAATTTTCCCCTCTGACCCAGCAATTAAGCATAGCACTAAAATATACTGATTGCAATTTCCTCTCTGACTTAGCAATTAAGTATTGCGCAAAAACATACTTATTACAGTATTTCAGTAATCCACACAAAAAGACAGGTGCAAGACGAAAACAATTAATCTAAATCTAGTTTACATACAAGTAAATGAACACAATCAACAATTGTGCCTTTTGCGTAGTGCACAAAATAAGTTTTACTCACCATCCTTATCATCATGTGCTAATGAAGGATAGTCAGTTTCATTTGCTAAAAAAATGACAAACATCACAAAAAACTTAGACTGAAGTTAAAGTGCTCTACGTGGAAACATAGATCGAAGTTATAGTGCCCTACATGGAAAATAATAATCAAATGTAAACTGCGTGTCTGAATAAAAATAACTATAAACTACTGTGTTAAACTCTGCAAAGGTTTTTGGAACATAGCCATAACGTACTTAAATTGGAACCAAAAGAATAAAATGTTAATGTTTTAAGTAAAAATAATGGTTCAAAACTAATAATTCGTAACTGTATAAATAATCAATGAAGAATTAAATAATATCAAGAATAACAAAGAATATATAAAATAGAAATACACATTGAATACATATCTCTATATATACATTCAACTGAAACAATTCATCAAATTAGTGAGAAAAAACAACAACAACACCAAAGAGAGAAAGCAAATGACATGTAAGGTACTGAAACCAAGAGTGAGAAGTGTAATAATACCAAAATGAAACGACATGTTCATGAAGAGTGGGGTGGCAAACAAACTCATTGACGATTGGGAACTAAAGGTCATGCATCATGTGGGCAGCATGATAAAAACATCACAAAAACACCGATGACGACAGGACTTACTTGGTCCCTCGTCAGACTCATCTGACATTGCATCCACATCAATATCAGGGATTGGGGATTTTTTCTCAGGAACTTTTGCGGCGACGGTAACAGAGGTCAATTCCTTTCTAGCTGGTGAGGCTGCAGCAGAATCTTCAGACACTTTGCGAGAGGGTGAGGAAATTGCAAGCGTTTGCTGGTCTCGAGGCATCACTGGAAGAACAGGCACCCCTCCGACTGGAGGACTTGTCCGGGACTGGGTGGAAGACTGAGTCCCGGGTGCTGCCAGTTTACTCCCTGAAGAGGATTTAGTGGTCACCATAGCAGATCCATCAGCTTGACCTGCCTCTCTCTGGTAAGGACTTAATGACCTGTCCCGGCCATTTTTATATGGACTTGTTGACCGTCGATCTTGAGCAGAAGAGGATGAGGACGGGAAGTTTGAACTTGTTCGACGTTCACCTCTGTCACTGTGACTACCATAGGGGCTAGCTGAACGTGGCCTGTCAGCATATGGGCTGGTTGCTCGTTTGTCACCAGCAACAGCCTCCTGACTACTTGTCCTTCGGCCACTACTAGAACCTAAACGATCCCGGTCATCACGACCTGTTTGCATTGTCCGATTTTCCTGACTTCCTTGTTTAGCAAGGCGGTCACGTCTGTTACTCTTACTTGATGAACTTTCACGCTTTCCTTGTGAGTTTTTTTTATTCTGCTGCTCATCATACGTACGCTGGTCCCTGTCAGAGTAGTAGTCTCTACTCCTGTCTGAATGGCGTCCATCAGGATAACGGTCTCTTTCATTATAACGATCACTATACCGAGAGCCGAGTGACTCTCGACTTGATCCAAGTTCGCTACCCCTATCTCTCACACTAAGTTCACTAGCAGTCCGATCTCTGGTACTAGGATCACCAGATTTGTCCGACTTGGAATCAGGCCAATCACTTCTTGGATCTGCAGATCGGTCTCTGAGATCACCGGACCTATCTCTGGCACTTGGGTCACCCGTTTTGTCACTTCTCCCCACTCCCCGAGTTCTATCTCCATAAGGATCTCTCCTAGAGTAAGGGTCCCTTCTATCCCCAACACCCACTTGATGATAGTCTCTTTTGTCTGTAGGGTCCCTCCTTTCACCATATGGGTCTCTTCTGTCTTTTCTTTCAGCAAAAGGGTCTTTCCTATCAGAATAAACATCTCTCCTCTCTGCATAAGGATCTTTTCGGTCAGCATGTGGGTCCCTTCTACTGGTATGGAGATCTCTTCTGTCAGCATAAGGGTGTCGATTGTCAGCATATGGATCCTTTATCGGTCGGTCAGTGTAGGGATTCCTAGCATATGGGTCAGTTCTGTCAATGTGGGGTTCATTCTTGTCAATATATCTATCGCGTCTCTCAGCCAAAGGATCTCTTTTATCTAAGGAGTCTTTTCTCTCTGCAAATGCTTCGCGCCGATCCCTAACTCTCTTGTCTGGGTACTGGGGTGGTTGTTGGGGTAGTTGTTGGGGTAGTGGTTGGGGTATTTGTCGGGGTAGTTGTTGGGGCAGTTGTTGGGGCAGTTGTTGGGGCAGTTGTATGGGAGGTTGTTCGGGTAGTTGTTGGGGTGGTTGTTGGGGACCATGGGGATCTCGGTCCAAGTAACGGTCACGACGACCGTAACGATCACGATCTCTATCAGTGTAACGGTCACGAGTGTCTGGGTATCGACCATCCATATATCGCTCCCTGGGGTCCCCATAACGAGGGTCCATTCTCTGCTCATAACCTCGGCGTGATTCGTAGCGAGGATCTGCATCCATGTCACTACGTTCGAAACTACTATTATAGCTAGAAATTGAATCTTGGTGAGAAGGGGCTGAGCTGTTTCGACTTAATCCTGAAACACACCAATACCAGCCACTTTATATCCAATCACCCAAGAAAAAACTAGACTACATTAATAAAGATACAGTTATGAAACAAAGACATCAATGAGGAACAATAACCCACCATGACCCACCAATATTGCCAATATTTTGTCTTAGAACACCTGCCACCAAAGAACCATGGTGCACTGATAAATCTCCATTTCCCCAGGAAACAGACAACATAATGCAAAGTAAGGACACTTGGAAGGTCATTTACATGTAGCATGCCTAGGCTTAATTATTACCTGTTTGGCCTTGTATTAGTACACAGTAAAGCACTCAAGAACTTTCAGAATTCTGATAGGAAGCTTTATAATGGCCGAAACACCCTCCGGTTAATATTATAATAAAACCACTTACACTGAGGATCACCTTTTTCAGACCATTTGTCACCTAGTATCAATATTAATGAAGCCATGACTTTACTGACAGACTTCACAAAAAGTTGGCAGCCTCTAAATGAGTCATTTCATGAAATTTGACGGTAATTACAGCCCAAATAATATATTCCCTACTTCTTAAAATATGCCTCATTAATCAAAGACAGTCATGTGGAAATAATCCAAACCATAGTATAGTATTTACAGCATGGCACATGCAGGTATCATGTATCAGACCTTACAATAAGATTTCCCATTCAATAGTAACAGGCAACATCTCATAAGTCTCAGGAGTACAGTTAGAGATGATTAAGAATCCCATAGCCGAATTCAGCCGAAATGGCGTACTTACTGCCAATACTTGACCGGTCACTCTCCGGCTCCTCATGACCTCGCTCATCCTCTCGACTACTTTCAGTTGCAGATAACTGACCACCGTAATAGTTTCCACTGGTAATACTGCCTCTGCTTCCACCGAGATGCTGTGAGGTGTACAATGTATTGCTTCGCCCCGATGTCACACTTAATGTATCGCTCTCTGCTGCAAAGGAAGAATGGGTAATGATTACTTATATATTTAACTGACTTTTTACTTACCAGGTAATCAATTAAATTCTTTCTGGTTTCACTTAACACAATGGAGTACTTATATTAATATCTTACATAAATGCTATAAAAGCAAACTGTATTGCATCTAATCACCATTGTTTGTAACTACTTTGGGCAATGTGTATTTTTTAGATCATGGTGTAAAACATCGCGGTGATAAATGATATAAGCAAGATTTAGGGTGTTGATATGATGCAAAAAATATTGCAAAATAAAAAGGAAGCTTAAAACGAATGTGTGCGCGCCATGAGGATGAACACATCAACAAATTACAATGTTTAGTTTGTCGTAAAATACAACGTGTGGGGGACTGAAAATTTCACTGTAAATACTTCACATAGTTACAGTTTCAACAGCTTCGTTGGAGAAAAGTACAGAAATATAACACAGAACACAATGATGTCTTGTGGTTTATAAATATTTACAATAATACTGTAAAATATTTGACATGACAATAAATAATGAAAGGAAATGCATTCAAACAGGCAACAGACAGGGTAGAGGGATGTTCCTGGTTATTGGAAGGAGATGGCCACATTTGATATGAGCTATCCATTGGGTGGGATCAATACAGGCTGTCATACTTAGTGATTTTTCCTGTCCAGAAAATGGAGGACCCTATGATCATAAACCGTCGATCCTTACCGAGCTATTTTATAGATCTAACCTAAAACCTTCGATTCACACTGACATTACTTCTAAGTCTTGTACATAAGGATGAATTATAATAAGCTGTAAAGAGATTTCGAAAATGCAGAAATGGGTAATTCAAATATTAGAGTACAAAAAACAAAACAGTGACATACGCTGTAATGCATATTAGCATGTGGCTTAGAACAAAATAGAGTTGTTTTGAAGGTCATCAAAATGTCAAATATGATGAATGTAAAACACACAAGGGCAAGCCGACCATTGAATAAATTTAGATATAGAAAAGTAAAAACCTTCTACCCTCTGACTGATATACTGATATGCTTCTCTACAGTGGAGAGTATTGTTTTGATTTTACTTTGGTTCAATTCAAACCTTGTTTTAACTTCTTTTTTTTTTTCAGACTGAAGCTGGTCTTCGTTGATCACCCTGACCATCTGGCTGCTTCTCAGAGAGAGGGATTGCAGCAAGGGCCCAAGCTGATCCCCCAGCTATTACAGATGTTTGAGGAGGGTCAGGATAAGCTGGCAGGACAGAAAATGTAGCTGGTGGAATGAAAATGCTGCAGCACAACCGATCACAGATTGCCCAGCTGTATTGATCCGATTCCACGGCTATACGGCTCCTCTATATTTTATATTCGCTTCTCGAGGCATTCCGATGAGCCATCAATCCCAAAGCAATATTGCTGCAAACATGTCGCGAGGGGGCAAACGATACACTGAGACCAACATCCATTTATGCAGCCAGCCTGGCTTTTATTATGCAAATGCTGGTAATAAGCTGAGTAATAACTTCCTGTGTATATGCAATCATATTGCATTCCGGTGGTCAAAACATTTCCAGACCATTTACAAACATAGCTCCACACAAAGCTGTGGACACACAAGGAGGGAGTAAAGAATACGAAATGCAGAAAATCATTGGTCAGGTTGGCAGAATGACCTGCAGTTTAGCAGTAATTTGATCATGAATGATAAAACACAACCGTTAAAAAGATAACAGTTACAGTTTACACAGAAAATCAGATGGTTCCGCTGGATTATACCAACAAATATGATCTTACAAGGCATACTCTTGTGATCCCAAATGGACACGACAAAACATAACATCCAGGTTATACTTTTAAAATTCTTTAAAAAAATCGGATGAGTACCACCTGTGTATCATCTGTTAAAGAAGAAGAGTGTAGGAAGGCTAGCTCAGGGAGTTTTTCCTTGATAAATATACATCACATGCCAGGGGTGTTGGCACCTAGAGGATGGACAAACTGTTCCATGACAACATAATAAAATGTGTCCATGCAATATCTTCTTTTCTTGTTATGTTTGAGTTTGAGAAATCGCTTAACAATATGCTGCACTTTCTGTTGGTCAAAACAAGCCTAAATCAGCATCGGGAGGTAAGGTGTCACAGGCTGGTGTAGTGTAGCAACATGTTTGCTGTATAGTAAGACAACTATGTGATCATCTATATACCCTGGTGGTGGTTGATTAGGGCTTTACGTCCTGTATTTCTGCATCTGATGGGCCCATTAGGACAGGGAGGGACCATGGCAATGAGACGAAGGATGAAACAGCCATCCAACTTAGGCTCGACCAGGAATTGTACCCAGGACCCAGTGGTTGGAAGCCCAGCTCGCTACCTAGGCCCCCACCCCCTCATCTATATATCCTACCATTGATTATGTGTCTAACCATATATTATTACTATTATGCTGATTAGTGATTACAACATTTTTAAACTAACGTACATGAGTCCATTCAATGATTTTGACCCGATACACTGCATATTAACCAGAAGAACCACCGTTAGGAAATGATGATGAAATCACTTTATCCTGAGATTCATGCAGATACTAACCTGTGTAATACATCAGTATTTTTAAGCAAAACGAGACTTTTCCAACATAACATTAATGGGACACACCTTCTGGAACCCTTATTTAAGACCAACCATATGTTTGCTGAATGCTTACAACCCTACTTATCCTTACTCATTTAAATCAACTGATATTCTTAAAATTTTACAGTAGCCACACCGCTTACAAAATACAATGAAGTAAACCAATCATACAATACAAAAATAAACACATTGGTGTATTTCGAGACATACACTGCAGGGGTCAACACTGTACTTAGGGACTAAAGCAATCACGTGGACTACATCCACCAATGGGAGGCAAGCTTTCTGGGTCAAGTTTGTTTACCTGGAGTGCAAACTTGTTGTCAGTGAGCAGTAGCTAAAAAACCAAACAAAACTCAACTCAACATCCCTTCAAATATTCATATGTTCATTTGACAACTCAATTGCAAAATCTCAAAAAACTAAATCATGTAACTAATCGTAACTAGCTGATATAACCGAATAAACAAAACAGCACATAAGAAATCATAAATTTCATCAGTTTTAAATAATTATTCTAATCATGAATTCTCCAATTTTAGACAATGTGTGCTCATTTATAAGTAAGTCATAAATTAGTGCTTGATTAAATATAAATTATGCATGTAAAATTACACTGCGGCGCAAGTACAGAATCCTGCGAAAGTTAGTCACTCTACAAGACGGCTAATACATTCCGTAGTAATAAAATTATTCGGGTTAATATAACCTAATTTATTCAAACATTCTGGACAGTCGAAAAGAACGTTGTATAAGCTAATTACCAAAACGCGACAGCAAAATTGTTAAAAAAAATCTTTGGAGTGTCCTCTGTTTTGCAGGATACTGTACATTGATTATTAAAAAAAGTCATAAACAATATTTCAATGTGATACACCACAGAAGAGGTTAAAATGAGTCAGTACACACAGAGAAACACATGTCAAACCAAACACTTAAAAGTGTATTGGCAATGAACTATAGTGAGTTGCACCATGCACATGCTTAAATATCAGAAGTCAGAAATGGACGCAGGGCACATTGTAGTAGGTCATTCACATTCACATGTTTTATAATCATTATCTATATAAAGTACAATGTTTTAGGCTGTAACTGACCTAAAATTACATATACTATTTTTATCATATGAAATGCATGCTTTACTATAATAACTGAAAATAAAAAGTTCATGATTTGAACTGCCAAAATTGGTTTCAAAATTTGGATGTATCTCATTCCCTACTAGTAAAATTTCTCAATCACTTTATTAGATAAGGACCGAGATAAGGACGGGTGTTATCAGCTGATTATTAGTTTGTAATAAAATAGAATAAACAATTTATCAGGAAAAATTTGGGATTGTTTCAAAACGCAGGCCAATGATAGATTTATTGAAGTGACATAACCTATCAAAAATTGATAATTCCATAAAAAACTGGCAATATGCTGTTTGGAAATTGTAATATTCACATATAATTCAAAAACATTCAGAGGGAAGCAGATAAAATCATCAGTATTTGCCATATAAGGATGATTTATCAAAAACATTTAGAGGTAACTGATAAAATGATCAGTATGTGCCATATGTGGACCATTTGTCCAAAAATTCAGGGGCAGCTGATAAAATTATCAGTATGTGCCATATAAGGAAAATTTATCAAAAACATTAAGGGGCAGCTGATTAAATCATCAGTATGTGCCATATAAGGACGATTTATCAAAATCATTTAGGGGCAGCTGATAAAATCATCAGTATGTGCCATATAAGGAACATTTATCAAAAACATTTAGGGGCCGCCAATAAAATCATCGGTAAGTGCCATATAAGGATGATTTATCAAAAACATCGAGGGGCAGCTAATAAAAATTATCAGTTTGTGCCATATAAGAATGATTTGTCCAAAAATTTAGGGGCAGCTGATAAAATCATCAGTATGTGCCATGTAAGAACGATTTATCAAAATCATTTAGGGGCAGCTGATAAAATCATCAGTATGTGCCATATAAGGAAAATGTATCAAAAACATTTAGGGGTAGCTGATAAAATCATCAGTATGTGCCATGTAAGGACGATTTATCAAAATCATTTAGGGGCAGCTGATAAAATCATCTGTATGTGCCATATAAGGATGTTTTATCAAAAACATTTAGGGGCAGCTGATAAAAATCATAAGTATGTGCCATAAAAGGAGATTTATCAAAAACACTTAGGGGCAGCTGATAAAATCATCAGTATGTGCCATGTAAGGACAAACAGGTAGTGGAGAGAAAACAAGAATAAAACATTGCTGACTATTTCTACATATATGACTAAACGATAGAGCAAGGGTTAGAGGTCTCCTACCCTTGCGAACAGAGGCCGGGGCGCGAGAGTTATAGGTGTTCCCAGGCCCCGGATGTTGAACATGAGCAGGGAGGGCTTGAGGAGGTACAGGAGGATTCTGGGTATTCATCACGTGACCAGCTGCGAGCAACAAAAAGTTCCATCTTCACTTTCATACTTGGCTGATCATCAGTTTGACAGTAATTGTAATGTGTAATATGATTTTTCATTCAATGATTAGTTTCATTGAAAATCAAATACATTTTCTACTAGTTTACCAGAGAGTAAGCGATGTAGTTTTTTTCTATTATTATAAAATTTGATTTACCAGAAAACTAAAGTTTTAAAACAGTTTATTATTGAGCTGATCAATGAAACCTGATTTTTTATCCTTATAAAATTTCCAGAAAATTGCAAAGGACAATTATTTGTTTCACCATTGCATTTTACACAGCTTAATATCCATTACCGTATTTTACATTTAGCCGTTGCCATCAAATAAATACAATTATTAACAATTAAACAGAACGGTCCGAATAATTTGGTTAACACTTTGTTGTATCGTAAATTTTTGGTGTGAATTGTCAACATTAAACAATGCCATTTAGAACACGTTTAATATCATTAAATTTTACATCTTTGCATGTCGGAAAATTGCAATGATTACATATAATAATTTGCATTTAAACTATAATAACGAAACAAATTTTTTTTTATTTTTTAATGTTATATTACCGCTTTGTATGAGCGGTTGCATTGGTTAAGTTGATTTGAGGGGGTTATCAGCTATATCCATGATATCTGATATTATCTATACGTCTGTGATGGCTGAAGTTGTTGTAAAACTTTGTCAAAGATATAGTATTTGTCAAACATTAGTATTTTGACTGATAAAATTCTCTTTGACACCAAACTTATGATTTTCTCTTAACCAAATAATATTCGGATTAATTGAATTCTATCCGAAACCAATTTATTATTTTTTCTTTAACTAACTAATATTCCGACTAATTGAATTCTATCAGAAACAAAGATATTCTTTTGAACCCAATAATATTCTTACTTATAGAATTCTATTGTAAATCAATTAATAGTTTTCCTTAATACACAATTGATGAGTAGACACAAATCGGTTTGAATTGACACTAAATATACATATCTGCAAAGCGGTTGAAAGCAAGTTGCATTTTATTGAATGCCAATTACTCATTTTTTCCCCATTCAATAAAAATGCATTCTTTTTTTTTGTATATATAGAACTATCAACTACCAGGCAAAATTCTATGGACTGGGAACTAAAGAAAAAATACATTAAATGGGTTAGCAACAAAATATAGAAGGGCCGGGTTAAATTACTGAATATAAATGTATATGATATATACATGTAGGTGTTACTCTATTGGGTATTCATACATGGAAAACTTCGAATTTTATTAAAAACTTTTTTTTCAATATAAATTACAACTAGATCATGCATTCTACAGTACAGCTAATACTTTTTAATTGGTACTATATATAAATTGCTATATATATATATGATTATCAGGGAACTGTATCTACAAAAAAAGGAAAATGATGGATGTACCTGAGTCCCCGCCAGGGAGGGGAGGTCGTTTTGATCGACGTTTGCTGATTGTGACGTCATCATCTGAACTCGAGGTTTCCGGGTCGCTGATGCCCCCATGAGGCGCTGAAACAAACCAAACTGACATTGAGTATTGCATTCTGGGAAGACCTAATAAAATATCCTATATGTGCTCAAGGTAAACATGCATCAATTTTAATGAAACTGCACATGCATGTTCCTTTGCTCAAAAGGCAATACCCAGATAGTATTCCAAATTGTTTCAACATCGGCGCGATCAGGGCGATGTTAATACAATGTTGTAACGACAATGGCCAAATGGAAACGATGCTGGGCTGATTTGGAATGTTATCTCGGTATTAAAAAAAGTTAGGTTGGATCTGATTATATTTTCATATGGGCTGAGCACCAGTATACACAGAATTGACTAAGCAAGTTAAAAATAATTAAATTTTCCATCTTTGCATGTCGGAAAATTGCAATGATTACGCATAATAATTTGCATTTAAACTATAATAACGAAACAATTTTTTTTTTCTTTTTAATGTTATATTATATATATAGATTTTATTGACATGTAAAATATCATAAATGATACATATGTCATTCAGTTAAAAGATAACATGAAAGAGACATTAATGTAAGTACAGAAAGCAATAAAATTTCAATAATCAAGGTTCCAGCCACCAAGTTAACTTATAATACGTGTTTAAAATCCACATACACAATAGAAAAAAATACAAGCCGCTAATAAAAACATTTCACTCTCAAAGTCCAAAACATGACAAGCACATCATAACTAATAAACTAATAAACTAAATTAATAACTGTGTGGATACAGGAGATGGTTTTCTCTACACATCAGCTTGAAGGAGAAACTTTCCTAAACTAATTAATAACTCAGGTTCCTTGTTTGTCATTATTGCTGTAAACTTAGTTATATCATCTAGAGACAAGAAGTTGTTAATAAATTTAGTTGCATTCAAAAAAAGGTTAACACGGTGTTGCTCATTACCAGGACAGACAATCAAACAGTGAATTTCGTCTTCTACAAAGTTTAACGTACACTTTTCACATATTCTATTTGGAGCAGGAATTATTGGTTTATGGTGTCGACCTGTTTCAATCTTCAGGCTATGTGAACTTGTCCTAAATCTAGCTATTTTAGTTAACACTTTGCGAATTTGTTGCAATTCAAGATAAGGTTCTATTCTACAATCAGTTTTAAATAGTTTATATGTCCTAAGTTTTGGTTGTTGTGAACTGTCATTTATTGCATTTATAAGTCGCTCATGTTCGGCTTCATAGAGTCTTAGTTTCACTGTGTTAGAGATATTATCAATGTCAAAGTTTCTGAGGTTACTAATATCATATTCAATGTTGCAGTTATTTAATACATGACACACTTTACTGAACCAGTTATTTCCATTTACTGCATTCACATAAATTTCCTTCTGAAAATTTAAACATTTCTTAAGTAAACTGTCATCAGGTGCTCTTTCCAATCTTATCCAGTAATTCACCATTCTAATTTTCTGTCTGACATGCAATGGGAATCTACCTGTTTCACCATAGACTGCTAAAGATGGTGTTTGTTTTCTAACTCCTAATATGTTTTTAAGATATGCAAGTTGCAAATTTTCTAATTCAGGCATAGATTTTTCACTTGTCCATATTTCACTATTGTACTCCAGGATAGGTAAAATATAGGTATCAAACATTCGAAGAGATAGCATGGGATCGATTTTTCCTAATGCTTGTTTTGAATCACCTTGCAGTGCAAAGAGCGCTTTATGAGCTTGTGTTGAGAGGTATTCCGTCATCTTGCTATGTATTCTACGCTTATTAGTAAGCATATGGCCAAGATATTTGAAGCTGTCAACATTTACTAGTTTTTCCCCATTACAGAAGAAGGTGCTTATTGCTTTGTTACCAATCTGCATCACTTTGGTTTTACTAACATTTACAATAAGGTGCCATTTTTTACAGTAATTATGAAGTGAATTTATACTATTTTGCATGCAATTAGGAGAATCAGCTACAAGTGCGATGTCATCGGCATACAATATATGTGTAAGAGTAAAATCACCTAATGTTATTCCATCTGATTTTTCAAGATGATCGGGTAGATCTGACATAAATTCATTGAATAATTTTGGAAATATTACCGGAAATATATTACCGCTTTGTATGTGCGGGTGCATTGGTTAAGTTGATTTGAGGGGGTTATCAGCTATATCCATGACATCTAATATTATCTTGATACGTCTGTGACGGCGGAAATGTTAGTCGGATTGTGGATGCAGTAATTCCAGACACAAACTGTACTCACAAGTTGCCTACTTATACTAACTGTTAAGTCAAGAAGACTATTACTATATTCTTTGCGTAAAATTACAATTCTATTGTCAAAGGTACTGTTTAAAGTAATGTGTCATTAATCACACAAACATGTTCATTGATTTATTGGGTATTATAATTGATTGTGTATCTGTATAAAGCAAGTGGACAAAAATGCTTTTAAAACTGAAACATAAAAGACCAGTAAATTGCTTTGGCCATGAACCTTGAGAATGTACAGTGCAGTAGTAGTTCTAACATTCACCACCAGCGGCACTGAAATTAACATTGGGGGCTGCATACTGGGCCAACAACCACATCAATTTGGGCGAAAATAGCCAGATTAAGTACAGGTTTTGCCTGTTTTTTCAACAGAGGGTTGTTATTTCCAAATTCTACACACTTAGTGGCTCAGTTCTAGGCAATTTTGGAGTCCCCTTCTTACTCCCCGAACAGTGGCTGAATTCAACAGCATCAAAACAGTTCACTCATGTCAGTCAAGTGCTGAATTGGACAGAAAAAACCTAAGGGTTTTTCTGTCAAAAATATGCCGAGCCATAAGGAGATAATCACCACTGTTCAATCATTTTCAAAACATTGGAGTGGAGTCCCTTGCAATTTATTGTAAGTTACTTTGCAAAAGTACCAACGCAAATATCATTAACAAAATTGTGTTCATCAGAGCTCCTTGTTAAGATTTTTCAGATACTTCTGACCTGCAACTAGAAAATGCCGAATGTCCTGAATCAGAAATACACAGCCACTGATATAGTGAATCTCAATAATAACTAGTGCCAATTAGGGTTCATAATTACGTAAGATAAGTAATTTCAGGTAATTGCTAATGACTCTGTCAGCATATATTAACCATGTTGCTGAACAGGATGGATCAGATTGCAAAATGCATAATTGGGTTCTACAATAGAGTCTTTTCCACTGAACAGCCCTGAATTCAGCAGGACATAAGTCTTTCCTCTCCTCTTCTTGCTCATTTTGCTTTTTAGACACAGTAGGTCATAACTAACTGATTCCATAAATATAACTTTCTCAGAAAAATAACAAACATCAACTAAATGATAAAGTGTCAAATATACATTAAAATGCATTAAAAATACTGCTGCTAGAATGCACTTCGCTTCAGCCAATCACAGCCAAGGGCGGGAACTTTTTCAGCCAATAGAATTGCAGTATTCTGTTTTAGCCACCTGTTAGAAATATAGAGATCCTTCCGTGAAAATCCACTATTCTAGAATCACCATCACAGTCTGCCAACCAACGAATAAAATATTTACAGCAGATCTGCTCAGTTCCTTCATGCCATAGTTGGGGGCCTTCATTCACAACCCCATGGTTTGCAGTGTTTCACCTTGACCATTCAAACACAGCAACCAATTTAATTGATAACACTTTGCAAAAAAAATAAGGCGAAAATGTGACAAAATAATCCGGTAAGCTGGTTGCTAATATGATCCTCTCCAGAAATCAGCTAAAGGTCACTTGAGTCTGCGGAAGCCAAAATGAAGACCAAGGTCACAGCTAATTACGTCAGCAATTTGGAGCTAAGGAGATTACAGGTTAGGCTGGCATGCCAATGCTGATGTCAATCATGCTTCAGGCCAAACGTTTATCGAGTTACAAACAAATTATCCAACCTCCGTAAAATTGTGCATTAGAGAAGCATTATACCCTACATATAATTAAGCTACAAAATGATACGATAATACAGGGTATGTTGCCCTGCATCATCTGGTGTCTCCAAACAATTATTGATAATGTCACTTATCCTGGTCACCAATGATCCAATTGTACTCATTGACCTCATTAATTGACCTTTGTTGACGTCATCAATTGTTTGGAGACAGGCATGCACCACACCACAGGTGACTTACATGCAAAGTGAAATCAATGCACTGTCGATCTTCATGGCTAGCATGTTAGAAATATACACATGGCTAGCATGTTAGGAATATACACACTGCACAGCTAAAGTTTTAGATAGTTTGACTGTGCCATCATGGATGTTAATATAGTATTTTCACTGAGCAGCCCTGAATTCAGAAGGACATATGTCTCTCATCTCTTCTGATCACTTGTTTTGCTTTTCAGACATAGTAGATCATAACTAATTCTATAAATACAATTTTCTAAGGGAAAAAGCGGAAATCAGTTGAATGATAAGATGTCAAATATACATTAAAATGCACTAAAAATATTGCTGCTAGGATGCACTTTGCTTTAGTCAATCACAATCGAGGGCGGGAACACTTTCAGCCAATGGAATATCAGTATTCTGTCGTAGCCACCTGGTGGAAATAGAGCGAACCTTCCGCGAAAATCCATTATTCAGGCAGCCTAGGTCAATGTCCTGCATATTATTAGCCATAATGGCTATATTTATTATTAATTGAAAACACGTGTCACCTCACATTATAATGCCTTACATAAGGCAGACAAACTTATCATATGAAGCTGATTAAATGTTTGTCAAAACCAAATTAACTGACACGAGGCAATTATAAACAACTCCTTTTAAAAAACAAAAAACCACATAATTTAAAGTTCAGCATTTACTAACATTTGTTTCCCTGACACGAAGATTGTGTATACCCGAATACATGTGCACACTTCCCAACACAATTCTCTCACCATAAACTATAGTACACCCAGAGTAGCTATAGCTACAAGTCCAGCCAGCCTGCTTTACTAATAGTGAGAGGTGAAGGGTGAGGCAGGGGGGCTGTGACGAATGGCAGCTTTATCCAATAAAGGGTGGGGGCACCTTGTAACGCCTACCAAAGGGTGCAAGGTCCCATGAGACTCTGCAGAAGGGCTAGCTATTTTAGGGTAGGTCCTATTACCGCTCCATGCTAAGCCTTTATTACATGGGCCCCTATTAGTCGGTTGCCAAGCAGAATAGAGAGCAATGGCCCTGACTTTGACTTTGTTGTTGTTGTTGTTGTTGTTGAGAAAGTGCCAGATCAAAGTGTAGGTTGCCATAAGCAGTCAAATACACATGACAACTATATAAATAGAGCAAAAATTACATGGTTTTCGCAATAACATCTGACATGTAATGCAACAAGTTGTACTTTTTTTTATTGTAAAAGATAAAAAAATTAATAAAAACTTTTTTGATTCACCATGGTGATATAATATACAAACGTAAGCCATACAAAACCTTCGTATCATTCCTGATAATTTTGAACCAGGCACACAAGATTTATTGCAAAGCCATCACATGCAAATCAATTAATCCCATATGAAAAGAAAATTGTTTTGCTTTACAAAAATATGATTTTCCAATTTAATGATTGAACAAGAAACATATGAAGTGCTGCAAGTTACAGTATCTATATATCTTATTGGATATTCCTAATTTTGGACTTAGTTCAATCCTGCCATAGGGTGAGGATGAGTACAGCTAGTTAGGCTTTCGTGTGAAGAATAAGCAAGAATTGGAAGACCAAATTATCATGCCAACTATTAATTGGTTAGACTCACAAATTATTTATATCCAATCCCTACCACCCCGCAAGAATTCGTCTACCACAACAGAGCAGGGGCTTAGCTCAGTGGGCTGCCAAATGAGTCCTTGATTCGAATCCAGACCATGTTGGAAGGTTACTTCATTATTTGACTCATTATCTTGGCAACTGGCTGTCCTAATCAGCCCTATCTGGTGCAAAAATATGGGATGTAATGCCCATCTCACCCACCCACCTACCACACCACCACACCACAACAGATTGGCTTCTCCATATTTTGGACAGTGTCCAGATAGAGCAATGGACATTAGACAGATGGAAGCTTTCACAGATGGCCAATTCCGCAACGGGTGTGTACAACATGTCAGATGGCAAAGACGGGCCTCACTGTGTGCAGAAATAGTCACATGTAGGTATGTGGGAGAGCCATGTCTTTAACAAATTTAGAAACTTGCACATCACTTTTTTATGACACTATATTATTACATTTTCCGGTCTAGCTTGAGATTGCCAAAACATAATGTGCTTATAAAAAATTTCATTTTATAAAGCTCCAAGCTCCATACTAAGACCTATTTCTTTTGTGGAAATAAGTGTTAAATTGACATGTTTCAGTTAATGATGATACAAAACTTTTTGACGCAAGTATTTTGACAGAATAACCTATATCTAACATATATCTCATACATGGCCAATTGTGCCACATGCGTTTTCCATGAGAAGGATAAACGCATGGAAAACGCACGGTTTTTGCCTCATTATAATTAGCTAAAAACCATGCGTTTTGCATGAGTTTATCCGTCTCATGGAAAACGCACGTGGCACATTTGGCCATGTACCATCTCAATGGTAAGTCCTAAGATATCAATCAGGTCAATAATTCATATTAATAACATACAAATCTTGTCAGAATAATCTATACATCAACCATATATCTCATATGATGGTACAATTAAGACAAGTATTTTGACTCAATAATCTATTTCTATTATAAGTATTTTGATAGAATAATCTGTCTAACATAAAAATTTAGCATTTTGTCAGAATAATCTACATCTATCCATATTTCATACCATCTCAATGGTACAACCTTAGATTTACAATTACACAAATATATTCGTATCTGCTTGAATTCTTCCAATGTCCATACAAATATATTTCAAATTATCTCAACAGTACTAAGATATGCAGCCGTACCAATAAATTTATATCTTCTTGAATTATTTCAACGTCCAAACAAATATATATCACATTATCTCAACAGTACTAAGACATACAGCCCAACCAATAAATTTGTATCTGCTTGAATTCTTCCAACATCCATACCCCATTTGTCATAAAGCACCCCAGACAGGTCAACACCCGGCCTATGCATGACATAAGGAGTAACAGATGGGGGGTCAGAATGGAAAGGACAGCCAACGCATGCCCCACCAAGAATCCAGGGACCAATATGGAAATCAGGCCATCAATAAAAGGCCATAGCTCAGCAGCTGCAGACAGCTTGCAGTCTCCAGAAGCTGATCCAAGCCTGTTTCCATGCTTCTCATCCACTTGCTCAGGATCATGAGATGTTTAATATCAACATATAGCTAGTATTAAACTTAGAATGTCACTGTTAACTTAGAATAGTAAAATCCTGAATGGCCCATAATGAATATTCAAATTATTATTATGAAAATATTAAATTATTAATAATTCACATATGAGGGACTGGTGTGATTTTCTGATTATGATATTGCGTCTTTTCAACCAAAAATGACCAATATGCGTCACAATCGGATGGTGCTGCATATACTTTTAGATCGGGCTTTGAGTAGCCAGCTATAGCCAGACAGTTCCGTATAATGGCAGGAAGCTTTGTATAGCAGAATTTGTCTAGCTTTGTCTAAGTCTCAATAGCTCTGCAGTTGCCATTTATTACGTTCAGTCTAACTTAAGCGAATTACACCCCATTCAGATTTTGTCTGCAGGCATTGAAGTTTCTGCGCAATAGGAAGAGGACAAAATTTAAGTATATTCTCTGCTCAGCAGCCGTGAGCCAATCCGACTACTTCCTTGTCATCCAGTATAGCTGTATGTTGTACAGCGGCAGAGTATATCGGATAACTGCAGTGAATGTGGGATGGCTGCGACAATGTATGTTGGATGGCTGCATTGTATGTTGTACAATTATGCGGAGAATATTTATCAATGGCGGATGATGTGTCGTCCAACAGAGAGTTTTGTGGATTTTGAGACAAAAGTACATATATTGGCCTCGGTCTGACCTTGGCGAATATAATCCCACAAAACTGGACAGCTCGCCATCCACTAATGCTATATGTACAGCATCCATTTGCTATCCAAGAAGAGAGTAAGAGCACACCCAGATATGGGCACCACCAAAATTCTGAGCAATTTCACAACCTTTCAGTCTCTTAGTCTCTTCGTTTTGTGGCTTAATTCTAAAGCTACCATGTAGATAAAGTAGACTACGTACCATGTTAGGTCAAATTGGATATATCACACAACAAGTGGTCATCAAACCCAGACAGTGAGGCTGCTCTTTCAGCATCCCTATCACACACACGCGTCTGCCGCTGCTGCTGCCGCTGCTGCTGCTGCTGTAGATATCGACATCCCTAGCCATCCTGCTTCAGCAAGTCTCACAAAAAATGTCACTGATGATTTATAGTCTGCAGATATCCTCAGTCATATTGCCCGCCTCCTACGGTCTTTTTCTGCCATATTAGTTGCATTGGAATGCCTAATACCCCCAGATATAATAAGTTGACAGCACCCACATATCAGATTGCTTCCTATTCAAAGTATGGAAGATACTGACAATACTTCGCTTCTTGGTCTTTTGCTCTGAGGGATGATACATTATGTACCTGAAACGGTCTATCTGTTCAGAGCTTTGCTATACACTCTAAGAAAAAAAGGTACCACGTAGAACCAAACTGGGTCTTTCGGCTTGTCACAAATACAGAATCCTACAAGGTCCCACGTGGGACCCACCACTGGGGAACTCTATACTATGATATCTCAAGGGCCCTTGATGTTTTTGAAATACCTTTTATATATGTATTATGCTAGATCGTGCAAGTAATATTAAAAGTTTCCTGCAAGATAAAATAAAACCAGACCTTGGATTCAAACTCATGTTGGCTGTGCCCATGGTATTCAAAGGCCAGTGTGTCACGCAATGGAATCTAAGCCCATTAATTACAGGCCATCTAACAAAAACTATAATTAGAACTGCTACTTTATTGGGATTCTTGAAACACCACCAGGAGCAATGGCATCTGCGATGTAATGGTCAGCATGGCAACCCAAGTTCAATTAGCACTCCTTCTAAATTTTTCTAGACTAAAGCCGAGCTTATAACACCCCTGAAGAACATTTCAAAACTGAAATAATTCTGAGGTATTTCTTCAGGGCTTGGTTGAGAAAAAAAACCTCAACATGCACGAAGAATCTTTGGGGTAGTTCACAACACCCATGGGTGCTCTAAAAAAGCTCATTGTACCTTCGTTTCTTAGAGTGTACAATGCAACTGACAATGTCTATCTTTAATGGGCAATTATATACCATGTCTATCTGTCAGGAGGAATGCATCATTAGGCAGCTGGTAATGTCTGTCTGTCAGGAGGAATGCAACACTAAGCAGCTGGTAATGTCCATTTGTCAGGAGGAATGCCACACTAAGCAGCCGGTAATGTCTATCTGTTCACAGCAGAGCTATATACTTCTTATGACAATGTCAGTCTGTTTGGAACAATATCCTACTATGCACCTGACAATGTCTTTTGCCCTCTTCCTGAACTGCATCACAGTTAGATCTATGCCAATCCCATGAAATATTAAATTAGAGGTGCCTTGTTCATGGTGTCTATGCTGAGTCAAGTAAAAGACCCTTTCCATAGGGTACATATGTAACAAGATGTGGCATTATCATCCTTCATTATGTCTGCCTCTGGTAGCTGGTCATGTATGCTGGCTAGGCTTCAGAACAGTGGCATTGAGACACAAAATAGAGACAAAGATCCACACAATTTATTCAGTCTACGTCTAAACAATAGATTTTCTTTATATATTGTAATGCATTCAAGAGTAGCATTTAATGGCAAAGCACATTGTCTTTTCTTCATGTAGCAAAGCGTAAGAAATGATGCTCTAAAAATAACTCTTTCACAAACATCTGACGGTTGACATTTTAAGTGTCAATATTATCTTCCCACACATCGTCATTTTAATTGGCAAATGCATTGGATGCACAATTGGCCTGACATTTATCTGAAACCAGGTGTTCAAAATCTTGTAACCATGGATCCAAAAGTGCCTGGCTCCGTGTAATTGGCGTCATGTTTTCAAAACAAATCATATTGCCATTAAAATGTTATCACTTGGTAGATATAAAAAAATTATGCAAAATTTAATTAGAATTTCTTTCCAAGCAATGAAAAATAGGCTTAATATCACAAATGATATGGTGTATTCCAAGGAGATGCATGAAAACATTAGGATTGTGGTTTATACAGGAATATGCATTCGAGCCAATTTATTTAGATCATCTGCCACACCAATACTCAAACTATCCAAACCTTTACATTACCAGAATAAATAGGCCAAGAGTTCTGATAGTTAGACCCAATGGGGAGAAAAAGTAACAGAGCCTACAGGGGGCACTACGACCGTAGCAAATAAAAGGACAATACGATGACGTCACTACACCATTGTTGCATGGATGACGTCACATAATAGACGACGTCATTAAACAAAACTTATCTACTACGGTCAAAGTGACCTCTGGTGGTGGTACTTTTCCTCTCCATTTACCAAATCCCAGCCCAGACACTTACTATATGCCCTGCTAGTCTCAGTTTGAATTAAATCGCTCAAGTGTCAAGTGTAAAATAGGCTACCCCATCAATGGAGAAATGTGTAATACGGTGTCTTGTTATCCCATTATTACGTTTGCCATGACAATTGGTCATATAAGCTAGTAATAAGGCTTCAGATCAGTAGCATTGAGACAATTAAATATCAACTGAATCACACAATTAAATATTATACTGAGACAATTAAATATTATACTGAGACAATCACACACTGTTTTACAGAGTAGAGACAATTCACCATTTCTGGCATCATACATACAACAGCTATCTTCGTAATAAAAAGTTTTCACCGGGCAATAATGCCTGCGACCCACGGCAGTGCCAGAATATAATATCTAATATGGCGAAACATTTCTCATATGACAATGCCAGGGAAATGTAGACCTCCCATGACAGTATGAAATTGTGCCGTACATCACAATAACGCTAATGACATTGTCCCTGTATATAGATATAGCAGAATGAGCAGCATGGCTCCAAAAGGCTTATGCAAGAGTAGCTAGTATTAAGTCTGTATATTAGGTTCCATCTTGGTATTAGCTTAGCTGGAAAGTGGCCTTAGAGATGGACAAAATGGAGAAAGAATGTGTTGATCTTTTAAAAAGGATAACATTATTGTGAAATGTTACCCAAATAATTTTTAATACAGTTTAATCATACTTCAAGACCACCTCACTATATAGAGAACATGGCTAATAAGAATCATTTTGGCCCAAGTGTATTTAGGCCATCATATGTTATCTCACTGAACATATTTTATCAATATCTACCAGAACACCATATTATTGTCCGCAAAAAATAGAACAGAAAAGCCCAAAAACTTCCCAACATAGTCCCCCTAGGCTATTACTCATATTAGATATGCCTATGGAAAACAAAACTGGAAAAGAAAACAGAGGATTACTGCACCAGTCTTGGCAAAACCCCCCGATCAGGCCTCTAAGCAGGAGAGGGTCTTGGGGAATTCGGGGGAGCAAGGATCCCAGTGGGAGAGTAAGGAATTTGACATTGTAAAAAGGTTGATATTAATCAAATGATAACAATAGGCCAAGTCCCTGTACTAAACAAGACGTTGCAACATCGTAACGGACGAATTTGAAAGAACTATTTTGTTCGCCGCTTAGTTAAATTTAATGTGCGTAGTGATTGACCTACTTCCACGGTGTATCTCTCAATGCTTCAAAATCCATCAGACCCTCATCTACGACGTGGCCTGAGACTCTGCATTCAGACTGGTACTGTGCACTTTATGTGTTGCTCATCGCAAGGCAATCTTTTTTCACTAAGATTCTAGACAACTTGACGCCTAAAATTATTGTTCTCCCACAACCATTTTGATAAACTAGTTAGTCATTTCACCTGGTCATCAGACAATTTTGATATTTTTTTTATTTCATTTTTACAAAGAAATCAGCATTTATGACCAGTGTATTTTTTCACTTCATTACATTATTATCAGGCAAAAGATGCTTACTTACTCACTTACTTACTTAGATGCTTACTAACTTATTGACAGTGACAATTTGTACAGCTGCTGTGTGGGCTAACTGGTGCCCTTTCCTTTACTTAGCAAGTCCAGCCATACAGTGACCTTTGTAGTAATTCGCATCCTATGCAATATCTGTTACTCATGCAGAAAAGCTTTTCCACATCCTCCCTGACCTTTCCCTCACAGCTCCAGGTCCTAAACTGCTCAAGGTAATTAATTATTCATCTCACACCTTATTTCTTCTGATTAACCTCATTTTTTAGTAACTTTCTTGAATTAGTCGCTTCAACAACATCATTTATTCCTAAGAATTAGACAAGTACTCTCAAAATGGCTGTAAATCTTTTGAAATATATCAACAACTGATCACAACTCAATCTTACACTAAGAATTTATTTAGTAAAAAAGACAACATAAATAATTCCACGAAGTTACCAAGAATTATTGTCCTCCTATGATATTAATAATCACATCTGACGAAATTAACCGTTGAATATCTCAAGCGTCTAGTGTTTGCGGAATTAATATTTAGCTAATAAAGAATAATAGCTAGGCCACGATTCTAATCCAGGTCACTCAAACTGATCAGCAGCACCCTAACCACAAGGCCATAAAATTGCTGGTACAGTAGTGATAAAAACTTTCAAATATGTCCATACAACGAGAAACAGTCAAACTAACCATATGCTAACCTTGCTAACAGTAGATGACTATAGGTCCAGTTCTCGACACATTCTACAATGCTGAGACAATCAAGACATTTATACTCTAGCAAAGTCTTGAGGCATGCCTCAGGGACAGCCAATGCCCCCACTGATATGTAGCACACTGACTTGAAAGGTTCACTCTGCATACTGTGCACACAGAGACTCGATTATATTCACAGCACGGACACGTGTGTTTTTTGTCATAAGAAGTTGGGGGGACTTCATTTGAGGCAAAGAGAACTTCACAGAAGTTGTGCATCTAAAATAGTGCATATACTAATAGTTTATGCCAGAAAAGTCTGAAACGGTTGGAAATACTTCCGAGTCAGGATTATTGCCAATATTATTAGGAGGGGGAACATCCAGTTCCCCTTTGCTATATGATTGATATATGTAGCACACACACTTAAAATGTTTACTCCATTATAGGAGGGATATCACCTGACCATAAACATCATACAATGATACTAGAGTGTCTATCTTTCAGACAACTCGCAATTATCTATTTGAAACTTAAGTCATCTCACAAGACCAGAGACGGTCGTGACGACATCATAGTCCACATCACATTACACATTTACCCCAGGGGTGAGTCTTTTACTTGCCCAAGTAAGGAACATACAACATCTCAAGCGAACAATTTTCCATAGGTCTGGAATCAAGCTAAGAAAGAGTATCCCGTCTGGTGACTAAAAACTAAAACTTTCACCTATCCCTTTTTTCGGTCTTCCTTATTTGCACACATTACCAATGACAACCCTACTGACAACTCCAACCTGTCAAGCACAGCTGTGAATGTATTGCCACCCTTGGAACAACAGCTAGGTTACCTGAGATTGTACCTTAAAAAAAACTATGTCCATAGTTAAGCACTGGTTAGCTCCTAAATAAATCTTCGGTGACTCCAAATCCAGAGAATAATATGCTAGAGGCATACGGATTTGCCAACCCATTTCCTGTCAATCTAATTCACTAACTCTTTCAAGAGAAAGAACCAGTAATATCAAGTGAACAGCTAAGTAGAACTAGGTATCAGTTACATATTCTAACAAGAAAATGCATACAGGTACAGCAGAAACAAACTTACGTCTGGGTCGAACTCCGCCCGCTTGATTCCAGGTATCGTACGACCGGTTGGATCTGCCTGAGCGGTTGGACCTGATGCTTCTGGTATCCGATTGTGGACTGCCTCCGGAATAGGCTCCGGGGTACTTGGGACCCGGGCTCATGTCCGGTTCCATACTGGGTGGTCTCCTCCTTGTAGGCGAACCTTGTGGTACACCCTTGAAGAACCATGCACCTGATCTTTTCCACAACTGAAAGTTCACACCACACAGAGAAACTGATGAAGTTAGTAAAACATGACCTTGATATGCAATGTGAGATCACAGTGTCCAAAAAAGGTTAGTACACAGCTTTTCAAGACTGCAAAAGTGTTCATTAGTAACTCCCAGTTTTAAAATATAACAATGTCTAAAGCTAATCAATCCTACAAAATGAAAAACAGAGTGGCTACTGAAAGTAGGTTGTGAAATTGAAAAATATTTTGGTGATTTGAATTAGGGGTGCACTCAATCTCGTTGGATACTGCAGAAACTGCAAACATCATCAAGAAGTGGTTTGAGGTGCCAATAAGTGTAAACCAAATAACCAAACTCTAAAATAAGCAAATACTTGATCTCAGAAATCTGAAAAACCATGCCCAGTATAATGTTGAAAGCTAGACACCAAATCAAATAACTTTCATAATTACTAGTGTAACAACAACATTCTAAATTTCAAATTGCGAATTGTACTTACTGCCTGGTTCTTGCGTAACTAAATTTAAACCGATATCATAATTATTAATTTTTTCATCTATGTTCTGTGGATCATACAAGTTGCCATGCTGGTTTTGAATGATTTAATATTTTCTGACCTTCCAGCAAGATACTTCAACAAACTACAAACTTCATTATCTCAACAGATGTTGTCAACTAAATATGGTGTTTACGAGACAAGGCAGGTCATAGGCTACTCATTGCATAATTGCCTACTCGGTCTATAATAACCCTAAACACTGACAATAAGCAATTTAGTAATTGGATACAGTAACAGGACCATATTTTTACTGTCAAAATCACATATTATTGGTTTTTGTTCTCTCTAATTTTGCATATGAGACATGGGGAGTTCAAATTATGTTTAATCTGTTTGTTGTGAGCAGCAAACGGGTCTTTCCAGCTATTTTGCTCCAGAATATAATCAATTGAAATGTAGATGTGTTTCTGATTATTTATGGCAAAACTCTTAATGTTACACAGTATATATGTCGAGTAAGTTTTGTCAAAAATTGATATCCAGGTGGGTGGTTGACATTAAAAAAGGCTTAAAAACACGTCCATTGATTTTGACATTATATCTAAAGTGGAAGCTGAAAGGTCAAGCCGTTAGAGTGAGTTCACAAGCCCATATCATCCTGCACTTGACGAAGTCATTTCATTCTTCATTCTTGGCTATTTATAGTTGTCAACCTATTGATTTGATGCGACGACAGCAGGTGTAGCTGGGTGGCTTAGGGCTTTACGTCCTGTATTTCTGCTCCTGATGGGCTAATTAGGATAGGCAGGGACCATGGCAATGAGATGAAGGATGAAACAGGCTGTTCAACAGCCATCTAATTTAGGCTCGATCAGGAATCGGACCCGGGACCCAGCGGTTGGAAGCCCAGCGAGCTACCACTGAGCTCGGCCCCCGCTCTAAGTGGTGACAGCAGGAAAGTGCACAAATTTAAAATGCCGATACAACTTAACTCTATGTTATTGTACCTCCAGATCTTCTGATCTAATCTAAAATGTGGCATTTTCGGCATCCAAAAGTAATATTAACTAAACTTGGAATTTTACCATGTCCTGCCGCCAAATTAGAGAGAATACTATGACATTACAAAAGATGATACCATATTGGCTATCATTTACATCACACTTGGTTCATTCCCAATCGCAGATAACATCTTACCTCGCGGTTTTCGCTGCAAATTTTGCACAACCAAAGCGGTTGCCTTTGAGCATTCATGGTGTCCACTCCACACTTGGTACACACAGCCTGCAAACAGAAAACAGAGCCAGTCAACAGCAATATCAGATCCAGTCAACAGCCATACTCAACTTGTGTCAACAGCATTCGCATGTAGAGCGGTGGCTGGTTCTCATCCAAGCTTCCTCAGAATGTCAACCATAACATGTCTACGAGTCCTTGTCAAGTAATTGGATATAAAATAAACAGTCTTCTATTGGGAGTATTGCTCCTTCTGCCTCATCTAATTCCTTTCGATGGGGTAGCAAGGAGAGGGTTAGATCCACCCAAAGCTACAAAGATGACGCGTCACAGGGTAAGATGAACCGCAGTACTGAAAGTTGGTCAAATCAATTTGCTCTACGTCAAGCAAAATCAAATTTATCTCCATTCACAAATGTACATGGTGAGCCGATGACTTTGGCATATGAACCATAAGAATCGGAAATAATATAAAAATAGGGGAGAAAAAAATTGACATAAAATTCAAACAATTATATTAATACAAAGTGTAAAGTTGTTTTAATTGTATTAACACTACTGCTTTGAAGACAAAATATAAATAGGGCAAACATTTTGATTTCAAGCCAAAATTATCGACCATGAAATATCAAGTCATTATTACTTTAGATTTAAACCAGGTACCATCTTCACAGAATAGAAGTTTACATTGCACAAGTCTGCTTTTTTAGCCAATCCTAATACAAAATGTTCCGTAGATCTTTGATTGTCAATTGATCAATAATCTACCAATCAGTAATTTAAGAAGAGTGCAAAAACTGACTGCAAATGTTTGTCTTCAAATCCCAAAATGGCTTCTTAGCTCATGGTGTATACAAATGGGTCAGGCAAAAAAGGTGCCACGCTTTAGGTGCAAAAGTCCCATATAATTGGAAATCAGAATTCTACCAGCTGGGTCATCTAGGAATTTCTAGGATGAAAGAAAACCGACAAATAATCTATATCGTAAGTGGCATGGGCTTTTTCCCGTGTTATTACAAGCACAAAAGATCAATTTCTGTTGGTAAAAAATATCGGAATAACACCATTATGATAATATAATTATCAACGTTCTTCACTCTCTTAATAATAATTCGAGGAATTTGATAATTAAGTGGAGAGTAACACAAATTGCTTTTTGCTTGGATTAGCCTTTAAATTACATTAAGGCTTAAGGAAGTGCCATTTCTCAAACGATAAAATAATTTTAACTGATGATTTGCACTGGAAATAAAAATCATTCAGGCTAAACAAGCAGCATAACAGCATAAAAGCTAAAAAATAACCTTAAAAATTAAACTTAAACAAGAGTAACTTGCCAGTGAGAGTAACCTATTCGAAGACATGAGAACAAAATATTAATTTTTGCCTCTCTGCCGGGTATTCCGGTGATTTCTTGAGCTCAAATTCTCATTATTCCAATGGAAATTTGGTGTTATGGAGATTTTACCTGCTGTACCTTTTTTTGTTATATTGCTGACAGGACACGGGTGAATATGCCAAAATAGGGGGGAAAAATTAAAATCATCAATTTAACTATATTATTACTGTCATTTTCAAATATTTGCTTGGTATTTTGACCTATCCACCAGTAATCCACCAGGCGAAAGTGATCAAGCAAACCAAGGACACATTTTCCTAAATATATCACAGGATTTTGACATAATTGTGAGAGTAACAGGGCATGTTACCCTTTACTATTTAGAGAAAAACATGTTAGATCTAAGAAACTATGCATGATCAAGGTGGTCATGACGTATCACCATTAGGCTGAAATAGTGTTTTTGACCTTTACATTCTGACCACTTTGGAATGTCATTTTCATCGACTTTGCCGGGTTATATCTAGAAAATTGCCACATTTCTACTTTAAAATCTTGTGTCCATCTACAGACCATAGTTTATATTTGACTGGCTTGTATCCACTGTGTGGCCAATACAAACAATACTCAAGGTCATAAGCGTTGCACCTTTTTGGCATCTACCAAATGCATTTGCAGCAACCACAACTAAGTTAAAACTGCTGAACAAATTTCAGAGATCAAATCCTGTCAGATGCTAGGGTAAATTTGAAAACCCCTGGGGTTAATCATTCAAAACCGTGCATGATTTCGTACAGGGCATTGATGATACCATTCAATTTTGGAACTCCATATCTCTGGAGAAGCTGTGTGCATTATTGAGTTCATCCATCACTGAATTTGATGCATCATTCAATATTTTTGGAAGAATTAATGATTTAAATACACGACATTGAGAGATTTGACTTCTATTTATAGTTTCCAGCAATGTTAGCTTCGACAATTAGTTATCAACTGGTTATGGTTGGTCTAGCTGAATGTCTCTCATAAAACGCTAAAAATATGCGAGTCATTTAATAAAGATTAAGGTCACAGGTTTTAAAGTCAGGGGGGTAGCAGTGAGGTGGTTTTCAAGTAGATAGAAAGATAGATAGATAGATAGATAGATAGATAGATAAATAGATAAATAGACAGAATGATAGATAGATAGATAAATAGACAAATAGATAGGTGGATAAATAGGTGATAGATAGACAGATAGACAGATAGATAGATAGACAGATAGATAGACATGGGAAGTGCAGCCCTCTAAGGCAAGTTCTTTCCGCTATCGAGGGTTGATTTATGAGGTTGAGAGAGAGGAGTCCACCCATGTTACACATTTACCCCATGGGTGGGATCTTTTACTTGCCTCAGCATAGACACAAGTAAGACTCCACTGTGCTGTACAGAGGTTCAATTTATAAAGAAAATGAAGCAATGCTACGAACCTTTCTGCAATCATCACAGTAAGTAGGGGAGGCTCCTAGCAGCCCAAATTCATCAGCACATAATATACACTGGTTTACTCCGTTTCCCAAGGCATTTTTCTTCATATTCTCAACACGTTCAACCATTCGTCTGCAAATAAAAAGAAAAGAGTCCATATACTTTCAACTGATACATCATTCACTTTCGTCAAATATATTTGCAGAAGACAGTTCTTTTCCAGGTCTTTATTAAGTAAAGGTGATTATAGGAAACAGCAATATTAAGCGATCAGAAAAAGTTGTAAACAACGATTTTGTTCCTATTCGGGAATGAGAAAACAAAATGGCCCTGAATCCCAATTTTGCACACTATTTGTTTAATATATACAGTGGTGGTGGTGTGGTGGATAAGGGCTTTACGTCCTGTACTTCTGCACCTGATGGGCTAATTAAGACAGGTAGGGACCATGGCAATGAGACGCAGGATGAAACAGCCATCCAACATAGGCTCGACCGGGAATTGAACCCGGGACCCAGTGGTTGGAGTTTAATATAGAGTCTCGCAGAAACAAACATAAGTATTAAGAGTACGAAGAAGTCTTCGAGGTTATTTGGACATTGTGCAAAGTTTAATATAAAACATGCCATTGAAATTCCATGAACATATTGCAAAAATTATGAATATATCATATAAAAAACGGGTCTGTTTTAGGCCTACTACTGGGATAAAACATTAAGGGCCCACAACTGATGTCGACAAGACCTAGGATATGGTCAGGCTCATAACCGCTGCTAACGGTAAAATTTTGCCTGCTACAGACTTTTGTTGCATGTTAGCATTTAAGGTCAGTAAATGCTAAAAACTTTTGAAAGTTGCAGACGTTGGTAGTGGGAAATATTTTAACCACTACTGACACTTTAGCAGTCTACTGACGTCAATAGCAAGATAATATTTAAAGCCTACAGACGGCAAATGCTCCATTTTTGGAAGCTGATGACGTCTTTAGTAACAAGTTTCCAGTTCACCTCTGACGCTCCAGACGTCGGCAGGACACCTGTTTTCTGCTCATTTCTTAGCTCAAATTTATTGCATTCTAACCCAGACTTCCACTGTGATAGACTGACAGCGGATGTTTCAGTGATATAGCTTTTAAACTAACAATAAATTCCGACGGGGTCGTACGCGCATATTTATGGTTTGTCTGTACATGACGTAAAATATGTTGGCATGCAGTCTTGGCGGATATAATCCCTTCCAGTATTATCAGTGCCTTTTTTAGCTGCCCACATGCGACAATCTATGTTGAGGGCAAGTAAAAGACCCCACCCATGGGGTAACTGATGATGTACCATGACGTGGATCCCAAGAATCTATCATCTCATCATTATGTCTGCCTCTGGCAGCTGGTCATATACACTGTAAACTGACAGCTTCAGACTAGCATTGATACAATACCATGCTGTACTAAACATCAGGGAATCAAAGAGCACAGAGGCAAGGCTGAAATCATGTGGGCAGGCTCTGGGTCAGCCATAAAGGCACACAAATGGATCTTAGGGTTTGGTGATTGTCTGCAACATTGCAACTAAGACATAAAAACAACGTTGAGCAAGGGCAAACACATCATAAGGAAATCCCAACTGTGTGTTGCACAGGAGCACTAAAGAAACATGCTCCTTTAGTCCATGTTTATACCATGAACCAACAAGAAAAAACATGAAAGTACAGTCCAATTCACAAGAAATATTGTCCAAACCTAACCTACCAAACTGGAGATACATGTAGTGGAGAAGCCAATAGTTGGTTCGTAGAAGTAGAAGCCTATTACTCAAAAACTACTTTAGATAGTTTTCTTTGTTTTCTATTCTATTTTATTTTATTCTTTTTTTATGAATTGTATATGTACTTTTTTTTAATTGCTCATACAGAAAAGAAAACTCAATAATATTTTCAAATACACAATTTCTATGAATCCGTCATATTAACAGTCCCTCTGACAATATTTTGCTAAAAATTAACCCTACCAATTTGGCCACTTCTAAATGAAGTTCACTAAAACCTTAACAGTAAAATGCTAACATGCCTATTTGTATTGTCTATACAGAGTCTACTCCAGTTATAACACATCTTTAAAACATCCTTGGATCACTTTAATCCATGTAAATGATGTTCATCTTTTCTCCCATTCTCCAAATTCTTGACAATTCCTCACTACGGCAAATCACATTTGGAAATTAATCAAATCAAAGCATTGTTAGCTTTCGTGTAATTTTATCCTTTCTATGTGCTCTGACAGTGAGAGAGAGTCCAGTATGAAGTCACTTCACTGCAATTTGACTTTAGTGGATCTATTTTAACCGGCGCAAGGATCTCCCTGCCCCTCCCACACACGTCTGGTAGATGCTTGGCGCCCTACTTTGTATTCATTCGCCCTCCAGACGCGGAATAATCAAGCAAGCGACGGTTCACTGCCGTCATCTTCTCTGTAGAGCTAAACTGATCGATTTAAGAATTAACTCATCCAGATTAAGCTGTGCTCTGCCAGCCAGACTTCCTGCCCCAGTCAATACCAGCGACTCATCATTTTCCCCCTTAACGAGAACATGGAAGAACATTATTGACAACCACAGTGCTATATCCAGAATTATATTATACAATCATTAAATTATTAATAATAATGAATTAATAAACATGCTAAGAGAGGCCTAAAGTATACTTTTGGAATACTTAGCGACAATTCTGTCAACAACAAACACTGCCCATGGTTATATTTCATCAATATAATCTGTATATACTTTTTTTGTAGCTCCTGATTCAGACACATTATTTAATGACAATAATCTACCAAGCTGATTACAGCCGTTTGCCTATTAGCAGGACAATCTGATTAGCTGATTCCTTTCCAGTACATGAAGAAGACAGTGGGCCACTGTAAATCAGCTTCGCTGGTAGCAATTACTGTCCTTGAATTGTTAAATTCCTTTGTTCCATACCATGCATGCAGCATTTGACAAGAGAAAGATATATTCGCTAATTGTACATGTGTAAATTGCACACCTAATGGTCTAGCGGTTTGAGGCCCCGCTTGCTCCGTTGAAGTTCTTCACAGCCCATAATAGAGTCTTTTCACTGAGCAGCCCTGAGTTCAGCAAGACATAAGTCCTTCCTCTCCTCTTATTACTCATTTTGCTTTTCAGACATAGAAGATAACCACTGACTTATTAAAAAAATATAACTTTCTCAGAAAAATAACAAAAATCAACTGAGTGATAAGGTGTCAAATATACATTAAAATGCACTCAAAATACTGCTGCTAGGATGCACTTCGCCTCAGCCAATCACAGCCAAGGACGGAAACTTTTTTCAGCCAATAGAATTGTAGTATTCTGTCATAGACACCTGGTGGAAATATAGAGAACCTTCCGTGAAAATCCACTATACTAGGCAATCCCTATGAGCTGTATCTCAGACTTCTGGCAGTAGTTCACAAGAGACCCTTAATTAGCGGTGCTTACTTGGTAACTATAGGCAAGTAAAAGGCACCATCCGTGAGGTAATGGTGTAACACTGTGTAGACGCCAAATCCTTGTGTATCATCTCATCATTACTTCTGCCTCAGTATACAGATCAGTATCATTGAGACGTAAGTATGGTTGACTTGTAGAGAGCTAAAATTCCTCATTTGCCACAAAACAATGGTAAATTCTACAATTTAAGTACAAAGTAATGATTCTCTGACAATGAAATATCATTCCTAAAAATGTTTGGACTTTATTAGAACAAGTTTGTTGGACTCAATCCGATCTCACCTAATAGTCATGTAACCATGGAGTCAGTTTAACCACCGTACCAAACAAAGCTTTAATGTGTGTTTGGAATATTCATCCGCAAACTCATGGTGATATACTGGCATCAGTTTCAGGCTTGTTGCCTGTACAGTTAAACTTTCATAAAAGGTATAGTACATTTATAACAAACTGTTTGAATAGCAATAATGATATTGTAAAAATAGTCAGTGCTACAGCTATATGTAATCCATATTATGTACAAAAAAATTATTTAAGTCTGTTTGACAAACACTTCAATGGTAAAATATCTGATATCATTGATAACTGAATATTGAGAAAAGATACAATTAATGCTACTTGTACTATGATTAAAGAGCCAGTTGCCTTAAGGCAAGGGTGACTTAAGTATTAGTGTCTTAGGTCCAGAGGAAGTCAATGATCTCTTGACCACACTGTGTGTCAGCTAGTCTGTTAATTTTGACTTTTATTTGCTTTTAATTGTTTTTTTTTTATTTGTACCGTTTTGGTATATATCAGGTAGGGTATCTACAAATAGATGCAGCATACAGTCCTACATAGTATATCTATATTTTCTGTCATGACATCAGAGCAAAAACAACTCTACAACTGTTCTAGATTTCGCATCTATTTTTCGAAAGTACAATTTTCAACAGCAGCTGCTCATTCATATTCAACAGAATTGCTTCATCCGGGCACTTTATCCATTTTTGAGCCAGCAATTTAGACAGCATGAATTGATCCGAGTGTATGATTTTGGAACTGAGGCATAGTGGCTGTAGTCCATCAATAATTTCAGACCATTTTGCTGAATGAATCCACGGGTTAACTTGCTATAATAGTGAAGATAAACACCGGCTATAATAGTGAAGATAAACACCGCTAAAGTCAATAAAATTCTCCCAAAATATCCCTCCAAAACAACTAAGTAACAAGTCATAACACCCAAATCATATGAAATGCAACGAATTATTATAACTTAAACTATGAAAATTGATTTTAAAAACTAAATGTGAATTCTTATTAATAAGAGATTCGTAGGACTCAAACTGAAGATTATTTGTTTATCACACCCCATGCGAATCAAAACTTTTGAATGTTAATCAATTTTCTTAATTTTGTTTGCAAGAAAATAATTTTTAATAGTCTTTAGTATGTAGTATGAGATACACAGAGATAAATAAGTAAATTATTCCAGATTAATAAATGTATTTGTATTATAGTGTCAGAAAATTGAAATCAAATCATAAGTGTCTTTAATTGTATTATAGTTAAATATCCACTTTCTAAATTATATTTACATTTCATTATTATGTTTCATTGTCTGTTTCTAAGCTTCCAGTTGCAATTTCTCTTGGTTATCTGTGACTATAAAAAATGCATAAAATATCTATAACTAGATAGACAGAAAACTTTAAATAATAATTTTTTCTGGGAGACACTTTTGTCAGAATGTTGGATTTTGCCTTTTCTTTGCTGCTCGCTCCATAATCTCTATAAGGATATCACCAAAAACTAAATGCACAATGTCTTTGACCTTACTATATAGCTGAACATTGTGTTCTAATATACACGGCATCACTTCTAGGGACCTGCAGTGCTCAGTACCCTCCACTTCAAAGAGATCCAGGAAACTGAAGTGAATCAATGAGTTTCAGAGGGCTCAGCCCATGGTACTAACCTCGTTTTTTTTTCACCCAGTGACTGGCGCCTGCCACTTTGTTTCTTATCCCCCAGTTCTAGTAGCTTGTGTTCTTATTGATCTTTTGATAAATCTGGTCAGCCCCCCCCCCCCCCCAGATCAGCCCCCCCCCCCCAAGCTTGTCTCTTATACTCATGTCTGTCCAGCGCCCAGTGTTACTATAGTAATAGTTTAAAGGAATTTATAAAGACCTTTTGGGCCTCATAAATTGCATTTATTTTATCCATGTACTTTTTCTGATAGACTTGTTCTCATATTTACTCATTTGGTTTATTTCTATTTTATGTCTCAACTTAAAATGCTCATTATCTATATGCAGTTATTATATACATTAAAATGCCCTTTTGGTGAAGAAAAAATAATTTTGACATCGTCTATAAAACTTATCAATTAAAAAAATTGAACAACTAAAATTTGGCTCATCCTTAACTCCTGACATATTTCACTTATCTAAGTTTAAAATAAATCTCAGAAACATAAGAAAAACTTTCAAAGAAATATTTGATGTAAAATGCAGTTCATTATGCCTGTCTATGACTGTCGAACTGTCGCTAGAATATTTTTTAGGAATATTCGTAAAACTCACGTGAAAAAAGCATGGCATCTCAACCTCTTTTGTTTTTCTTTTTTTGTGTACTCAACCATTTGCTGTCCGTTGTTGCAGTCACAATGTCTGCTTAGCTGACACACTAGTACTTAGTCCAAGTTTTTTGTCCCGTACTTAGTTCCTCATTCAGGCTCATTGAACTGCTTTTTACTGTTAACTAGTTTGTCTTTCGTCCTAGACCGAGCCCTCCATCACCACTAGAGTGCACTAGTGTCACAGCAGCTTTGTTATGGTCTCCGTGAGAGGGAGAATTGCCACAAAATGGCGCTCAAGTTGTCTGCCCCATATTCGCAGCATAGATCACTTGACATAATCTCAGTGCTTAACAGGTTTAGCTTTGTCACAAGTGTGAACTTCTGACGTAAACGAGACACTGATATTGTTAAATTGTAGTACAGTTAGTTGAATTAAAAACGACCTTTCAAATTAAACCTAGACAAAGCTAGACAACTTCTCCTATACGATGCTACCTGCCACTAAACGGAACTCTCTGGCTATAGCTGCTATTCATAGTCCGATCTAAAAGTACACACAGCACCATTTGGTGCCAAAGCTGCGAGTTACGCATATTTGTCATTTTTGTTGAAAAGATGCATGTCTATTGCACACCCATATTTACAAGTTTATTGGAGATATTACTTACATTTATGAAAGTTTATAGTTTTTCAGTGGTGGTAGGTGTAAGCTGACTATAAGCTAGCAGTGGACAGAAGCAGCAGGTTTTAGCCAGTTATAGCTACAGTCAGGAATAGGTCGCCACAGCTGTCTAGAATCAACCATATTTTATGAAACAAACTGTGTTTTAGTTAGTGAGCCATTAGTGGGGTGCCTTGTACTCGGTGTCCACACACTGAGGAAGGTACTTGTATACACGTGAACTCTAAGTCTTATCGCTCATCATTACGTCTGCCTCTCACAGCTGTATAGTTCAGACCTGTGGTTTTGAAATACAAATATATATGATAGAACATCGGGACAATATTATTCATGATTTACGCAATATCACCGATTTAATGCCCATCAAATTTACAAGACAATATGTCACGGCGTCTTAACGTCGGCTCAGCATCGGCTCAGCATCGGCTCAGCTCAGCATCGGCTCAGCGTCGGCATAGTCAGTTCAACGTCGGCCTGATCTAAATAATATAAGGCAAACAGGACATAGGCCATTAGCCACTGGTCACATTCGTCCAATATGTCCTCTGTGGTCCCATTAGGGTACATTAGGAGGTCATTGACCTTTCCTGGCACATTTTGTATTCAGCACCCCATGCGCTGGGTAAACACCTTGGATAATGTTTACCTCTGATGTGTACATTGCGGTCTATACTCTTGCTGCAATCAATACATGATGACTTGATATACCAACACAAGAATTTTTACACCACTTTATAATAAAGTGATAGACCTATTCAACAGTGTATAGATGCTGTGGACATTTCAATATTTCAAGCTTTAACTTGTTTAAGCATAATGACCCTTATTTGCTACTTTCACATGGCAATTTCTGTATAAATAAAATGTATTGAAAATTACGTGAAATCTGTCTTATTACTACAAACTAATGAAAGAAGGCTAAAAAAATTACATCACACTTATTTCAGGAAATTGATCAAAACACACTCAAATTTTCACAGAATGCATTAGCCTGTGATTATAACTAAATAACATTATTTTTCTTCTTTTGTATAATAAATACCAGTATTTTTCTTCTTTCGTATATATACCAGTATTTTTCTTCTTTCGTATAATAAATACCAGTCATTTTCTTCTTTTATATAATAAATACCAGTATTTTTCTTCTTTCGTATATATATACCAGTATTTTTCTTTTTCGTATAATAAATACCAGTCATTTTCTTCTTTTATATAATAAATACCAGTACATTTCTTCTTTCGTATAATAAATACCAGTATTTTTCATCTTTCATATCCAATATTTCGCTTTAACTTCTGTCGACTTTGAAGTGCTCACAAACCACACTCACACTTAAAAGAAAATATTCAATTTGGATCCCGAAGTCTAAACACGTCTGCTAAGAAACGATCAACCAGAGATAGGTGTTTGTTGTACTGACATTATTCTCCCTCCATATTGACAAACCATTGCTTAAGGCCTAAGTCCGTCAAAACTGTTACCCAGGAGACAGGTCATGTGACAGTTATGAAGGACCAGTCTAAAAGCTGCCACCTCGGACCAGTCAATTCTCTTTATTCAATAATCTTGGGGAGCTATGCTCAAAGAAAGTCGAGCTCAGTACAACTAGCTAGGGTTAAAGCTCTGACCTTAAGAGTTAAATAATGGATACAAACACCCCCAAATATGTACAAAATTGTAAGTTTGGCTTAAGTGCGGTTTTAGCGTTATCTAATCCCAAAAATAAGTGGAACCAAGCAAATTCGACAACCACTTGAAATCATGAAATTGTATTAATTTCGAGGTGGCCTTCATTTCGGAACACTTATTCCTCACTGTAATCAATATTATTATGATACAGTAGAGCCTCAACATAATCAGTACACATTTTATAAGACTATCCTTAGTATAAGACCACTTTCATTTGTGCTAGTATTTCAAAATTCATTTTAAAAAGTATTTATATAAATGTCAAAATATTAGCACCAATTTTCAATACCACACCTGCTCTAACCATTGTCACATGTAAGCACAAAAGATATATATATAAAACAGAAAAATAAAAATATACTAAGAAAGAAATTATTAAAAATTACATCAATAAAAATGTATAATCAAATAGAAAAAATGTTATGAACTGTACCAAAAATAATACAAAGAAATGTATTCCTAAGGCAATTCCATGTAACTATGGTACCCCTTAATATGGTTAAGAACCAGATTTCAACTTATAATTAATATGCATTAATTATACAACTGTTTTTTACCTTAACACCTTAAATGACATTTTACCTGCTTCGCGAGGTTTCCAAGACATCTGAGTAATTACTTATTATAGCTACACCGTATCGTGTCAAATATGTCATCCACGTGCTGTATTTTTATATTTTAAATCCCACTTCTTTTCTATCTCGGCCTATTTTTATTTCAAGATTGTCAGTTGACATTTAGTCATATCGATTATTGGGTTACACACGCAAAATGGTCATTACATCACTTTAAATTAAATTATAGTTAACAAAGTTTCACTGTAGCACACTTAAAAGTTTAAATCGCCTTACTTCAGTTAAAGTTCGACACAGAAGCTTAAAATTGACAGGGTTCTCCATAAAAAATGTCATAAGTGACGCAAGCAGATTGCCCTGACGTGGTCGATGACGTCATTGAACTATATTGCTTCTATTTTCAAGCACCTGTCAAGTTACATTCAATTAATTTAAGCTCAACATTTGATTAATAAAATAAATCCAGATACAGTGTACCACGTAGCAGGCATTAAGTACAGTTTATGTAGCAGCTGTGAATTTACCATTCAGTGGTTAAAGCCTAATTGAGGTGGTAACAAGATTGTTTTGATATTTATAGATAAAAATTACATAAACTCAACAGCATACAAACATAGGGGTGTAAAGGTAAGGTGACATACACACTCCCCCTACCAACAAAGCTGTGACTATTAATAGCACCTTTAAATTTATTTAACTGAAATTGATAATATATATCAGGATCAAGACTGTTCCATACATTGACAATTCTATTAGCAAAGAAATATTTTCTTACATCAGTCTGGCTATAAAAGTGAAATACATTTTTACAATGACCTCTGTGGTTACTACTATATTATTATATAAGTAGAAATTTTTTTAATGAATTTTTATTGATTAGCAAACATACATCAGACGAAATCTATTGTACCCATCCATTGAATGAGCAGGTCACAAAGATTAATAGCCACAACAGTAGAGGCCAATGGGCTACAAATTCAATTCATATTATCAAGAATAAAACAAGTCTTGATGCTATACTATTATTCCGTATCGACTCGAATCCAAAATCGCAGTCGGTTTGCGAGTCGCGAAGACAGGATCTGAAACCGAAATCGGTCTATCAGAGAATTCCAGTTGTGATTCTTCGGCTAGTGTTTTAGAATCTTGGAATGAAAGGTCAATTAGATGACCAGCGGCCCAAGGGCCAGTGAGATGGGCATATTGAGACGGCCAAAGAAAAATATACTCTTCCATATGGCGGTTCTGATTGGAGCCTGGACACCACACTGGCCATTTCAGTTGAATTCTCTTTAAAAGACTGTCGATACCACAGAACCACAGCCAAAAGGCAGAATACCATACATATACTATCACCTTTGAGGTTACTCAAGTCTGCTATTTTATTTATGGGAAGCAAGCCACGTCCAGATGGGCTGAATAACAAACTGGTTGAAATAGGAAAGTTGGATTTCAGAAGTAGGAGAAGCCAGTCTTGAATACGTTTCATTACACTCACAAAACATGATAGAAAAAAAATAACTAAAAAAAAGTAGGTTAAATATACCGTAACCGAGGGTATTATCGACAGGGTGGGTATTATCAACACTCACATTAGAATGTTAACAATTTAGTTAACAAACCAATTTAAGTCGATACTACCCGCCCTGTCGATAATACCCTCCGTTACGTAATAAAGAAAAAACTTTTTTTTTTTAAGTGAAAAACATCATAAGTCAAGTATAGGGACTTCGTTTTTTGCATTTCTTCATTTTTCTTTATTTTTTTGGTCAGCGACTTAATAAATTCCAATCATTGTTTTATTTGCAGTTGAATTTATAGCATTTGATTTTGTTTAATACAACAGCAATGAATTTCACCAAAGACAAATTTAATCTAAGCTAGACAGCATTTAGACTGGCTATAGACATCCAGCCAATAACCAAGTCTAGACAACCATGCTACTGAACTGAATAGCAAAATAAGTCTTCGTTCTTACGCAATGTTGCATCTAACTGATAATCTCTTTACTCCTCTCCAAGAACTGCAAAAAAATCAATAAAAAGAGCATTTACGGAAATAGCGCTGATTGCAAATTGGCCTACTGCCAAAAAAGGTGGGCCATGTTCTATTTATAGCCCACACCACTTGAAGACTGTTTGACACTGCCTTAAAATACTTCCTGGTGGTCAATGACCTAGATACAAGAAATTTGGGAAAATGCTTTTTCCCCCTTTTAATTCCTAGAATTGTATTCTCAACTTTCCTGAGTTTACAGCACTCTCCGGTGTTTTATTTAAATTCCCAAGGTTTCCTGGAAAATGAGAAGTTGAATTTCATTTTCAAGGTTTTCCCTGATCGATTTCCCCAGCATCATGTACAATCTAGCAAGCGCAAGCCAAGCAATGTTATCGCGGTAGAAACTTAGCTCAAACATGACCTACATTCAGTTTAATTAGACACGACAACATTAGGGTCAAGAATCACATGATTTCCATTACCTATTGACCTGTTGTGACCTTGTTCTCAGATTCATTTAAGGCCGTGCCACGTGATTAGAAGTATTGATGGCGCCACACCTAGCCTTAAGGAGCCTCCCTGCAAGAGTGCTACTTTGGCAACACAACTGCTCAGACTAAGTGCACTGGGACCTAAAGGGTATGTCAGTTTAACAGGCTAGAAAACCCATATTTCGTATTGAATTTCATATCTAGCTAAGAGTAGCTCTATCGATTTTTTTTTTCTCAGCTATTAAGAGAAAAGTGAAAATCGACCACAATACATTAAAAATAATGGAGTGCCATTTTATGAAGTCGTGAAGCATAATGAATTATCTATATATAAACATAATCAAATAATCAAATTAAAGGCAGAAATAAATGGACGAAAAGTTATCAAATATCAATTTAATGAGTATTACTTACAATTAAACCAACTGGTTTCTTGAAATGACATTTACTTCACCATTTACAAATCCTTTTTATTTAGGTCAATAATTTTGGCACCAAGTTTGGTTTTAACTTTAGATTAATTATAAAATATATACATATATATATATATATATATATATATATATATATATATATATATATATATATATATATATATATATATATTATTAAAAATATTTTAGTCTAATTCGCAAGATAAAACTGGTCTGAGAATAATCCACTGTAGACTGAAAACAAAAAACAAGAGGAGATGTTCGAATTGAGAATTTCCAATCCAGAATTCAACAATTTCATCGTGAATTGCGCATGGTTGAAGCCACATGTGGCATGTGAATTAGACATGTTCCTCAGTCCCCCATGTGACTTTAGTGCAACATGCTCTGTTTACACTTCATCAGTTGCCATAAATCCATCTATGAGATCATTCGAGCGTATCAACACAATGTGGTTCATTTCTCAAATTCAGTGCGCCTTAATGTGAATATAATGGTACCGAGACATTACAGATAATTCCATAGATCCTTGTTGATAGTTAGAGGAATTAATTTTAACTATCGGGCTTTGTACAATCAATCAATCAATCAATCAATCAATCAATAACCTAGTTTGATCTATCTATCTATCTATACATCCATCTACATATGCATCTATTTATCTATCTACCTATCTATCTATCGATCTACCTATCTACCTATCTATCTATCTATGTATCTAGCTACCTATTTATATATCTACCTATCTATCTATCTATATATCTACCTATCTAACATCTATCTATCTATCTATCTATGTAACTATTGACGTCGCCGACAAAACCCTGAAGCAACGTTAACAGTATATGTCAGCTGCTAGAGGCAGACAAAATTATGAGATGACAAGGCTTAAGGCTGACAAAAAAATATACATCCACCTCATGGGTGGTGTCACAATGTGCCGACATAACCCCAGGTAAATTAATTAGCATGATAACGAGCTCATCAAATTGTATTCTCTTGAATAATGCATTTAATGGTTTACGGTTATCGCACTTTAAACCTGCCTCAGCATAGAACAAAATCAATGGAGGACTTGGGCAATTCGACCACTGGCAGTGGCCCAAGTTCCTAACAAAAAATCTAACTATCGACCGCAGTCAGTTTCTATCTAGCAGAAAGAAAAAAAGAAGGGGGAAAATGAACCTCAGTACGATAGCACCATGGCAGCATGGAGATCAATAGCTCAAGAGTTAAAAAAAAAAAAGAAAAGAAAAAAGAAGTTAACACTGTTCTGTCGATTATGTTCAAGAATAATATTTACACAGCAGGAACGAGTTATTGAACATACCACTGGGTCCTAATTTAAAAGGCAAGGAAATAATTTAAAAAGATAATTTTTTAGGTTGTATTAAAAAGAAAACTATTCAGAAGTCAATTTAACGATTTTAAAACCACAACGCGCGTGCACTACAATTTCGGCTAAGATGAGAGGTTGTTGTTCATCCCAGTGAACAATTTAGATGTCTGTTATAAATTTAATTTAATAAAGTTTTTCTTTCTTCTCTGTTAAAAATATCAAAAAAATTAAAATTAAAATATATGTGCATTTTTACATACACAATAGCACAACAGCAAGGGCATCTCCCTGTAGTAGCCCTCATACAAATATAATAGAAGAGTTCTCCAATGTAAAAACCATTGACATGAGCCCACATCAATTAAAGGAGAGCTGCATATTTTAACCACATCAATTCATACCAAATGAATGTATAACCTCTTCTGGTCATGTCATGGCACATCTCTATAACATATTACATAGGATTATTTATAAATGGTCCCAGATTTAACTTACTGTTCGCTATTACATTCTATTATGATGTCTTGTGTTGACCCTGGGTGGTCTTAGTGGTAAGACGCATTCTTGCTCTTCTGAAGGACCCAGGTTCAATCCCGGGCCAGGTAGCCTTCATGAGCAATATCTTAGCTGGATGTCACTCAGATGAGACAAAGAGTATCTATCTATCTATCTATCTATCTGAAATGGTCATGATGATTGCAAGGCAAGACGACAAATATAGTGTGGGATATGGTAAGAAATACAAACACAAAGTTTTGCTTTGCTGAGAGAGTGTGGCTTTTTAATCCAGGAAATAACAGTGATGTATATAAAATAGATTCACATCTACAACTGCCAGGTTCTGGCTTGTTTCTTGGCTTATACAATAAACCTTGACCAATGGTCTTTTACTTCATTCTAATTGGATGGTTCCCTTGAGGTGGACACAGTCCCTTTTTATGCTTGGCTTCCCCATGTTCTGGTTCAGCCCCTTTTTGTTAACAATACATCTCTTAAATTATTAACCTTAAACTTGGTCTTAAGCTTCCTTACATATTTAGATACTGTAGTTTCTTTTTAATTCTAAATATGAATACATGACAATAGGCCAAACGTTGGGATGACCAAGGAAAAACTAGATCCTGATGGCTCTGGTGACAGAAATACACACCAATCAAGTGCGATGAATGAATGTCTGACAAGAGTGGCTCAACAATGAACAGAGTTCCTCAACCTACTAATTAATATTTCCAGCTAATCATTTAGATATCTATATTGCTGTAATTACTTATCTTGAAACATGAGACCAGTATAATTTAAGACATAGGGATTTAACGAAATTAATTTTAGCCTATCTGGTCAATTGGTCTGGTTTGTACCTTGTTTTGACCATGTCCCTTGAGAGATTTCAGTAGTTCTAACATTCACCACCAGGGCAGGGGCACTGAAGTAAACACTGGGGGCTGAATACTGGGCCAAGAACCGCACCGATTTGGATGAAAAATAGCTGATTTTAATAGGTTTTTGCTAGTTTTTTCAACATGCGGTTGTTATTTCCAAAATCTGCCAAGTACCCGGCCATCGAAATGTTTAGTGGCTCAGTTCTGGGCCATTCTGGGGTCCCCCCACTTGTTCCCCGAACAGTGGCTTAATTCATTGGTGGCTTCTCATAAGCGCTAGCTCTGCTGGCTTGAGGGGTCTCCATCATAATTGCATCTTCTCATTTCATTTTATATATTCTAAAATGTACTATTTATAAATTATGAAAATAAATTGATCTAAATCTGAATCTGAATCTATAAAAGTCCACTCATCCCAGTAAAGTGCTGATATGGACAGAAACCCTTAGGGTTTCTCTGTCAAAAAAGGAGGGGGGGGGGGGAAAGTTGTACGTTCTCATGCAAATATTACTCAACATTTATAAAGTTTTTTCTCCCAATTACACATTACAAACACAAAGGCCTTTATCAACATACGGCAGCTCTCTGTAAACATATTCAGTGTGCAATTATGCATAAGTAAATATATGAACGTGCACACAAATAGAGCTCATGGCTTTTGCATAACCAGTTATGCATAGTGTACAGCCCACGTAAGCCTAGTAGTTGTGATTCACTCATGAATGCCTTTAATCAAAACTTATTTATGATATAAAGAAGCAGAAACAGTCCATATATTGTACATACGAGGCAGTGGTTGGTCTTTTACTGCCTCATTACAGAGCCCTACAAATAGGGCCCACATCCTCAAACAGTGGATTCGTACTCAAACTGAGTATGTGTGTGTGTAATTAGGGCTTTACATCCTGTATTTCTGCACCTGATGGGCTAATTAGGACAGGCAGAGACCATGGCAATGAGACAAAGGAGGAAACATCCATCCAACTTAGGCTCGACCGGGAATCGAACCCGGGACCCAGCGGTTGGAAGCCCAGAGTACTACCTCTGAGCTAGGCCTCTGCCTTCTCAAACTGAGTATGAGGCAAGGCAAAAAATACCAAGTAATGACCTCAAACTATGAAGCAGGACCACCTCACTATTAAGACCACCTCAAAGTTTACACCCACCCTAGGTATTCCCAACCACTGTATTTCACCTCTCAATTGAGACACCCCCTCCCCTCTGCCCCATTAAATCAGTAACACTGGCACCAAGGGTGGTCTTAATGGCAAGGATCCACTACACATAGACCTCCGAGTGCACAAACAACAAGAACCAGTGTACTTACAGAGATAATAGAAGCAAACAAAGCTGCCTCAGAAAGAGACAGTGTACCGTTTCAATTGTACTCATTCATCAAGATACTGTGAATAAATAATGCGTCCACGCTGTCACTGATTTGAATGATGTCCAATCAGACCATTGGTCCTGAATTATGCAGCCAAGCAAACTCCCAATATCTAGTTAGAATGAGCAACGCCAGCTATTAATCCCATGAAATCGCCAAAGCATCGTTTTTGATTGCAAATGATTTGAACAGGCTGCTGTGAAAACACACTGACAAAATAAATCAGCACCCTGAAGTATTTCATGAAACATAAAAAAATTTGCAGTGAAAGGAGATAAAATAGGATAGCAAATTGGCCTGCTTCTCACCCACTTAACTACAGGAAACCACTACACGGCCAAATGTGCTATGTTCGTTTCCATTGGTTTGGATAAACGCATGGAAAACGCATGGTTTTCACCTCATTTTAATAAGGCAAAAACCATGCATTTTCCATGCATTTATCCTTCTCATGGAAAACGCACGTGGCACATTTGGTCGTTTGAATTTAAGAAAATGACTTGAAGCACAAAGTTACCAAGGACCAGACATTCTTCTTTTAAATATATATGCGCAAAAATTAACAAGTTCAGCAATTATAGATGTATAAGATACAGAGTGGTCTAGTGGTAAAAACTGTGACCAGCTGTGCTGAAAAGTGCTGGGTTTGCTTGTAAGACCTACCCTACTAGATGTCCTCAGCATGAGACTTGGTGTGGGGTGATTAGGGCTTTACGTCCTGTATTTCTGCACCTGATGGGCTAATTGGGACAGGCAGGGACCATGGCATTGAGATGATGGATTCAACAGCCATACAACAAAGGCTCGACCGGGAATCGAACCAGGGACCCACTGAGCTAGGCCCCCACCCTAGAAGGCAAGTAAATGACCCCCACCCATGGATTTAATGTGCAACATATCATTTCAACACTATGGCAGGCAGTTGGTCATATAAGCCACCTTAAGTTATTATAATATTTTTACACTAGCTCAATGATCTTAGCTTATCTTATCTTGTCTTTTGTGAAGATTTTCAATATTATTGTTTGTACAGTGGGATTTAATCATTCACAGGAAATGACAACTGCAGACTTTGCATATTACCATAAATAATATGTTAAAAAAAAACAGGAAAGGAAATATCTTTTCTTCTTTTTGCACAACAACAACATTTAATTTCCCCTGAGTTTACGTTCATTAATCTGATACCAGCAGCTGCCTATCAACAAAAATAAGACTATGCAACTCTTCAAAACACCTGACAGATTATACATTATAATTCTCACTGAAATATGAAAACAACTTTCTAGCTGCTTGTGCAGTTGCTTTTGCAAGGAAGTAGAAACCTGTCAAAATAACACTTATGTGTTAAATTATGACAGGACCAATTCACCATTTGGACAGAAAAACATCATAAAAAGACACCAAACTATTTTGATCATCTTATGAATCACTGGTGTATCAGAATACATTGACATCATTTCAACACTATGGCAGGCAGTTGGTCATAAGCCAACTTATTATTATAGAAGAGTTGTTTAGTGACATTTTCAATTGATGTTGTTTCAAATCTGAACTTTTTGTTTAACATACAGCTCTTTGGAACCCAGCAATGTTGTGTTATTTGGTCCTTCTTGTAGGGTTCTATTCTATTCTTATACAATTACTTTCACATTAAAACGTCCTTCTTTTTGCATTCAATTAATGGAGAACCATGGCACCACAGATAGTTAGCTCACTCAGAAAAACATTTCTAATGATATAATTTTACTATATTATCAAAAATAACAATTATACCAATAATACATATGACGTCATCAAGCCATCCCTTACCACTGACAAGCACCATTTCCACTTTTTTTCTCTTATATAATAATTATTCTGTCATTAATGTAATTCATCATACCACCTTCAACATAGCAAGCAAACTTCACCACTGTGAAGTTTCTGAGAGTGCCCGACCCGGGAATTAAACCTGGCACCTCTCAGCGGGGGGCATAGCTCAGAGGTAGCGCTGTGGGCTTCCAACCACTGGGTCCCGGGTTCAATTCCTGGTCAAGCCTAAGTTGGATGGGTGTTTCATCCCTCATCTCATTGCCATGGTCCCTGCCTGTCTTAATTAGCCCATCAGGTGCAGAAATACAGGACGTAAAGCCCTAATCACACACACACACTCGCCCGGGAAGCGACAGCGTTGACCATTACACCCAAAGAGTCACTTAAATATTGTTGATTCAGAAGTTAGACTACCACTGTATACTTCCAATCAAAACTTTTAGTGTACATACATAAAACGATATATGCCACTGTCTGAAGAAAAGGGCCACAGAGCTAAATATTATTGATCTCCACCATTGATTATGTAAAAACTCTTTGTGAATAAAACATATCACATTATTGCAATGCACTTTTTTTATCTCTCTTTCTTAATAATAAATGACAGAACAAAGCCATAGAAGAGTTGCTTAGTAGGCTACAATAATCTAAAGAACTCTGGAGTAAATCAAAGGTGTTAAAAATATCCATACTATACAGTAAACGCTTCTGTTGAGACAAAAAACAAGTATAGCTTCATATACTCTATCTAGTACCTTCAATGCTATTTCAGAATTCGTATATTCAACAACGCCTAAAGTAAAGGTATAGAATTATTAATATCACATCTAAAAGATCTCTTAAATACTGTTTCCTTTTGCTATGTATTAGAAAGATGTATTTTCGCAATGATCGCCAATATTGAAATTTGTATGGTACTTCATTTGGAAACAATGTTTTCCCTGGTCTAATTAGACATGTCACATGGTGACATGCACCATTTCCTAAACTTCTTTGCTATTTCCCCAACAGTCATTTATCTTATTAAAAGTTATCATTTTTTATCATTAACAAAGATTCTAGTTCTGCACTGACAAAATGTAATTTTTGTTTGTTTGTAAGTTTATACCAGAAAAAGCATATATGCTTATCGAGCTGGTACAAATTAAAGATAGAGAATTTACAACAATACATTGTGCTATGGAGATAATAATTACATGTGTAATGGTATTGACATTATAATGAAACAGAATTGAATAAAGTCATTTTTATGTCATAAAATGGTAACCGTAGTTAAAAGCAAAATTTTGATAATTTGGAATAATATATGGAAATATTTTTGAATTACCAGAATCCAATCTCTTTTTTCCAGTAGCAATCTAAATATAAGTACAACCTCGCCTGCAAAAAAAAACGTTTAAATGACAATGTAAAAATGAGCGAAAACAACTCACCCGATGCGGTCGTGTTCCGAGTTTTCCAACATTTCGGCTTTCTGGATGACGCGCAAGATCTGTTGTTGTTCTTCGTAGCTCAACTGTTCCTGCTGTTTTCGGGGCGATCCAGCCATCTTGGCGGTGTGAATGGACCAGCCAGTTCCCAACCTGCAATACAGAGAAGGGAAAAACGCCATGAATAAGTAATAGTCATCTACAGTGCGGCCTAAATTGCTGCCAGAAAATTGATTCCATAAGCTGTGCCTGAGAGGCGGATTCTTGCACCATACTAAATGACCGGCACACTCGAGTGTTATTGCGGTGGCCAGATGGGTTGTATAATCCATGGTATTAGTAATCGCGTACACAGTGCAAATCACCAATAACAGCAAGTTGACAAAGGTTGAACAGTCAAAAGGCTGTGTGCTCCACCTTACTAAAGAACAAACATATTAAAACCTATAGAGAACAAGAAAAGTCAAACAATAAAACCTGGTTTTTGCTTAACACACTACTTGAGACTGTCAAGTGTCTGTTATATATACCCAGGCTATGTTATATGTAGGCTTGTGCAAACAATCTGTTCCAAGATTATCCTGGCTTTCATTGGGTGCTCTTACCAAAAGTTTATTACACCAGACTGAATGCATTTGTTAATTTAGATATTCAAAGTTTGATACAAAAGTTACAGGATTCAACATATCTAAACAGTGAGGACAAATACTGTGACAAGAATATCTGAATATAGCTTATTCTAAAAATTGGTAATCTAAGGCAAGATCGCCATACCATACTAAGTCCCTGAAGCTAGCCTTTTTTGCCTTCTCAGTAAGAGCTTTTCTTTGCAGAGGTAGGCAAGTAAACTGCCTGCTGCTTGCATTGTTTATGTAGCCTGTATGGCAAGAGGCCTCATTTCCTTTGGGTGCCAAACCTTGTAGTACATGACGCAGAGCGAAAGTAGGAGAGGCACCTTGGCTCCTTGCCAAACCCCTTGTCGTCCCTAGAATGCACAATCAGAGCAATTGGAAATCTACACCAGCAGCTACATACCATTCTCAACTCCCTATGGCTCACTATAGCTTTAGTGGTTAAGGAACGGCAGGTAGATCAGGAGATCATGGGTTCGAATCTAGCCCCTAGCAAAAACTTGATGCTTATTAATATACCTTTATCACATATTGGACAGTGTAAATAAACGCAGTTTAGTGCAAATCTGGAGTGCCAAATGCTTACATATGTATGTATCGATTGGTTTTCAAATAGAATAGAACAGAATAGAACAGAATATAATAGAACAGAATGGAATAGAATAGTGAGTCATCAATTAACTGCATTTCCTGCACAAGCTTTCACACACCCAGCGTGATGGCTAATGACCATTCACCAGAATTTATTAAGTAAATTAACCAGAAAATGCTGCCACGGAGCTATACCAACCCCATGCCAACTAACCAGAGTTAATCTAATTCATTGGTAGTCACGGTTGTTTTGTGAGTTGGCATGAAACAACACTGCATTGCCAAAAACTGTTCCAGTCACATCCGAATCAATTAGAACAATTCATCAGGCACTGAGACCAAAAAGCAGGTGGCGAATACACAACAAGCTTAAATGTTATGCTTGATGCTATATTCAGTCTCTGACATAGATAGATAGATGGATATATATATATATATATATGTATATATATATATATAGATAGATAGATAGATAGATAGATAGATAAACAGATAGACAGATAGATAGATAGATAGATAGATAGATAGACAGATGATAGATAGATAGATAGATAGATAAACAGATAGACAGATAGATAGATAGATAGATAGATAGATGATAGATAGATAGATAGATAGATAAACAGATAGACAGATAGATAGATAGATAGATAGATAGATAGATAGATAGATAGATAGATGATAGATAGATAGATAGATAGATTGATTTAAAAATAATTCATTTCAGTCCCTCGTTTAAGTGCACTGGTTTATTCCTTTATTCCTGAGCTCAACATTTCCCAAATTCACCATGAATGACAAAACAGCCATTGCCACCATTTTAACATTCTAAAAACTGGGCCAAGTGAGTTACTATAATCCTGTAGCTACTGACTGCTATGTTGCATTAGCTTTCCTTTTTAGTTTAATATTTTATCTCAGTATTTTGCATGCACATCTAGTTAGAAAAAAACCAGAAACAACATTCATCTTTAGCCAGCTTAGTCATGAAACAACAGAAAAAACCTAACTATAAGGTCAATAATTGTTATGGAAAGTGCAGCCCTCTAAGGCAAGTTAGAAGTCCACCCATTTTACAAATTTACCCCATGCGTGGGATCTTTTACTTGCATCAGCATAGACACTGAGTACAAGGGACCGCCAATTTAACATCTCATCGAACGACATCCAGCTGGGATGATGCTCATGAAGGGGTGCGCGAGCCCAGGATTGAACCCGGGTCCTTAAGAGGAGCAGGCGAGCGTAAGCGAGTCAAATAAAATTAATATTACAGAGCCTTTTACGAAGCCATTTGCAAAAACAAAACGTGCCCAGCAAGATATAAAACAAATATATCAACTCTCTTAATCTCTGCAGACCTGTTGCATATTTTTTTTCTTTCAGATTTTTATGGCTCCTTTTAATGTTTTCCTCCTTAGGTATCCATGCTTCTTTTCTGTCTGATGTTCACACTCCGCCAGGTGCATCAGATATCAAATCAAAAAATAGATTCTTACAGAAATTCTGCAGGCAGTTCTTGTATCTGAAGGATTTCATTTTCAAAGTGCACTCGAGAAGAGGCTTTGTAATTCTCATGTCTGCTGTTATTTATTACAAAGTAACATGATACCGCAGCCATTTTATAAAAAACAAAAACAAAATCCCCAAAACAGCTGCCTTCTGCTTGCAAAGTAATCATTATGGGTAGGTATGCTGCTAGGTACAAAATTCATCTCAATATATTGAAGTCATACATTGGTGAAAATAATAATTAAAATAGGCCCTATTCCCAGATAACTAAATCAGGAAACACAACTTCGAAATGTGTACGATACAAATTGGTAAATTAAGCAAATATTATGTAAAGGTAAGACCTTACTATCCAGGATAGTCATATTAATACATTCATTTTTACTATTTTCAAATACACAACTTCACATTACTTGAAAACTGTATTGATGGAAACCTTGAACTCATAGCCATAAATAACCACACACATAATATATATTTAAATGATACCATTTATCTGATCTGATCTATGTAAATGAGTGTCGTATCCATTTTGTATCTTTAGTCATTTTGAAACCCTTTGGCCCGAAGAGTACACAATGATTTTATAAAATCATACGTACACTTCTATTTTATAACATTCACAATCATATGTACACTTCTATTTTATAACATTCACAATCATACGTACACTTCTATTTTATAACATTCACAATCATACGTACACTTCTATTTTATAACATTCACAATCATACGTACACTTCTATTTTATAACATTCACAATCATACGTACACTTCTATTTTATAACATTCACAATCATACGTACACTTCTATTTTATAACATTCACAATCATACGTACACTTCTATTTTATAACATTCACAATCATACGTACACTTCTATTTTATAACGTACACAATCATACGTACACTTCTATTTTATAACATTCACAATCATACGTACACTTCTATTTTATAACGTACACAATCATACGTACACTTCTATTTTATAACATTCACAATCATACGTACACTTTTATTTTATAACATTCACAATCATACGTACACTTCTATTTTATAACATTCACCATCATACGTACACTTCTATTTTATAACGTACACAATCATACGTACACTTCTATTTTATAACATTCACAATCATACGTACACTTTTATTTTATAACATTCACAATCATACGTACACTTCTATTTTATAACATTCACCATCATACGTACACTTCTATTTTATAACGTACACAATCATACGTACACTTCTATTTTATAACGTACACAATCATACGTACACTTCTATTTTATAACGTACACAATCATACGTACACTTCTATTTTATAACATTCACAATCATACGTACACTTCTATTTTATAACATTCACAATCATACGTACACTTCTATTATATAACGTACACAATAATATGTTCACATCCATTTTTATAATATTCAGTTCAATACTTGGAGCCGTACTGCGCACACACCCAATGGAAATTTGCCAATATTTAAGGTAATAATATACTGCTCATCTTTCATGCAATGTTTCCAGACATTAATTTCCAAAGAGACACACAAAATTGATTTGTTTGGTAGAAATATTCGTGCCTATCAAATCAACCTATCTGACCTTTGAATAATCTTAATGACCTTGTACATGCCGTGAAACCTCATAAGTAAGACTGATGACTGATGTAAAAAAAATGTTTAAATTCACTATTATGTTTATTCAAACAATTTGTTACGTACATGAAAATAAATAGAAGTTAATATAAACGAATTGAAATTCAATCTTACGGTTTGCTGTCACACCCCTTGGCCATTAGACTATGGCATCTGGAGACCATCACAAGATAAAGTAAATTTAGCAACAATGTGTATTAATGATATGGCCTAAGCAGAGAAGTGGGAGTGTTTTATTATTAATGAACATTGTTCACATTGCCAGATATCTATTCTCTTTTTCTTATCTTTTTTGATTTCTTGTTCCATTCGTCTTATGTTATTCAACATGAAAAACATGTTAGGAGGCGTAACATAAAAGTATACCATAGGTATATGTATATCTATATAGAGAGATCATAGTGACAATTGTTGTCTTTCGTTCTACCTCTCTCTGTATAACCTTGACAGATCCTGGATAGACCTCTGTCTGAGTGTGATTAGTTGTTGATATGTCAAAAACTGATAGGGTGAAAGCTTGCAGGCTCACCATAGCCTTGACAGGATTATCAAATGTTTTTATGTCTGGCGTCTGTCTACAAGTCCCCTTGCACCATCGATAGTGACTTCAAATTGCCCAGCACAGCGAGGGTCTACAGAATCTCATTGAGAGCAACTCACATGAAGGCCCACAAAACTTACCCAGAGACTTTTGACCTTTGATCATCGATTCAAAATTGCTTATTGTCAATTAAGAAGAGCAAATCTCACTCAACTAGGATATTATAAGCTGGCTGAAAAGGAATCCAGGGCGGTGAAGATTGACTAATTTGTTCGTGATATTAAGAAAGTAGGCCAGTTAAGTTTCCAGGGACCCTGAAGATTTAAGGGTCCGAGCAGAGACAGATCTGGCGTCTAGACCTATAACACAAGATAACTAAGACTGATATGGACTTTCACAATGCTAGATATATATAACGAACAGATACTCAGTTCTGTGAAAATTTCTAGGTCAATGATAGGAGTTTGGAATCTGTAACCTAAATAAATGTTAGAACAGTTTGCTAAGGTGACAAAAAAATATGAATCTCTTTAAAGGATAGATATGAAACAAGTCTTAAGCCTGCATATATAATGTAATTATTTTGTAAATAATGTCAGATGCAGAAAAGATATTTTGTTCAAATTTCTACTAGCCTGACAATTACAAAATCATGTGAGCTCTACGGTGAACATAGTTTTAGCTAGTTTTTGATATAGTCTTTGGTTACCACTTTAAATATTCATAAATTAAAGTTTACTTCAAATTGAACTGGTAACCACGTGATTTAACTGCAGTAGAACAAGCTAAACATCACCGTTCTTTCAGGTGATTGACCACATGGCATAGATATATTTAGCTAACAGGCCATTACTTCCAAAAGTTCTTGAGAAGGACTAAAAGTCCAGTCCAGCGATTTTTTTTTTTTTGATTTTTTTTTAAATATTAATAGTATCTTTACATGTTATTTATATCTACTATCAACTACACTCGGCGACAGTGAAATTCGCAACGACAACGAAATTCGCCACCCCCCTAAGACATAATTATGCACCTTGCAAGTTCATGATTTGTTGCAAAACTAATTGTTTACATCATTGACAATGTCTTATCACTCCGACAATCATCTAGGAAGTGTTTATCGCACTTTACTTTAAGTGGCGAATCTCGTTGTCATGGCGAATTTCACTGTAGCCGAGTGTATTATCGCACAAATCTGGTACAGATCTCTGAAAGCTTTACTTGTCATCCATTTCATATAAATTATCATGTATTTGCTTTCATTACATTTCACACTGGACAATTGAACACTCCCATTCCTCTGCTTAGTGTCATATCTCCTGTACATTGGCATCTGTGTGCTGCTTACATTGTTCACATTGCCAGATATCTATTCTTCTTTTTTTTTCAATTTTGTTGTTCCATTCTACTTATTTTAATCAACACGACAAAACAGTATTTGTTTAGGTAAATGGGATAATTAAATCATTTGTAAAAAAAAAACTATACCAATATCGCCACATAGGAAAATTTTGAAAAATAAAATACTGGAATTCTCACTGACCTTCATACCACTTCACTATTAAGACCACCTAAAGTTTATGAACACCTCAAAATCAAGCTAACCACACAATTAGAACAACCAAATTTGCACCCAACAGTATTTTGTCATTGCATGTCACATTGCTATTAAGGCCACCCACCATTAAGGCAATTTTGAACCAGTGCTCCCTTAACACTGCTTAAAGCATCATGACCAAGTCAGACTGTATTAACATAATATTTAGTAAAACCAAACTGAGAGCTTTGTTGGGTAACCAAATTCAAATAATACCAGATGAATTAAGTGTTCAGATCAAAATAAAATAATTCCACAGCAACATTATGCCCGACTTTGAAATAAATCCTTCTAATGCCACAATCAATTCGAAATTAAAAATCGTAATGAAATTTTAAAAAATCATAGAATTCATGGTGCCTTTGTTCTTTGCAGTTAACCTTGATTTGCACGAAGCATTAAACATTTCACATGAAACCGTGATCCTTTTATTTTGAACCCCTTGTTTAACGACAAAACTTGTCTATCTTTCCTTTTCATCTTTTTATGTCTGTCAGTTTGTCTGTCTGCCTGCACTGAAAATTTCTTGGAGTAGAATGAATTATCCGATCATTTAACATTCTCGAATTTTGACTAATAGACATTTTAAATGTGCCAAGATTGACTACCACCACGAGCAGGTTAGTCTGATTTACCTAGCAAATTAGTCAGCCTTTTTAAATATCATGTTTTTCATTAGTATTTATGACTAACTTCTTAAAAACAAGCTACTTCACATGACCTTTTTTATTATTTCCCCCCCCCCCCCTCTTTTTTTATTTTATTTATATTTATTTTGTACATGTAAATCGTGTATCTTTGTTGTAAATAAAGTTTTCCTGTCTGTATTTCTATCTTTCATTGACTACAAGTAAAACTGACTAATTTGTGAAAGAAAGCTGACTAACTTGTCAGTCAAAAGCTAAGTACGATGGGCTAGTCGCTGCACAGACTATCAAATATTAATCTATTATTATAGATCTCAATCACACATATTTTCATTGTTTATTATATTGCATAAAGCAGTGACATAATAGTTGCGATTTCCTGTGGTAAAAGGTCCTGTGTTTCAACTTAATCTATATATATATATATCACAATCAATGTATCTGTCTATCTGTCTCTGCATTTTGTTGCTATCATGTCTGCAGCAATAGGTATTTGTCTCTCATCATAAGGTCACTCAGAGAGCGAGAATCTGAACTATGCACTTGACAAGGCCCTCAAAATCCTGGATGTAAAGCTGTTCCACCTGTTGCTAGGGTCTTTTACGCGTTGCTAAGGACGCCGACATGTCAGTGACACCTGTGACGATCAATGACATTGCTCTCTTCAATTTATTTCACAAGGCCTCCAGATAATGCCACGCAAGGTGTTGGGCTAAAATGGATGGGAATAAGGTAAAAAAGTGAGAAGGTGATGAAAAGATAAAAATAATAAATAAAAATAACACACAGGGAAACGCTCCCAAGGCTTTGACAAAGTCTGCTTTTTCATTCTCTTCTGTTTTTTTTTTTTTTTCAAAATAATTTTCTGACATAATATTGAGCTTCAAAGATACACTCATTAGAGTGGTTGGCTATTGGCCTGATCTACTTTTAAAAGGTTTTGGGTTCGAAAACTTCAAATACCGGCCGGGGGACTATCCATGACCTCAAAATCATTCAACTATAATGACAAGATAACTGAGTGAATTAGAGAATTTTCTTTTTCACTTTTTGCTAATTACGACGATAGGTTTTGCTTGGATCAACGAAACTGAAATTTTACCACCTCGCCCCAATTGACCCACCCACCCCGTTCTCCCCTCTCCCCCCCCCCCCAAATAAAAAAAAAAAAAAATAGCTTGGTGGTCTAGTAGTAAGACGCTAGTCTGCTCCTCTGTAGTACCCGGGTTCAATTCCAGGCCCGGGCACCTATAATGACCATCCTCCCAGCTGACTATTGCTGACACGTCCAAAATCAAAGATGGCTTACAAAATACGTTGCACAAAAAACTTCGCTGTTACCAGGACTGCTCTGCCTCACCCCCCCCCCCTCCCTCACTTCCTGCAAAAACTTCTTTTATCGAAGTACGCCCACGCAAACACCGAACATCCATCAATGGCATCCTTACGTAATCAATAAAGTGGAACTCAGCCGTCGACCTAGACAATAGACCAGTTGTGTGAGAAGATTCTCAATTAAGATATATGTAGGAAAAATCATAAAAAATGGTGCTTTGTCCACTAGATAGATAGGTAGACAGATAGATAGATATATAGATGGATAGATAGCCAGATAGATAGATAGATAGATAGCCAGATAGATAGATAGATAGATAGATAGATAGCCAGATAGATAGATAGATAGAGAGCCAGATAGATAGATAGATAGATAGCCAGATAGATAGATAGATAGATAGATAGATAGGTAGCCAGATAGATTGATAGACAGACAGATAGAAGGCTGGTACAAAATAATCTTGGAGGGGTAAAAGTCAATAAGTTGATGAAGTCATGGCCTCACTAATTTAATATAGAAATTTGATAAGATGTGTAAAGAGCTAAATTATTATAGTAAGCAGCTGAAGTCTTTCTTCATGCAAAATATGACCAAATGGTGTCTATACATTTCATGACATTACTGATAATTACACTGTCAAAAGACACAAGTTATGAATTTGCAGTGAAGCTATAATCAGAGTTCGAAAATAGCTTCCTGCTGGTCGAATTCCTCTAGGTACAAAGCACGTTGGCTGCACTTAACCATTCCCACAGAAGCTGACAGAAATCAATAAATCGATAGGAGATCAACACTGGACAAGTAAAGCTTTCCTATGCACTGTGAACTTACAATGAACCATTATGAACACCACAGCATGAATGACATGCACCCTGTTTATTTTACATGCATATTCTAAAGACATGTATGGGGTTATACCCCACAAATACCAAATATTTCCAGTATATAGTGTATAGCTTTTTTCCCAGTTGTTGGGGAAAATGTTTAAATCTGTACAAAAGTTGTAAAAATGGCGATGTTTTCTGCATTTAAGACATACAGGTAACGTACCATCTACAAAATAACTCAATTATGTCACCGCAACTATGAAAATGAACATTTTAATTAGCTTGTGATTATTTTTATATGACTTAAATTTCATAACGGTTTGCAAAAAAAAAGAGATGGAGAAAAAAAGCATATACATAGACACACGGGTAACGCAAAGCAACTTTTAATTTTGTAAAATTATTTCTTACTCAGTTATATAATTTCTCATTATAACCATTTCCTAATAATCTGTCAATCTTATTCAGTGCCAATGCACTTAATGCTTCATGACCTTAAAATTGACCAACTGGCAATTAAGAAGCGATTACATGCTGCACCATTACGTAAGACGTAGACTAAACAAATTAACAATTTTATTCTGAGAGAAAATAAAATCGATATGAATAGAATATAAAAAGAATAGAGATTGAAAGAGAATATAATAGAATACAATAGAATAATATATGTGCAACAGAATAACAAACATTTCATTAATAGAATAAAATATAGAATATAATATGTTTTGCCAGAAATGAACTGAGAATAGAACATAATAGAATAGAATAGAATAGAATAGAATAGAATAGAATAGAATAGAATAGAATAGAACACCAGACTCGACATAGCTTAAAAAGATTTCATTGACTTTTCTTTACACGGCAGTTAAATCGACCACAAAGCTGGCCATGTAATTATCCTTAGTCCGATACTGTTCTGTCCGTTTTCGGAAGCTGCAATAATAGCACAGAACATTAGTAGATTAGTGGTAAGCCACTAGCTAACAATGGCTGCTGTATGGACAATATGCATTACAGCAATTACAACATTGTCTCTTTGTCCCTATGCAAGATTATGTATGTGCCCATCTGTGAATAGAAAGGCAAGAATAGATGACCAATTGCTTTATGTATTATTAATAAACGGACAATTACTGAATGAATTATTACGTGGCATTGCATAAGCAACGTATGTTGCTCGCTTGTTACCTGTTGGTGGACACAATAATTATTTTCGCTTCAACAATTGTTGCCATTTTGTCATTTTCCTATTATATGCAATAGCTTTTTTTTGTATCTATGAAGTACAATAGAGTCGACCACAAATAAATCTAAAACGCAAACAGTCTATATATTTCATTCCCATAAGCCCCCCCCCCCCCCTCACTGGCATGCCCCCCCCCCCCCCTCCACCTAATAGTAGCAGGTTTTTTGCTACCAAAACGTCGGAAATTTTGCATCTATATTCCATTTCAGCTTGTTACCCAGCTGCCAGTATACCACAAATGTGCACATTGTCAGGAAACAGTATTGACGTGTGTTGGTGCTATTAGTCAGCTAGTAATGAACAGATGCAGCTGGCAAAGGTGATGATGACATGATAGACTCATTACACGTAGTAGGTGAAGTGGCTAACATGGCTAGAATCCATAGCAGTGATTCTTTGGGCCTGGGTTCAAATCCAGCCAAATTGCAGGGTTTAGGCCACGTCTATCAGAGCATCTTTTCTGTAACTTTCGCAGAAATAAATTGTGATACTTCTGCTTTTTATAAGTATGTTATATGAGTTTATACAATCCAAACCATGCCCAAGTGTTACAGAAATTTGCAGGTTCTGTCACTTCAACAACTTACTGTAAATTGTACAGCAACTTGTCAAAATTACAGCAAACTTTTACAGTGCAACTTGTCAAAATTACAGCAAATTATTATAGTGTAAAGCTCTACAGTTCTAAGAGCGTTTGGGTAAGTCACCAAAATGGAAAGATCCAGCTTTTTGAACCTCTACATTTGCTAAAATAACTACACCTGTGAGATAGATAGTTCAATCTTTGCTTGACAGCAGAATGTGTTAACCTCATATTTAAGATCTCACAAGCCTCATATTATAAACAAATGCACTTACAGCATAAACACATGAGGCAGATGGTTCTTTCAGGCACATTTCCAACACAAGGTTGCCCTCCGGCATGGCCTAGGTCTCAAGGCCACCCATTTAAACCAAAAATGTTTTCCGTCAGCCGAATTACTGACGAAGGTTGCAAGCACAATAATTGCTACAGATTCTGCTTAAAACTTGCAATGAAAGAAAGCAGTGCAACCATCCATTACTATGAGGTGTAACAGGGATGGAAAATGAGTTTTGGCTGCAGGTTTGAGCCATGGATGGGCAAGGTGGTGGTGGTGGTGGATTAGGGCTTTACCTCCTGTATTTCTGCACCTGATGGGCTAATTAGGACAGGTAGGCACCATGGCAATGAGACGAAGGATGAAACAGCCATCCAACTTCGGCTCAACTGGGAATTGAACCTCGAGACCCAGTGGTTGGAAGCCAAGCGCTACCACTGAGCTAGGCCCCCACCCCTGGATGGGCAAGGCCAACAATGATGAATTTAATGATTGGTGATATGCACTTAAGGGTTAAAAGGAGAAAGACAAAGATATCAGGTAAAAATACAGATAGACTACATATGTTCAAGGGTTTTTGACAGGTCGTGATATAGATGTCAAATTGGAAATATACATCACATGTATTTACAGCCAATTTCATTGACTTGGCAACAAACTTCAGATGACGTCATATGGATCCAGGACTCTCATTGGCTATGGGATTACCTTAACCAATGGAAGTCCTCCATTAACATGACGTCCTCTGGGGTTTTGTTTCCAAGTCTACGAGATTGGTTGTTAAGATAAAAGCGTGCCGCCAAGCAAATACAATAGTTGAACCTCTTTTAATGACCACCTCCATTATAAGACCACCTTATAATGGCGCATATACCATCACCATTATGATGTACATCATAATTAAGACTCATTATTCATAATCAGAAAATTCTAATTAAACAAAGCAAAGTGTCATTTAAATTGGATAGGGGATATTATTGGAATGATCTTAAAGAAATGAAATAAGCCTTGGATCTTCGGGTCACAAATTGTAGCTTTCCATTACACAGACCTACAGGGAACTAATTATTTGGCTATTAATTTGACTTCTTTTTATTTTCAAAAACTTCAAAAAGCATTTTGACATGATATATACCACACATTTATTCAGAAAGAAACAGATGGAGAGAATGTCTGCCTTTGAGTATAAGGTTTACATGTATAATGTAATTGCTTAGTGGCCCTTTTGAAGTTCCTGAATAATGACAATGAGGCAACACACAACACTAAATCATTGAGAACAAAGGGCTGCGAGACATCAGCAATGTGAGAGACAGCAGTCTAGGGGTGCCCATCACAAACAATGCCATAATACAGCTTGTACACATGTCTATTCAAATCGTATTGATCCGTGGTCCCAAATGCATCACATTTGTTGTCTACAGCTTACAGCCTGGTTGTTGATACATGTCAAAGGGTGCAGTGCAGGCAGCATGAGAGCATGAGGGTTCAACATGCTAAAAATGCTACAAAATTCCCATTGAAGCCAAAAGATACCAGTCAACTTAGGTAACGGCAAAGATCACTTCACAATAGGAGGGATTATCCTCTGCCTCAGTATAGACACAGTATCTATGGTACCTAGAATTCAACAGTTCTCAGGGTTTCATGTGAAAGATATCCAGCTAAGCAGTCACTCATAAGGAGTGCATCGGCTGGGATTCGAACCTGGGTCCTGCAGTGAAGCCGAACAAGGTGGTGGTGGTGGATTAGGGCGTCACATCCTATATTTCTGCACTTGATGGGCTAATTAGGACAGGTAGGCACCATGGCAATGAGACGAAGGATGAAACAGCCATCAACATAGGCTCGACCGGGAATTGAACCCGGGACCCAGTGGTTGGAAGCCCAGCGCGCTACCACTGAGCTAGGCCTCCGAAAGCCGGATAAGCCTTACTATATATAAGTATAAACATGTGATTCTCGTGCGACACATGGTTTACCTGTTCTTTCAGAATAAGAATAAGATTTATTTAACATCATAATTTATATTCACAGGTGAAGTTTGTCGTGTCAAAAACAACAGGATTATCTTTCCCAGTGACATTCTGCACTCTAGCCCAATGTCAAGAATGACCATTAAATTAGCTATCATGAGAAAGGTTTTTACATTGATCGTCAATTAACTAAAATATTTTGAAGAATATCATCACGCTACAAAATGTTTAAGAAAGTCACCTACAAGGTTTAAATACTGTAGTTATCCGTACCTACGAATGTTACTTTAACAAAATGAAGTACTGAGTGATTCAATATACATGTAATTAGCAAGGTCTAACTACAAACTAGTTCAATTAAATGGACATGAAAAGGATTAGGATGGACACAAGATACCAAGGTCATAGAGAGCTATTTAGACTAATGGACCGATTGAGACGTGGATGAAGAGCTTAACCTTGAAAAGAGCTTTGCCAAATGTCAAGGTCATTTATAAATAGTTTTCTCCTAAATTTACAACAGAAGACAAAGGCTACAAGACAAGACTTGGATGGCAAGTTACAGTAGACAGGACACTGGTCTTGAATGGTCTTGAATATTGAATTATTCATAGAACTGTCCCAAGCAGAATATCATTGCTGATGGACAAATACTGGATTCAAGGGACAGTGATATTGAGAACTGTATTCAAGGAATAATTACAATGCAGCTAAGACAAATTATTACCAGCGGTTATATCACCCATGGTTTTAAGGGTTTTATAAAGGGTATTTGGTGGAGGAAAGGTCTTGCTAGGACTGCCACTGGTAGCAGAAGCAGGCCTGCTGAAAACATAATCAATATCCAGATTTCTCCACACTCAGCAGCACTGGCAGTCTGCAGTGCTGGTGGTATTGGGCACCCTGCAGTACCCCTCCACAGACAAGACCATTTAGTGAGCATGCACCCTTAAATGGCAAGATGAAAACATCTATTCACAGACAAGCACCACACCTTAATTGCTGCTGAAACAACGATCTTTTCATACACAACATTATGCCTTGAGCACATGGCTGTCATCCCCTGATACAGATATATGACCAACCAGTACCCTAAGGATATGGCAGACACACATATCTCTACATAGCACTGCTCTTCTACCAATATACTGTCAGTATAAATTACATTACATTACCTTAAGCTCAATGTCCTATTACTGTTAAGGCAGATGCATTGATGTATCATGACATTTGTCTAACATAGACATACACGATTGGACTGAATTGAATTTAAATAGTAAACCAAGGCACATAAACATACCTTAATGCCGCAAGGGTGTTCTCGGAGAAGTAAACAATCCTCTGGTAAGATAGAAGTCCAAATATAGAGTAGTAAGAGCAGAAGGGTAGGGTAGTAGGGTAGTGATAAATGTTGGAGGACAGGCAGTGGCTCAATGGAGCAGTATCACTCTAAGCAGCTCGCCTCCATGACCAGCTAGGAACTGCTACACAGTAGGATGAAGAGGTATTGATGTTCTGTGACGCAGCCTGCTGATGCTGCTGCTGCTGCTACTGCTGATGCTGTGGAGGACAATAAGGCTGCTGATGCTACTACTGCTGTTGCTGTTGCTTCTGCTGCTGATGCTAGCCACAGAAGCTCTGATGATGTGATGATGACATCCCATGTACATCATCACCTATCTGATACACTTAATTATCCTCAACCTATGTCACAATGTGCCAGTGCACCAAACTAATGCTCAGGCACCCCAACTTCCCATCAAATTAGAATTTCTTTTAAACCTCTCATTTGTGAGCCACTGGTATAACACATACTATGACACTTTATCTCTTGACTAAGCCTGCATATTTGACCAGCACAATTAATATCATTCATACAAGAACACCAACTTAACAGCTAAGTACTAAGCAGCAGCACAGACTAGAATCTGGTCAATTAACATTTGTAGTTCCAGTCAAGATAGCTCTATGTTGCCTTCCATGGGCCTCAGACACTCAATTAAGCTGAATGTGCGTTTATTGGGAGGAACAGACTTGAATCCATACACTGTCTGCCTCCAGCCTTCACACATTGGGGTATTCTCTCGTTTTGCTGCAGCAGCAACAGCAGCAGAAGCAGCAGCAGTGCTATGGCATGTCTCCCCATAACAAGACAAATAGGACTCATAATTTCCCCCTGCCATACCCCTTAAATAGCGCAGCTTTAATTTACACCAACAGCACTTCAATTCTCTTCCATTCTTCAATTGCCTCCTGCTGTTAATTGTGCCCCTATTGCATTATATTATAAATCACACACATACAGTGGAACCAGCAAAAAAGTCCTGTCTTCTTGGCTCCATATTTAGTTTAGAAAACTACATTGTAGTTCCTGCTCTATGACAAGTGCAAGACCCCACCAGTGGGGTAAATTTGCAATACAAAACACACTGAAGTTTCATCACCCCATCTTTTACATGTGTCTATGACACCTGACAAAAAACTACCTGGACATTTAAGTCCCTTTTTCATTTTACAGTAAAAATCTAATCTTCTGTGCTGTCTTTAAGGAGCTAGACTGAGCTAGACCCACCCACTTAAACACATATAAAATGTTTATAACAAAACAAATTCTGTAATTAAACAGTTTTAATATATATATCAAGAGTTTGTTTGCTCATGTTGGATTTCAGTTTAACTAGGTATGGCTAGATCGGGCTTGTTCTAGCTTCTGGTAGCTCTTTCTAGCTCTGGATAGCGATAGTTAAACGTCCCTTTAAAGTAGTACTGTATACTACAATACAATGCATACTAATGTGTGTATTCTAATTTTGATAGGCTAAACATGCCTTATATTTTCTGTGAATTCCCGGCCATTGACCTCAATGGAAACGGGTAATCATACGGTCGTTTGATGCATTTGATCGAATGTACCTTTGAAAAGGATCCACGAAATTAGAAATGGCAGTTTCCTGCAATTCGATATGTAATAATAGTCATTTCCTCCCAGAATGCAATTGGTCTGTTTATAGAATTGGAGAAAAATACAAAAATGAAGTGGATTTCACTAAGACCAAGCTTTTTTATTCAGCTACACGAGACAATTCTAGATGCACCTAAGCTAGTTTCAGCTTCTACAATTTTCATGGCAAACGCCGGGAAGAAGGTTCAAAATGGTCAATTGTCTACACAGCAATTAGAAGTTTGGAAGAAAATTAGATTGTTCTAAAATACGCAGTTTTAAAGCAAATGTTCCAATGGCAAAGTTTGTATCATGTATGCCTCAGAGTTGCTCTCGAAAGTTCACTGGAAGTACACCATCCCAGATCTGACATTTCTGGAAATTATCCTGAGGGTTGACATAAATATCTTTAATCAAGATCAAGCGAAATCTTTCAAGCAACATCATCTCATCATTACATATGCCTTTGATATCAGACCGTGTAAGCTGACAAGGCTGCATTATTTTTTATAGAAAACAATACTGTATGATGTATAATGCAGCTGTGTAAGCAAATAGTCGTCAGAATGACTATTATTGCCATGGTAGTCTTGCTATTATTGTCATGGTAGTCTTACTGTTATTGCCATGATAGTCTTACTATTATTGCCATGATAGTCTTACTATTATTGCCATGATAGTCTTACTATTATTGCCATGGTAGTCTTACTGTTATTGCCATGATAGTCTTACTATTATTGCCATGGTAGTTTTACTATTATTGCCATGGTAGTCTACTGTTATTGCCATGATAGTCTTGCTATTATTGCCATGGTAGTCTTGCTATTATTGCCATGGTAGTCTTACTATTATTGCCCTGGTAGTCTTACTATTATTGCCATGGTAGTCTTACTATTATTGCCATGGTAGTCTTACTATTATTGCCATGGTAGTCTTACTATTATTGCCATGGTATTCTTACTATTATTGCCATGGTAGTCTTACTATTATTGCCATGGTAGTCTTACTATTATTGCCATGGTATTCTTACTATTATTGCCATGGTAGTCTTACTATTATTGCCATGGTAGTCTTACTATTATTGCCATGGTATTCTTACTATTATTGCCATGATAGTCTTACTATTATTGCCATGATAGTCTTACTATTATTGCCATGGTAGTCTTACTGTTATTGCCATGATAGTCTTACTATTATTGCCATGGTAGTCTACTATTATTGCCATGGTAGTCTTACTATTATTGCCATGGTAGTCTTACTGTTATTGCCATGATAGTCTTACTATTATTGCCATGGTAGTCTTACTGTTATTGCCATGATAGTCTTACTATTATTGCCATGGTAGTTTTACTATTATTGCCATGGTAGTCTACTGTTATTGCCATGATAGTCTTGCTATTATTGCCATGGTAGTCTTGCTATTATTGCCATGGTAGTCTTACTATTATTGCCCTGGTAGTCTTACTATTATTGCCATGGTAGTCTTACTATTATTGCCATGGTAGTCTTACTATTATTGCCATGGTAGTCTTACTATTATTGCCATGGTATTCTTACCATTATTGCCATGGTAGTCTTACTATTATTGCCATGGTAGTCTTACTATTATTGCCATGGTATTCTTACTATTATTGCCATGGTAGTTTTACTATTATAGCCATGGTAGTCTTACTATTATTGCCATGGTAGTCTTACTATTAGTATATAGTTATTTTGACAACTTTCTTATTTTGTCTTGAAAGCATTTTGGAATTTTGTCAGGAATTTTGTTATTTTGACAAGAAAATATATTCACAACAATACAATACATCACAACACAACACAACACAATACAATACAATACAATACAATACAATACAACTGATTCCAGTGGACAGTGGGCACTGTACGCCTACTAAGTCTTGAGTATGCGATTAAGTAAGATATTCAGCCGAGCAAATGAACCAGGTAATTGGCCATCAAAGCTGGAACACAGACCTGCAGTGTCACAACATGTCATCAAGGACCAGGAAACGGAGTGCCAACAAACGACATTTTATGGCTATGCACCCATCCAGGAATTCCAGGAAATGTCAAAGATAAATAGTATGCTACACCTCCAGCCAAAATGTACTGAAGTGAAAGTGAATTGGTATATTGGCCTACAAAAGGGTACAGTATAGTGTTATTTTGCATCACTTTTAGAGCAACCAAATTGACTTCACCTAGCTTGAGTGATTTTTAAAGTCAATTTAAGGACAAGAATGCGAACTACTTCAAATAAAAATACATCTACCTATGGATGACCACTGACCAGGAATTGAAAAACATCCGGCTGTTATACTTAACGAAAAGGAAGTCATTTAGAGCTGAGTCAACAGTCAGAACCCAAATAGACTCCATTGTTGTCATGTAATCTATTGTTGTATTGTCTGTATATTTACAGATGACGTCACTCGAGCAATGTGCTTCGTCAACACACGAAGCAGAAATCAATTAAACAATCAACAGACCGTAATTAAAGTCAAGTATAAATTTGAATCCGGATGTTTCTGTAAATCAATAGGCATGATAAGTATAACTTGAGGGAATCAGAATTTGTTTTGCTGGTAAAGTTACTTTCATTTAATGTTTCTTTGATATCCAAAAATGCAATGTATGCCAAATTTGGTTTTATTTGCATGCTACAAAGCTACAATATGATTTCCCACATGCCAGCATCATTAAATACCTTAATTTATGTGGGTCTCCATAGACTTTCACACAAACTTCTTGATTATAAAATGTGTATACATTATGCCCAATACATGTCATCTGTTTGTTTGTCTGTCTAGCTGTCTACATGGCCAAATGTGCCACGTGCTTTTTCCATGCTTTTGGATGAACGCATTGAAAACGCATGGTTTTTGCCAAAATAAAATTATCCAAAAGCATGGAAAACGCACGTAGCCCATTTGGCCATGTAGCTGTCAGAATGAGGATAGCTAGAACTCTTGATGCATGTTAACCCCGATTTTGGCCACTGCCTCAGCTAGTGCAAAAAGGTCAGACACAAAACCCACAACTTTCAGATAAAGAAGCTATCTTGACCACTAAATTATCTAGCTGTCTGTCCTTAATGCCCCGGAAATGCTATTACGGCCATTTTGCACAGCGACAAGGTCAGGTGGTCCACGGGAGGTATAGTCATGCGACTGTGTGAAGAGAATAGACCAAAACAGGGTCATAGAGGATAAAGATTATGGTTACGCATTGGGCCTATACAATAGACCAACAATTGAACCCAAATCTCCAAGATGAACTAGCTAGCACATTGATTACTAGACCGCTGTGGTTTGCACCTATAACTGGACTCAAAATTCCTACACAAGGTTAATTATATTTCTACACCCATTATAATAACAATATTTGGCGTAAAAATTATAATAATTATTCAGGTTCCTGTCTGATTGTCACAGCATAGTTATCACACTTTGTGAAGACAATTTACAATCAGGAAACACCTTATTTGCGATCGATCTTCATCACAGCGTATTTCCACCAAAGCAAATGTAGTTGAGCAAGCTAGCACCTTGACCACTAGGCAGCAACAAAGCCCTATGGTCAACAGTGTAGACAATCTCAGCCTGCTAGTGTTTAAATCTCTTGGGAGAATTTCACATGGTTCGATAGATCCAATATCACTCCCGAACATGGCCTGGGGACTCCTAGCAGGGAAGCCCAGGAGGGAGATACATGTTGTGACGTCATTGGGGAAAGCCCTCTGACCTCGTTTCCATTCATAACAACCAAGCTGAGCAATCACAGTTCATTGAACCCAACGGAACTGTCAGTCACTTCCAATGAGGTAAACCTCAGGGAATGTGGTAAATATAGTGCAAATGTGTGGAAATGGGGTTTAGAGTCTACCGACTTTACAATTAGGTACACCATTTGCAGGCCAATCCAGAGGCTTTCTCAACTTCCCAGAGAGTATTCAGCTTCGAACATGGATTTAACCGCAGGGACTTAAGAGCACCATGATTGAGGTTACATAATTATTATCAAGCACCCATTACACTAGGTGGGTTGAGGCAGTGGTTTCAGGATTTTGGGTGGGTGGATTGGGGCTTTACATCCAGTATTTCCGCACCTGGTGGGCTAATTAGGACAGGCAGGAACCATGGCAATGAGATAATGATGGATGAAACAGCCATCCAACTTAGGCTTTTCGGGAATTGAACCCGGGACCCAGTGGTTGGAAGCACAATGCGCTAACACTTTCAGGTTGATCTGCCCAACTCCTGGAGTTTGAACTTGCTCATGATTTACAATAGACTTCTTTTTATTTTTATTTTTTCTTGCTTACTTGTTTAAAAACTCATTCTTCACAGACCTGCAGTTATCATTTATGATTTAAGAAAAGGGACAAATTTAAGGCATGCCTGATTCAATTAAGGATATCCTATTTATAGCCCGGATCTATAAACAATATGACGTCATTGCTTTCGTCAGCACATGAATCACAAAGCTCATGATTGAATGAATCATCGCTGGTTAGGATAGGAAACACAGCATTAAGATTACTCGTAAAAATAAAAAAAGATAATTTCTTCATATAAATCGTCTATCAATTTTCATTAAACTGTTTTCTTCCCAATTCGATTACTTTTGATAATTATCTAACACAAGGGAATTTTTCAAATGAGATGTTTTTCTTCAAAATGTTGCTGAAGAGTAATATAAACAATCCCCCAGCCAGAAATCAATATATCAAGGAAGATTAGAATCATATGTCAGCGATCGTAAAACAACTTGGCAACAGTATTTCGCTAATAAGTAATTAATTTGTCATGACAAAATTTATAATAAAGCTTTCTTCATTTATCATGTTTCGCCATAAAGATCAACCTTGGTACAAAAGCCAATATTGGTAATTTTAATGAAAAGTCTGAATGGAGAGGTCGAATTGCAAGATTATATTTAGCTTACAAAACTTGTGATCTTAAAAACTTCTCAATTTAGCCCCATCCTTCTGACTTTTCCCCATCGCAGCTCTATCACTCGAAATACCGGGTGAAACGGGCTGGGTGATCTGCATTTCATACCACACGGAATGAAGTACATGTAATGCCCAAATAAGGAAACTCAAGACATTGCTATTTCCAAATAAGGACGAAATGCGTACAGCCGTAAAAATGCCGGCGCGACTACAGTCAATGTGATAGAGTGATATCAATATATATTCTAAAACAAGATGGATTTAGCTACATAATAAAACTGAAATTGTGAAAATAGGACCATCATTGAGTTACGGCTTACATTTTATTCGACAACTCCGTCAATTTTCATCCGATTGTTTTAATTTCAAGCTCCAAATGGCTGAAATTAATTGGGAAATAAAAGGAAAACCATACTCATCCCAGATCTGTTATGACAGATCAGGGACTCGTGTGGTGTCCTATATAATTCCACTATCTTTTAAGGGATTCCTTGACATTTAAGAGCATTCCCGCTCTGTTTCTATTACATAATTCGTTGATAAATTGCAATGCTGACGTCATGTTTTTTTACTCGAGGAATTTTCAATGAAAATATCTGTAATCTTTCTTTACTTTAGGCCTACAAAAAGCATATGGATTATTATATTTTGGTAAATATATTTGCATTTTGGCCACTGTTTACAGCATCAACGCTGTAAATGTTTAAACTTGTGCAGATTCCAAACCAGCAATCCTTATTAGCTTATCATTATGCCTGCCATATACCTTATTATGTATACAGGTTTGTCTGTATGTATATATAATAATACATGTTTCTCTGTGTATTTCAGTCTTTGCATTATCTGTGTTTGTCGAGCTACATTTCTATCGTTCGCCATCTCTGTCTGTCTGTGTTTCTCTGTGTTTCTCTGCCACTCTGTTTCATTGTATAACATGTTTTTTTCTCTCTGTGTCTCTCTCTCCGTCTTTACATTTGTCTGTCTGTTTATCTGCATTTCTCTGTATTTCTCATAGCCACAATCTCAGCAGATGCACTGTTTATTAGCATACACGAGTCCCAGGGAGTCTCCTTGTAGTATGCCTTTGATCTAGACTCAAGGCTAACATCAAAGGAACGGCAAAGTCAAACCGCCTAAGTGGGCAATATTCACCATTACAAAAATGGCCATGCCACAAGCAAAGTGACACCTGCTGACCACAAAATAATCAGAGGTGTTCCTAGTAAACAAGGCAAAACAAGAGAAGAAGATCTACCCTAAAACAAATGAATAATGCATCTCTAACAATTCCCTCATACAGTAAGTTCCTAATTCCCTAAGTGATTCTCCTCAAAGGCATTGAGACTGCACAGGGGGCTAGTAAGATTGCACTGCAGTTGTTGGGGAATGATCTGAATACAAATCTCATTCCATAAGGACCTATACAGTACAACTTATCAAAAACGTTCAACTACATAGTTAGAGCACTACCTGAAGTAAAAACAAAAGAAAACTAAGACATACCCAGCTAGCAAGACACTTTTTGTCATCACCTAACAGCCCAGCTACCTAATTATTGACATTCTTGGCTAGTTTACCTAGTTAAACAAAATGATTGGTTAAACTTTGTTGCCGATAGGCTGAGTATAGATGTAAGAAATCTTCTCTTAAAAATACAAGAGAAATGGATTCATATTTGTTAAGTTCAGGCAATTTTCAGAATTGCCTGCTTGTCAGAACAAGACTTGCGTAAACTCAGCAGTGCCACATGAACAACTAATTATTCTTTAATTTCATTGTTAGACCTATTGGGTCGCTGGACTGTGACGTGACGTCACACAGTGATGAGGAGAACCCCTACATGGAATAATCAGTTACTGCATTCCATGTTAAATTAACACAACCATTATTACCAACTAATCAATTAGAAATATTGTGTTAAACTGACACAAATGAATACCATGCTATTAAATGACAGTTATGATGTGGCTCAAAATTTGCAAGATTTAATAATAGAGTCTTTTCAATGAACTGACCTGAGTTCAACAAGACATAAGTCCTTCCTCTCCTCTTATTACTCATTTTGCTTTTCAGACATAGAAGATAATCATTGACTTATTCAATATAAATATAACTTTGAATTCTCAGAAAAATAACAAAAATCAACTGAGTCATAAGGTGTCAAATATACATTAAAATGCACTAAAAATACTGCTGCTAGGATGCCCTTTGCTTCAGCCAATCAGAGTCAAGGGTGGGAACTTTTTAAGCCAATAGAATTGCAGTATTCTTTCATAGCCACATGGTGGAAATATAGAGAACCTTCCGTGAAAATCAACTATTTGATCAATATACAGGCGTGACCTACATAATGTCATAGCAATCTGTAGACAGCTATAGGCAGGTAACAACAGGGTCTAGCTCAATCAAATTCAGTTCAGCCAGTAAAGACTGAACTTAGTATATAAGTTGCACTGTAGAAGAGTATTCAAAGACATTTGAGTATGGGACCTATGTGTATTATTTATTTGTACATCCCAGCAATAATTGGCTGATAATTACCCTAATCTTGGCATATGTTGGACGAAAGTTAGGGTATCATATTTTCATTAAAGAGTTTTATGCTGAAGCTGTTAATATTGATGACCATTATAATGATATCTAATTACAAAATACAAATTAGGGTGCCAATAATTGATTTTATTTTGTGCTGTTCCAAGATTTTTATGACCAAATAAATTTCGGGATACCAAAAATCGTATTCTGTAATAATTTCTTATTATTTCCTCTTATGTAAAACAGTGCATTTGTGAAGGGGAAAAGAGTATATTATACTCTTTCTTTCTTAGCATTAAAGCAATTCTGAAGCAGAAAACCAGTATCCTGTGTTTTATGCATCCATAAACGTTGATTATGACCACATATATATTGGCCTGTATAATTATACTCATGAATTCCAAATTGTACATTACATGTACGAAATAAACACTAGTATATATATAGTGTTCAGCTGTTGCCTGCCAAATTTGTTACCCTTTATAATAAGCCATGTATCATTAATTTAATCTTTTTGAACTGTTTTACAACAGGTTAAAAGCTACTGTAGCTTATGTTCTTTGTTTTATTGTCACTACTGACTGTAAATAAAGTTTTATCTTATCTTATCTTATCTTATCTTATCTTAACAACAAGTCAGTCACTCTCATTAGGACTAATTAAAGGCATACATTACATCATAGTACATGATTATGTAGCACCCAAAATAAATGTCAATTTGTTTTTGAGTTTGTCAAAAGCCTGGAGCAGCACAGAGTGGAAGGAAATTATATTCCAAAGTCAAGCCACCCCCCGCCCCCTCACAATTCCAATTTCTAATAAAATCCCTTCTCTATCCAAATAACCTTAAGTTTCTTGTCTTCCAATCCAATGATATTTCTTTACCATGTCGTTATTACGATGGCCATTTGTCATGGTCACAGAGAAGCAACAGAAATCACGAAGCACAGAAGTGTTTCTATCAGCTAGAAAATTGGAGTCTGAGTTATTGCTAACATCCAAAAAAAACAAAAAAAAAAAAACCACAACAGGTGGATATTTATTTTGCCTACTAGGTCTATAATTTAAAAAACTTGAACAACAAGGAAGCGTCAAAATGGTGAAAATAGTAGTAAAAATGATTCCCAGTTACACCAAATAGTCACAGTGACAGAGCTACTTGTCCAAGAGGGTCAAAGACCTATACAATGTATGGTGTATAGGTTCTTGAAACAGCCACAGGCGAAAACGGCTTGCCAAAACAGATCTGCATTCCGCTGACATCTGACACCCGATTTGGGCCCGCTTTTTGGGCACCGAAAGATTGGGCCAAATTGCGCAATTGACAGATCGTTATTGTGACGTCATAGCGCACGTGACTTGCTGCACAACTAGGGGCAATTTTCCGGAGCATTGTGTAATATTAAGGGCATCATGCGCATGCGCAGTGACAATTTGGCCAGCCCCATTTCTGTGCCAAGTACCCTGATTGCGCAACAACTGAGATATCTCACAATGCGTGGAGCATCCTGACAATCATTACTGTCTGTGTCAGTCTATTTCTCTTTCAGTCAGTTTGTCTGTCAGTCTATCGTGCTAGTTACAAAGTGCATTGATGCAATGCAATGTATAGGCCTAATTATTATAATAGGATGCGTTTTTAAGTAATGTCAAACGGAAAAGTAGTTAACATTTTCACATGAGTGTCCATGTGCCAATCATGCTGTCTGTCAGTCCCACAATTTCATATCTGTGCTAAACTTGCTTGACTCGCTTCATCATACAATTCAGAACACAGCAAGACACTTGAAATTATCTAAACATTGTCTGGGCCCTACTTGTTTGACAAGAGGCCTATATGAATTTGCTGCACCCGTAAACAATTGGGTACAATGAATTGTATTTTACTAGAAAAAAAAAACACCCAAAAAAAACATGCATATGTCAGTTAATACATTTATCGTGGTACCATCATATTGTTTGCAATCATTTTCATGAGGTCTCGTTCACTGGAATGCTGATACCTAATATTGAGCATTCATGGCAATTGTTTCTGTTTTGCATTATTTATCGAACCGCACCAATGCAAATATTCATTTTTATTTTTTTCCTTCATTGTCTTGTAAAAGGTGCATAACTATCTTATCGGAAAATAAACCATTACAAAAAATTGCATAAACCTACAAAAGTTTTTTTTATAGAAGATTTTTCTGGCAGACGACAAAAGCGCATATAAGCAGGTGGCAGCACTCTATTTGCCAAGGAACCACAGCGACACCTCGTGGAAAATGCCACAGTTACCAAAAATGGTGGCAGGGAGGACGCACTTTGGAGGTAGCCATGCTTGCAAGCATGGCCTTCATTCACGAGTTCGTAGAATGACTTTGAAGGTGACATTTAAAATCGCATCCTGGCCTTGCACTCGATCAGTGTCTATTCTGGGGCAAGTGAAAGACCCACACTGTATTGTGCAATTGTACGTGTAAGATGACACATTGTGACAAACAAGACACAGCTAATTTGTAACAATGACTACTCTGACATGGCCGTGTCATAAGAGGCTGTTTCTGCCACAAATAAGCTGATTATACGTACAGGCAAAAGACATCTGCTGTATGACAGACAGGCAGGCCGCTTACAAAATACTGCTTTGAAAATATCTTTATAAATATACTGTTAGTCAAAACTACAATCTTTTTCCTTTTTTGTTTCACTTATCTTACATTTATACTAACTTAAATTGGACAATTTGTGTCTAAAATTAGTTATACTCCACTTAGACTGTTCTCCTATTGTTCTAAGCGGGAAATAACCAACGAAAATGTTAGTTAACTCCCTCCTAACCGGGATATAACTTTTACTGATACCCACTGCCATTGTCATTGATGAAGTAGCCGCCTTATATATATGGGCCTTTTAATCTGGTAATCATAGTGGGCCAGTGGCTTATGTCAATTGTGTTATATAATATAAAGGGGGGTTCTGAATAGAATAGAATAATTTACGTTAGAAGTCAAATTATTAGAAACTACCCATGATAATGATTAAAAACTAAGATGAATCAGTTAAATTGAACAGCAAATGAAAGATTTACAGTTATTAATTACGTCTAAATGTTAGTGGTACTCGCGTGGTGGTCTTAAATTTAAGGCCAACAGTATTCTATTCGTACTAAAGCAAGGCAAATATACGCATGTAGCCCAGTGGTTGAGTAGGTTCAATGATAGTTCAGGTGTCAGATTGCAAAAAGACTTACAAGGTGTTTATGCAGCTTAATCAAATTTAATACGAACGAAAACAAATCGATTTAATATCATAAGAGCCATTGGAAGTTTCAAATGTCCAGCGGTGACCACTCGTAGGCAGATCTAACGATGTAAACATTCATGCACAGATCTTTATAGGTGTCTTACATGTTAGAGTGTGGGGGCCTAGCTCAGTGGTAGCACGCTGGGCTTCCAACCACTGGGTCCCGGGTTCAATTCCCGGTTGAGCCTAAGTTGGATGGCTGTTTCATCCTTCATCTCATTGCCATGGTCCCTGCCCGTCTTAATTAGACCATCAGGTGCAGGAATACAGGACGTAAAGCCCGAACCACCCTTGCACGGTTGAACATGGAATCACCATGGTTTGAATATTTGGGTGTGAGAAAAACTTCTTTTTTTTTGTTGTTCATTTCCACTGTGTATATGTATATATTGGTAAAATCCCCACACTGTATATTTTAACTAATTACATAATGAAAAAATAGTGACCATATTGTAGCTCAAACAAATTCGTCATTTTCTGTCACCTATATTTTGTTATTTTCTCTCACCAAAACAGTCATTCTGAAAAAAGTTCACTCCTGTAAAATTTCATAATTCCATAATGTGCCGTAGCTGATTTTCCTAATCAGCATTTTTACCTTCATATTAATAGATTACGATCAGGTGAGAGATTCAACACACTTTTTGCTAGGGTATTTATATTTCGTTAAAGATGGAATCCAGGATAGTGTTGACCTAATCTTACTTTGAATAGCAAATGCAAACTACATATTTATTATAAATAATACTGCAACCTGATATGATAATCACACAGCCATACGCCCACATTAGTGGCATGCGGGAAATTGCAAATGTCAGACCTATTATCTTTTGACTTTCTCCTAAAAAGCTTATCATCACTGCAACCAGAGAAGGAAATATCATATGAAGAACATTAATAGATGTGGGGAATGCTCTCTGTATGACCTAGTAACCATATATAACCCATATCCACAGTTGAAAGGTCAGAAATTCAATTTTATCAACTTTTCTGAGAATATGTGGTCAGTCACCTGATGTCACACTGAAACAAATATTTTTTTCTAAAATTTCATGAAACAAATTAAATTGTTATTTACAGTTAATTAGAATGAAATGTATTTTTATAATCATGACTTATATTACGAATTGCAATTAATTGACATGCAAAATGTGTGGTATTTTATTTAATTTTAATTTTTTGACGATCTTACTTAAATGTGTCACCTGAACACAAAACAGTCAGTGGTCGTAACATTTACAGAAAATGAGATATAATTTAAAGAGCGTGTGAGTTTTTCTGACAACAATGCACTCAGTTGAACTTAAAATGCAAGACAAATTAATAACTTAAGTGTCAGGTAAAGCCGATCCTTGGTTTTTTTTTTCATGTTATAATTATACCAAAACTTTAATTGAGTAAACTCGGCGACAGTGAATTTCGAGATTCGCCACCCCCCTAAAACATGATTTTACACATAGCAACGACTTGATTTGTTACAAAACTAATTGTATAGATCATTTACAGTGTTCTAACACTGCGGCAGCCATCTATCTAAAAGGTGTTTATTGTAGTTTTAAGGAGGGAGAATCTCGCTGTCCTGGCGAAATTAACTGTCGCCGAGTGTATGTAAAATTGTCATAATATAGCATGTATGTATAGGCCTACATAACTAATTACCCTAAGGAACAAGCTGATAAATTTTGATTTGGAAACTCAAGAAAAAAAAATGCTGAGTCAATCTGGAAATCAGCATGTTGGAAATCCTGGAAAAGATTGCTTTTTCCATCTCTAACACTAATTGTCAACACTCCTAATTTTTACATTATTTTTAATACAATTATTGCCTAATATGATGACGTCTCTTGTCGCGTGGTTCTATACACGTTTTTTTTTAGCCATTAAGTGCAGCGAGCAACTATGGAGAGAAAAAAATATCAACTTTTTTTTGTGGAAATAAGTATCTATAAACGCTCCTGAAGGCCTCACAATGATAATCATTTTGGGTATGACCCAGTTGTTCTTCGACAATGTAGAAACAATGCAGAAAGACTAAAAACCAGTGTCAGGGGTCAGGCAGTGGCGGATTTAGGTGGAGAGGGGGGGGGGGGCGTTTGGGGGCAGCAAGCAGCCCCCCCCCCCCCTCTTGGCTGAGTACATTTGTATTCAAATATATAAAAAAAAATCAGCGGTCTGCGCAATACATTTTAATTTTTCAACCCCTCCATGAAACAATTTCTGGATCCGCCCTGTCAGGACTCCTATAGCCGTTTATGACTAACAGTTTAGTCAGCTTTATAACTAACATGTACCTCAACCTTAGTGTCAATATTTTCTTTTTTCACCTTGGAAGTTAACTAAATTATTGACATTAGTGCTATATGCACTGCCCTATATAGACACCATTGAATTATCGAAATTATAAGTGCATATTTTACACTTTCTTCACAAAAAATGTGGTGGTTTAGAAATACGCATTAATAAATATATTTAAAAAACAGACAGAAAAAACAGTAATTTCATGATCACAAGCCGAGGCCTCCAATTACAATGTATATTCCAAGGGGTACCTCCCTGGCATATACTTGAGACCTATAATTTCAGGGTACATTAAAATCATCCTCTAAAAGAGAATAGTTTTCATTTATATAGTTTTAGACCTGGCTAGTTTACACAAATTCCGGTAATCAGAAGTATGAATATGAAAAATGAAATAGTACTGACTTTGCTCTGAGGGCCAGTTGGCGGTCATTGGGGCAGACCCAGTGGTCAAGGCGATCTCCCCTGTCCCCCATATTGGACAAGTGTAGTCAAGGACGCTTGGAAGCTACTTCCTCAGTGATGGCAACTTCATCTGAAAGTGGAAATGGAAAACATAAGGTATTACATATAGGCTGATTATCCACGCAGATCCCACTAAATTTTTACAAATTTATACTTGCTATATACTTTTCCTAGTTACTGTACTTTTTGTCTAATGAACAAAATAATACAAATTTACTATTTAAAATCGGTATGAAATTAAAAAACAAAACGTTTTAGGAAAAAAGGCTAGGTTCTAAAAGAATATGTCTGTCTGTATGCCATGATGTCTGTCTGTCGATGTTTTTATCTTTCTGTCAATCAATCAATCAATCAATCATTTTATCAATTTATATATTTATATATCTATGAATATCTATCAATATCTCTCTATCTATCTAACTATATGTCTATCTATCTATCTATATCTATCTATCTCTATCTATCATCTATCTATCTATCTATCTATCTATCGATCTATGGATCTATCTATCAATATCTATCTGTCTGTATCTATCTATCTATTTTTTTCTCCCACACATCATTTCACTTTGCTTCAACATTTGAACTTCCGGTTCACATCAGCGAAAATTGTCATTTTTAAATCTATCATTTTCTTGCTAGCCAATTAGTTAAGCAGAGAAAACCACTTATCAAAGTACAGGAAGTGCTCGTAATGATCCAGGGCTTTTCAGAAGAAAAAAACAACCACAGACATGTCATTTTTCTCCTTCACACAAAATATTGATTTTGTAATAATTACAGAAACTGCGTCTGCTAATGGTGCATGAATAGATCGTTGAAAAATGGCTGTAGAAAAATTAAATAATATTTGAAAGTTAGCTTTTGGAGTAAAAGTTAACATTTCGAGTATGAAAAATATTAAAATTAGCATATAAACAAATACATGCCATAATTCATGGGTCAACATTTCATCAAGCAAAGTTCAGTATAAATTAAAACAAATAAATGAGCACTTTTAATTCATTATACGTATCTAAAACACTAAATGTAATCTATAGCAAGCAACAACATTCAAATTAACATGACTAAAATTAAATTACAAAAATATTAAAGATACATAAGTGTAACAATAAAATTTATTGTAATAAAAGTCATATAAATTATTTGAATGCAGAACTCTAAAAGAGCTGTCAGCTGCCTTCACCACTAGGCTACACAATTGGATTGGATTAGTGGCCTGGGCTGAGTTTTATGGGCCAAATCGCAAATGTTTAACATGGTACATAATACCATACATGTTATATGTGTGATATGACAGGATATAAAACAGTTTAAACACATATAAAATGGAGTTTTCGTCGATTTTTCATAAAATATGAATATACCATTAGTCATATCAGAATGAGAAGTTAACAGATGGCACATACAAATATAGCAAAAACTTTTTTTCAAAATTCATTCAGCATGAATCATAGCTATCAGTCAAAATATTTATCACTACAGAAAATCGGAAATTAAGCAGTGTTATTAATAAAATACTATGCAATGATTGTTCGAAGTTAGTTTGATTTCAAGAAAATATCTTGACCACATCGTATTTAAAGCCATGTTGATCAAACTATAAAAAAACGGGGGGGGGGGGGGGGGGTCATTTATTAGATGGATTCAGTAAAAAAATTATTTTTGTGATTAGTTCTGTATAATTATATATATATTTTTTTAACTAAACATTGTTCAAAGCTAATTAATGACACAATTAAAATGAATTGTATTTGTGAAAATCGACTGTAAAAAATATGAATTATTTTTAATGAAAATAATTTATCATATTGAGCCAATATCATAGCTGACTTTTTTAATATAGCATTATTTATATATCTAATCTAAGTGAGTTTCTGCTTTCTCATATTTACCTATATAACCCACCCCTTAACCAGGCAATTTCACAATTCTGAGAAATCAAAATACGTCAACTTATAGGTCAACTGTCCAATTTTGTCACAAATAACCCGTAAATATGGACACCTACCTAGCGAGGTCAAACAATGATATAATTTACTATATATATGCAAACTGTCGTGTCATCCTGGAGTTTGGCATTTCAAATATTCGGATCATAAATAAATGATCATGTTGATATCAAATGACACGTGTTGTGTACACATTTATTAACAAATTCAAGGACATTTATATCATGTATATACTAATAATATTAATATTTTATTGATCAATGAAGAGATGTACATATATAGAAATAAGACAATTAAAAGCCTAAATTAAATAAATACTTTAAAAGCATTGCAAAACGAAAGAGAAAATCAAGATTAAAATTGTGGCATTAAATGATATATGCTCTTCAAAGTATATACCCTAGTTCTAACACCTCAGAATATTCCACTTTAAGATTTTCATGAACATTATAACAGTGGTTGGTGAGGAGTCCAACATATAATTTGTGGGATGATTATGATATTTATAAGTTTCCTCACCCCACATGTTGGTCGACACACTATTCACCATTGCTTATATTCTCGACATTGTACAACATACACTGCACCCGTCCAGCATAACCTACAGCCATCCAACATAGCAGAGAAGCTGCCCAATATACTCTGCTGCTGTACAACATAAACCCATGCTGGATAACAATGAAGCATTCGGATTGGCTCACAGCAGTTGAGTGAAGAATATATTTTTAATTATCAGAATTCATAATAATTAATAAGACCATAAACTATGATAAAACTACCACACTTTGAGCAGGAAAATTAAATGAGGTGTTCTTAGAGATAAGTCCAATCACATGCAAAAATGTACATGTCAAACTTACTTTATGTGTAGCATGTAAACTCCATGAACCTTAATTATGATCCATAATCTATCGTTCACATGTAGAACATGTTGGTAATCCCATAACTAAGCCAAAAGTGAGAAATATGATAGCATATTTCATTGCAGTTCTCACTGTATACTGTCAGCAGCTTATGATAATTACCCAAATATATGTAACAGCAAAAAGTGTGCTGTTTACCAACAGCTGAACAAATAGACTTCTATGTCATGAACAACTTTTCAGAAATCCGTTTCATTTTTCATCAGCATTAAAATATATAGGCCAACTATAATATACGACTTTGATATACTATATTATATCAAAATGATACGAACTCACAACATATTGCCTTTTTCACATATAGTTCAACATAAACATTGATAAAAATGTACGAAGCGTTTAGGATATTATGTCAAATCGTGAAAGAAATTATTGATTTGTAAATCATTTAAATCATAATCCCTTTTTCATGTGACGTATGAGCGCAGGTAAATGTAAAGTTTCGTGTCAAAACAAGCATCAAAAGTGTAAACAGAAATTTAGTACGTCAGAGCTATGAATTTTAAAACATTAAGCAGCTGATTATACCGTCAAGCTTCGCCATTAAGAACACCTTTAGTGCAAAACTAGCCTTAATTGTGAAATTGTCCTACTAGGGAGGTGGTCTTTTAAGCCGGGCTTAATTGCGTTGGAAACTAAGAATAAATTAAGGCATTGTATGACATTTGAAATTTTAGTTATACAGCAAGCCTCAGTTTAACCTCCACACTACCGGGTAATTTCAATATTAGTATATTTCAAATGTTTCATAATTATACTATATGTGTCCTATAATCAGAATAAAAATTACATTAGGGTTTTTCACATATCATATCAGTTTCTTTTTCGGTTGTTTTCTTTACATTATGCGAAATTATTTGGCTAATAATATTTCTTCTAAATTACGTTGGTTTTCTAAAATATTGCGTTAGTATATTTATGTAATATTGAGACTGTCATAATGACATACTTAGCGGTAATTGCATAGTATTATCAACTTATAGTTATGAGACCATGAGGCTGAGTCCACACTGTGTTATACACATTTACCCCATGGGTGGGGTATTTTACTTGCTCCAGCATAGACACCGAGTAGGGGGCAATAATAAAGTATTGTTCATTTGTTTTAAGAAATTGTATTGAGGCCTCATGAAAACATACATGATTTCTATCAATATGATTTACAGTAGCATGTCTCAAAATATCATAATGATATCCCATAAATTATCTACCTTGCCTGTCTTGTCAAAAGCACATTTTATACATCAATAATACAAACCTTCTGATAGTCCATTAAGGAAAATAATGACTGTTCCTGTCCAATCATCTAGGCTAAGACAAAATCTGACAAGCTGGCCACGCGATGGACATAAATCAGTCTGTTGTCATGACAACACGCAAACACTATTAAGTCACTGACCTGACTCTTAGCAAGGTCTTTGCTTTTAGTCAGCTTATATGACCAGCTGTTAGACATATATAATGATGAGATGATAAGGCTTGGCGTCCACGCCATGATAAACATTTACCCCATGGGTGGAACTGTTGCCTTGCTTCAGCATAGACACTAGCTGCCACCAACTTCCAGCTGAGATACTAACAGCTAGCAAACAATTACTGAGCCAGGTCAGTTTTTGAATCCAGTCACCCAGAGAAGCTGCCAAGAGCCTTAACCACTATACTGCTCAGCTGAAGTTCGTCAGTTAGAAATAACCATGTTTCTGGCCATTTAGAGTAAATATTAAATCAACTTACACAATGTTATGATAATGCAATATAATGAAAATATGCAATGTGACCAAAATTTAATTTATTGTTCAAAGTGGGCACTCAAATTTTCAGATATAAGCCCATATCACTTTTTTTAGACACACATTAATTTTGGCCTATTATATTGTAAACAAATTAAAAAAGACAGACCAACAGTTGAAGAAGAATGCCATGACTAAAATAGTGTGCAACTGACACTAATTTATACTGCATTGAAATAAACACTATCTTCTAAACAGAATGCTTTTAAAATTATTCTTATTAGTTTACTATCTCCTAATGAAATGCAACTATTCTGCAGCAGATGTCATCAACAGCTGTACATTATTGAATGCATACAGGTAGATAATGACATATTCATTAGACACAGGATATTGGTACATTCAATTATGAGACATTAAATCAATAACATCTTCTTGATCAATTTTCTAGTCATGTGTTATGTTACTACCAGGGAGTATTGAAGTAATAAAAATAATCACATTAAATAAACACATCATAATCAGAGCTTTCAGAGTCTTAGAAAATAAGTGTGTACGACAGTCTTACAACTCACAGACTAAATCCCTCACCCCCCCCCCCCCCCCCCACAACGCCTGCGCGGCACGTGCTATAGTCAGATGACCGGAAGTAGGTCACGTGACCAAAGCAGCTGTCCAGAGACCAGACGAAACGTGAACCAGACGAAATTTGTGTCAATTAGGTCCAACAAGGCGAACAAAATGTACAACTGCCGCCACTCTTTCGGGAAAGGAAGTAAAGGCTTTACATCCGTTAAAGCAAAAATAAAAGCCACAAAATCATACAAATTTATTGCTTAGATACTGATAGGCAGCTAAACAACTAAACAGCTGTACAGCTAGACAGCTAGATAGATACATAAATAGATAGATCGATAGATAGATAGATAGATAGATAGATAGATAGATAGATAGATAGACAGATAGATAGACAGCTAGATAGCTAGATAGCTAGATAGAATGATAGATAGAATGATGGATAGATAGATAGATAGATAGATACAAAAACTATACAATCAAAGAAAGCCTTGACCTTAAGAAATACGCTCGTTTTTTGCGGTCTAGACGTAGAATACTACCAAAAAATAATATCTGACAAAAAGGGCTTTTGACTTTTTTTTTATGTACAAGACCTAGAGGTAAATAATCAAAAGCGCCACCCACAGGTAATGCTACGGCTCTAAGTATGTCTATATCACATGTCCTAGTTTACACACCAGGGGTCAGGGTCATTAAGCAGGGAGTGGCTTTAAGTGCATCAGAACATCAAACACCAACAAATAAGCCAAAACACCTGCAACAGGCCTGTTCAGGGTGATTAGCAAAAAAGGCTGGTTCAGGCAAAAAGGAAAGCCAGAAAAAAATATAATAAATATATATATATATATATATATATATATATATATATATATATATATAAATTGGGTATCCTCGTGGTTAAAACATCTGGTCAGTTTTAAAACACGTAGCCAGCTCTACTGAAGGACCCAGGTTCGACTTCTGGCCTGGGCACTCTGCATGTGCTACATGTAAAGCCCAGTGGATGTCGATCGCCTGAGACTTAACGTCTTGGAGGTGCTTCGTACCTGGTGTCTATGCTGAGGCAAGTAAAATACCCTACCCCTAACATTTCATCAATACATCTGCCTCTAGTGACTGATTGAGGAATAGCAATAAACTGACTTATATAGTTAGTTTCATAAAATATGGTTGACTCTAGACAGCTGTAGCAACCTATTCCTGGCTGTAGTTATTACTGGCTAAAGCCAGCTGCTTCTGTCTACTTCTAGCTTATAGTCGGCTTACACATACCACCACTGAAAAAATATAAACTTTGGCTCATGTTAGAAATGCATCTAATATATCATAAATATGTACTTTTAGATCCGGCTTTGAGTAGCCAGCTATAGCCAAACAGTTCCATTTAGTGTCAGATAGCATCGTATAGCAGAAGTTCTCTAGGTTCAATTTTACTTGCCGTTTGTAATTAAACTGACTGTCCAAGAACTGCCAGCCACTAACATAGCCCTACACCGAATTCAGGAAACTGGCTTTTACAAGTAGGAAAAAAAGGAAAAAAAAGGCCCAACTCAGCAGAATTAGCTTAAATGAATGGCCATCCTGTTTGGAGCTGGTGTGGGAGAAAACGTTTCCGCTGCGGATTGAGAAATACGGCACAGCTCAGTGGGACCGATCAACTTAACTGCACTGCAGTTGCTTATGTTGCTAAGTGAAAGAACACACTGACAGCTGCTGTGAGAAAAAGTCACAAGCTGTTTAGTTTCATAAATTGTAAATAAAATAGGCTACAGCAAACAAAACACGTTACACATAGCAGGACCCGGTACTACTTGTACCATGCTTACTAATTGCTGTGTATTTACCAGAACTTTTATTATATTTAGGCCTATATCTTTTATTTTCAAAGGGTGAATCGCAGTTTTACTATTTACCATACCATGCCACGATGTCTTAATGTTGGCAAAACGTCAGTATTGTTATAAAATGAAAAGCTAAGGGTATATGAAATTCGGTTGACCTGACATGGAATGACCTATATATCAATATATTTCAATTATTACATCTACTTGAAATTATACTTAGTCTACTAAGTATGACGAAAGGTGCACAATAGCATTAAAAATTAAAATAAAGAAATATTCAATCTGATCTTCCCTTCGTTAATTACATACACTAGACTGTATGTGTTGAATAATTGCACAGCTTTGGATAAAATAATGACAATGTAAGTACACTAACAAGAATCCCATTACTCACAGGAAATTTGGGGACAATTTTTAAGCAAGAAAAACCAACTTGAAAACGCAATCATGGTTTGTCAGCTCAGCGTGGGGTGAGCAAACAATTTTCAGAAAACAAGTACAGTGTATGACACCTTAGACGTTATTTCCTGAAACCTGTGTTAGTCAGACTTAAGTCTTCCATTCTTTTTAAATTGTAAGTGACGTTTTGTCATATGACATTTTGGAGAGATGCTTGGACTTGATATTTTGAGTGCAGTCTGAATGCAGACTGATGGATATTGTAGCACTTAGCAGCGAACAAAATAGTTCTTTAAAATTTGTCCTGTACGACCTTGCATCGTCTTGTTTAGCACAGGAACTCGGTCTATTGCTATCTGTTGATTAATATCAACCTTTCTACACTGTCTCCCCCGAATTCCTCAAGACCCACTCCTGCGTAGAGGCCTGATCGAGGGTCTTGGGTGAAGACAGCTTTGAGTGCTAGTTTTTTGTCTTGCCTCAACTGTTGAGCAATTGTGGTCATATACAATACCACTGAAATTAAAGTAGTTTCTTGGGCTATTACTATTTAGTATAATTAGCAATTCCATAGTGTTGCCCCACCACCCATGAGCTTGTAATAAAAGCAATTAAGTGGATTGTCTCATGAGTAGACCTCAAATACAAAGCACTTGCTTTCCTCCCTGTTGCTTATGAACAGCATACAGAGAACTTGGTGGTCATTTTCCTGTCCCAGTACAGGCACTAACCTCGGGGACATAGACAGAGGCTGCATGGAGTGGACTTCGAACCCATAGCATCAAATTTGTGGAGTGAGAGTATATTTCACATTAACAACTGCACCTAGGTATACAGAGTTATACTCAATTCTATTTACCTAGACTTAATTCCAATTTGTACATTTTTTATTTTGCATAACTACTTCTGTATTAATAGAGCATGGGAAAAAAAAGATTCTTAATATACAAATCTTTGGTAAGTAATTTCTAGGAATATTCATGGATTTATCGAATATCCCTTTTGAGAAATATTAAATATCATTCCATGCGGAGTTACTCAAAATTTAGTGGAACCCATATAATTTAAAACACTAGATTATCATCAAAAAGGATTAATATTGAATCAGAAAAGCAAAGTTATCTTACTATCACAACTGGGTCATGATAATACACACAGTTTTTAAATACATTTATTTGTTGTATTTTAAACCTCTATCCCATAATACGTGCGAATAAAATACTTAAAAAAAATGTGTCACTTTAACTGATAAAATAAATTATCTGTATTTTGTAATAGAGTTGATATTTGCTGTACATTACTATTATTTTCATTTAGGCAATGAATGCGGTTTGGCATTCAACTATTGCAGACTTTTTAAGTCACCGCCAAAAAAGCTGTCAATCATTTCTAAGCTCCGCCCACAGCACGTGGCATTTTGATTGACAGGTTGGTTAATAGGGCCATACAGTCAGTTGCGTAACAAGTCAGCAACTTTGAAAAGAACTAATCAATCCCACAAAGAACTTAATTGCCTCTTACGTAAGATACCAATGACTTTTCAAGCACTTTACACAACTCCAGTTAAACTTTAATTGACACTTAATAGTTTTGATTTAAGTGATCCTTAAGAGCAATAACTTAATAAAATACTATGGTATCAGCCATGTAATAAAATTGCGGAAACAAAATATAACTCCCACACTATTATAATTTCAGAAAATATATCTCAGGAAGTGCTAGACATTTAATGTAATTCTGAAATACCAAATTTTAACATTTATCTCATCTGCTTAAATGGCAAAGAAACAATCTCTTTTTTTTAAATCCTGGCACATTAGCTAATGTCTTTTTTCCATGCAATATCATAATGACCATTTTAAGAGGTACTTTTGTGTCAGTCTCACCTGTTGGGCTAATTATAAATGTCATTTGCAGTCAGCATTTGGCTAGACTCATTATGCTACTGAAGCACTCTACTTTATTGCTCTTACAGCCAATTCCATAGAAATAGGAAACAAAACTCCAGAGGACGTCATGTGTATCCAGGACACCTATTGGCTGAGGGACTGACTAAACCAATTATGGTAGACTTAAGCCCCATGCAGTCATACTAGCCCTTACAACAACTTAAGAGAACAAAGACAACCTAAAACTGAAAATATTCACATGACTTTTTAGAAGTCTTTTAGAAGTCTTTTAGAAGTCTTGCAGAAGTTTGTTAGAAATCTTTTACTACTAGTCTTTTAGAAGTATTTTAGAAGTCTTTTACTACTAGTCTTTTAGAAGTCTTTTATAAGTCTTTTACTACTAGACGTTTAGAAGTCTTTTAGAAGTCTTTTACTACTAGACTTTTAGAAGTATTTTACTACTAGACTTTTAGAAGTCATTTTAGAAGTCTTTTACTACTAGACTTTTAGAAGTCTTTTAGAAGTATTTTACTACTACACTTTAAGTCTATTAGAAGTCTTTTAGAAGTCTTTTAGTAGTATATTTTACTACTAGACTTTTAGAAGTCTCTTAGAGGTCTTTTAGAATTCTTGCAACAAGTCATTGTAACAGTTATGGTCTTGCAACTGGTTGCAGGTTTTAAAAAACCTGGCGAACTCTAAACTGGTCACTGTCTTAAATTGATCACATAGGTTGAACAATCTTGAATGAAATTGGTCTGTGATCCATATACAGGACATGTAGTCTTGGGTGATCTTTAAAGAGTAGTATGACTGGCATAAGACTTACTTTGACCAGTTGCACGACAACTGAAGATCCTTTAAAAGATCATTTCCAATCACCAAAGACTATTGAAGACCAAAACAAAATAACCTAGGACCTGTTGCATGATTGAAACTATTGAAAGACTACTGGGGACTAGTTGAGATCAATACAGTATAAATAAAGAGCATTTGAATCTTTGCCCATCAGTTGGCAATCAGTCATCTAGTTCACTTGTTGGTTGTACATGGTCCTACGATGGTCACACATAATCTTTGGTGATCTTTATCAATCTTTGACAGTCTATTCCTATCTAAAGATGGTCTTACAGTGGTTTTACTTTAGTCTTGTGGCAGTTGTACATGGCCAAATGTGCCACGTGCGTTTTCCATGAGAGGGATAAACGCATGGAAAACGCATGGTTTTTGCCTCATTATAATTAGCTAAAAACCATGCGTTTTCCATGCGTTTATCCTTCTCATGGAAAACGCACGTGGCACAATTGGCCATGTAGAGACCTGTCTTAAAATCATTTGAAGACCTGTTATAATGTGTGACTGCAATAAAAAGATTAAGGCTGAAATCGTGAAGACTGTTAAGGATTAAAAGCATCTCTAGGTCTGACGTATTCTGGAGTTTAGTTTCCAAGTCAATGGAATATGCTGTAATATGAACCATCCTATAACCAATTCGATTAAAGCCAAATTCTAGAATCTCCTATAAATATCACAAAATCTTTTGTAGGAGATTTATTAGAAAATATCAAATATCATTCCATACACGGATTTGCTAGTCACGAATGAAAACTAAAATTTCATTCAAACCAAAAGCTTTCCCAATTCTATGATTTCCTTTACAGCTTCACAGCATTGTTACATTAAATTTGTCAATGCTACCACTCATGCAGATTTATTAATTACACAACTGACTCAAAGATAATCACGAAAAATAGAACTGTTTTTGTTTATTCAAGTAATTAAATATTTCAAATTATACTAAACTACAGATTCTAATGAGTTAAAACATGGAGACAAGAGTACTCTTGGTCTCCATGGTTAAAACAACCAGTTCGCGGTATACGTTCTTGTTAAAAGCAACTGTTAAGTACCACACTGTACTATCAAAAATATATTTGCATTACACTGATATTATAAAAAACATGCTTAAAATAATAATTCAGCCGACATTGTCATGGGTTGCCAAGCCAGTACATTGACATTTTCGGGTGCACATATCTTCATGTAGTATATAACACGAGTATTCCTGGCATTCCTAGAAGCGCCAAATCAACAGCCACTCCCATCCGCTGCAGCTAATTACAAATAAAGATGTAGAACCTCCATCTGCATCATTACCTACATTTGGTGTAAAAGGAAATTTCAGGTCTTTCTCAGAAATTACAGGTAGATGCTTAGACTCGAAAGAGTGACTTTTTTCCCCAATTTAAAAGCATATCTGGTACCCAATGTGTACTTCACCTACATTTTGAGATAGATAGATAGATGGATAGGTAGATAGATAGATAGATAGATAGATAGATAGATAGATAGATAGATAGATGGATAGATTTATCTATCTAGATAGATAGATAGATAAGGAAAGTGCCTTCCAAGGCAAGTTCTTGCTGCTATCGAGGGTTGATTGATGAGGTGAGAGAGAGGAAGAGTCCATCCATGTTACACATTTACCCCATGGGTGGGATCTTTTACTTGCCTCAGCATAGACACAAAGTGCAAGGGACCGCCAATTTAACGTCTCATCCGAACGACATCCAGCTGCTCAAATGTTGCTCATAGATAGAAAAATATACAGAAAAAATAAGTAGACCAATTATTTTGGACAACACATATTTTTGTTTTTGTTTTAACCAAAAGTCAGACCATAGAATATTACCGTTGTTCATTTACTGCAGTGTTTCGCTACATTTACGAGTCGTAAAATAATTAAGAAGATATATATAAGTTATTGATTGACACAATATTCAATTTGGAACTGTTCAACGTAACAAAAACTGTAAATTACTTAAGCCATGGTGGCTGTCCGATATTAAACAAGCTAAACACATAATGTTACCATGGTTACTGGCTCAGTTGACCCGGCTCAGTTGACCTCGCACAGTGCCGGCTTTAACCTCAGGTAACCATGACGGTTCTAACAGACATGAGTCACAAGACTGTCTTTACACTCTTATAAGAAATAAGGGTACAATGAGGTTTTTTAGGAGCACCCAGGGGAGGGGTGTTGTGAACTACCCCACAGGTTCATCGTGCATGTTGAGGTTTCTTGTCTCAACCAAGCCCTGAAAAACTACCTCAGAGTTCTTCAGAGATGTTAAGCCTAGCTTCAGTATAGAAAAAATGAGAAGGAGGGAGAATCAAACTCAGGTTACCCACACAGAAAGCAGCCATGCTAACCATTACCCCACAGATGCCATTGCTCCTGACAATGACTCAAAGATCAAAATAAATCAGCAGTTGCATTTCTAGTTCTTGTTAGCTGGCTTGTAATCAATAGGCTTAGATTCCATTCAAAGCAATCAGTCTCTGTAACTCATTGGGTGACATACAAGTCTGTGAATGCCACGGGCACAACCTGCTTGAGTTGGAATCCATGGCTTGGTGTTTTTTATCTTGCAGCATTCTTTTAATATTACTTAATATATAAGGTATATTTCAAAAACCTCAACGTCCCTTGAAATACAATTGTATAGGGTTCTTCCCAAATGCCCCAGTGGTGGGTCCCACGTGGCACCTTATAGGGTTCTGTATTTGTGACAAGCTGAAAAACCCAAAATTGTGTGTTCCACACGGCACCTTTTTTTTCTTGAGAGTGTAGTGAAAATTCATTGACCTTGTTGAGGAATAGCAAAACTGACAAATACAGTTGGTTTCAAAACTGGTCTTAACCTGATAATGACAGTGGCCTTCAATTAAAATGGACTTTAACAAAGGTCATAATGGCGAAGTTTTCATAATAGCAAGGTATCCTTAAAGCGAGGTCTCACTAGATGTCCAAACATAGCAACAACTATACTATAGGCTACTATATTCGTTCTTTACCATAGAAACCGACCCCAAAGATGTTCCCAAAAGCACTCAAGTCACATTCTACACTCCTACGCCATCTAGTGTTGTTGAGCTGTCCCCACCAATGTCACTTTAAGAGCACTAGATGTCGCTCAAGTGAGGTGGCCTAATTATTCCGCCCTCTTCAATTTACTTTGATCCAGTTCACCATGGCAACGGCAATGGTGCATGGGTTATTAATTGGAATTAGAAATAGATTTTAACAACCAATTATCTTGTATCTAACAATGTCTTGTATCTTGAACCTACACTGGGACATGTGCAAAAAACTCTCTCAGGATTAACAATACTTTGGCGCCATGCTAAACATGCCAAACTAAGCCAAAATTGGGTCAATAATGAACGTATGCTGGGTCAACATTGTGCCGACGTGAGCAAACAATGAGCGAATATGGAATATTACATGTATGACATTATTATCATCATAATAAAAGCAACAGCCACAACAAAAACAGTGCCTAGTGGCCTCTGGTAAAACCACTTTTATCATACGTTTATACCCTGGCTACATAAGATATCCCTGACCTGCGGGCCTACAATGGGCCGACGTAGCGCCGTTATAGTATTTTGTGGATTCTAGCCAATATTTTTGGAATAATACAACAACCCAAGGCTAACGAAAGGCTGAATAAAGGCTAAAGAAAGGCTAAAGAAAGGCTAAAGAACATGTCTTTCCATTTACCTGTGCACACAATAACCCTTGTCAGAGAGCATCAAGCTCTAAGGAAATTGATTATGACATGAATGGTCTGATTACTGCTCCTTGAGATACTCCACACCAAGAGACTGAGATTAGCACGTCCTGTGGTCTTGGCAAGAGGAACGCAAGAAAGGACTCACACATTGTGTCAGCAGTGTGTCAGCAATGTGTCATAATGTGGCATAATGTGGCAGTGACTAGACACAGCACAAGTTGGAAGTCATTTTCAAGATAACTAATTTTTCTCTGTACTGGAAAAAAGACATAGATACAGCCAAACTCACAACACAGACTGCAAGGGACTGCATGGGACTGCATGCTTTTTCCCCATTTTCTTTCTATAATTGACAAACCAAGATTGGATGAATCAACCAAAATATTGCTAAATTAATATTAGTATTTGATTGGTGAATTGTAAGTTCAAAAGCAGATAATTCAACCATATATATATATATATATATATATACATCATCTTTATTTCGTACCCAGTGGCACACAGAAAATCTAAAATTGATAACAATATACTTGGAACGTAAATTAATATATTGGTGGGTTCAACCAATATCTTGATTGGTCACATATAGATAAAAATGTTTTGAACAACCATCTACTAAAATGCAGTGTTGAACTATTTACTATTAAGAGGGTATAAATAATTAATAAAACCGCTGTGCTTAAAATTACTATGATGCATTATAATATACAAATACTTGTATATATTATCAAGAACAGTCGAGGGACACATAAGTTGCTCCTAGTTAATTAAATCACAAATTTTAAAGGTTCCCAAATCAACATAACTCTGAATATCTATTGGGAAGTGCCTCACGTTTCTGGGAATTCACAGAAATAACATTTATTCCAAGAATTCTGCATAAGAGTTGTGAATTCCATAGACTCCCGAGATTAAAATCTCTTGCTAAACATTCGTTTTGAAGTGACATTGAAATTTCAAATCTTTTTAAAAGCAAACTTCAGATGCCTACAGGTAGAGCCTAGGACATGTGTTCTTGTCAAAAGCACCTGCCAAAGGATAATCTCATTAATGCTACAAATGAAATTTGAATTACTACAGTAGTTTTCGATGTTATTTACCATTTAAGAATCTAACAGTAAGAAATGTTAAGAAAATTGTACATATTGCTCTATATAAAACATTTAAATGTTATGCTATTAATATCTATTTGAAGCAAATATTACATTTGGCTTTCGAATAACAACATTTTAAGTTTATGATAATAATATTTTAGTTCAATATTTTTTTTTTAACTCACATTACATTTGTATTAAAAGAAAGCCAATTTCTTTCCTCTTTGCCGGATAACATTCTAAATCAGGACATCGTGTCAATATCTTATATTTAAGAAAAATTTTTTTGGACCAATCCCATATTTTTAATACATATTTCAAATACAAAAACATTAAACATTAAAAAAAAAAGTATCATGTCTCCTGTCTCAATGCAGAGGGTGCGGCAGATCACTCAAATTAAATAAGCTCACATACATATTCAATGCACAAAGCATCCTATATATCATATTAGTAAAATCAATCATATCATGTTATGCTACAAAACCGAGCAGTGGCATTACACATCTATAAATATAAATATTTAATATCTAAACTTAACATGCATATTTGAGAAATGAACGATGATACTTTATGATAAACTTCCCCTTTATTATGTTTATTAGAAATATGGTAATATATACTAGCAACTGCTGCAACTCTTTCCTCTATACACATCTAAATTCATCTGAAGACGAACTCCACAGTAAGACCAAATACCTACTAAGACCACCTCAGAATTACTATAGAGCTTCTTTCATATATTTTTCTCAAAATATTCTACCATAAACACTACATTATATTCTACTATAAACACTACATTATATTCTACTATAAACACTATATTATATTCTTCTATAAACACTACATTATATTCTTCTATAAACACTATACTATTTTCTACTATAAACACTATATTATATTCTACTATAAACACTACATTATATTCTTCTATAAACACTATACTATTTTCTACTATAAACACTATATTATATTCTACTATAAACACTACATTATATTATACTATAAACACTACATTATATTCTACTATAAACACTATATTATATTCTACTATAAACACTACATTATATTCTACTATAAACACTACATTATATTCTACTTTAAACACTACATTATATTCTACTATAAACACTACATTATATTCTACTATAAACACTATATTATATTCTACTATAAACACTATATTATATTCTACTATAAATACTACATTATATTCTACTAAAAACACTTTATTATATTCTACTACAAACACTATATTATATTCTACTATAAACACTATATTGCATTATATTTACAATACAATAGTAGGCCCATTCGAACAAAATCTAGTGATGTTAATGTCTAAACTGCGAACTTGATTCTTTTTCTTTTTAGTGAACAACAATAATTAATATCTTCCACTTTTGATTTATACAAAGACTCACAAAGCAAGTATTATGAATGAGCCGCCTATACACTGTAGACAGCATCCCTTTATTATTTAATAAGCCTTCATCCCATGCACTGAAGTTCAAAGACATCTATGAAACACAGCTCTGAGAAGAGGACTCCCTAATCAGGGATATATGATGAGTTTCTTTTTGTACAAAAAGAGAGAAAATCTTTTGTGTGATCTGCCAGGACTTTATCATGACATCAAAGCACATATCAGACGAGTTATTTTCAGCTTCTGAATTAATGTGATTCTTATCACCACAGATAAAATTGCACAAAGACTTCTTCCAAGAGCTAGGCAACAGCCTTATTGCACTGCTACCATTAAATTGGTATCATTGTAAATAAACTTTTTTTTGTACTACTTTTGGATATAGCCATAAATATTTTGTACCAGATCTTAATCTATAGTTCCCTTATAAGTTGTTATCCTAATATATCTGACTGCTTAAAAGTACAATAAAATTCAGTTTTAAATACTGCGCAACACCAAATAAGGCAGTCCTAAATCTGTTGCTCTATGGCGATAGTTTCAGCAATTTTTCGCAAGAAGTCCTTTGCTACCACATTCCAAATGCATAAATTAATGTCTTAGACATATTTGAATCAGTAACCATGGAATTTTAGTGCAGTAAAACAAGCTAAACAATATATGTTTTAGTGATATTAAAATATGGCGGATCAGGAATGTTACAACGAAATATGAATATCAAATAGGCTGATTAGCCAATTCATTTTTATGATACATTTTTTACCAATTTTTATTTGGCCCCAAAACGTAATTATTCATTTGCTTTTTTCCCGTAATAACAATAATTGGGAAATGCGCTTTTTTCTATTCTAGAGCTCAGGCAGAACCTGAAAATGTCAGAAAGGAGCTATAGGAGCAAAGAAGACTGTCTCCAAGAATAGACTTAATCAGTCTGGTAAATCTGCAAGGCTGCTGGAGTAATTCTGGATTTCTGAAGATGCTAAGAATAACACACCCATTCGAATGACATCGAGAACAGATCACAAAAAACAATTGCAGTTTCTTAAGAGACAATCCTAGTGAAATCGACCAATCCTCCCAACTTTCTAAATGTCACGTCTTCACATATTTTCTCAAAAACGTAGTTAAAATTTATAAGTAAGCTACCTATAGCAATACCCGTTTTAAGAGACATACGAAGTATTCCTGGCCTGATAAAAGTAGAAGTTATAAGACAAAATAATTTTATATTTAAGTTACCGAAGAAATAAACTAATTTTCAACTGTTTTAATTTGAATAAAATAGCTGATATTGCTAAAGCTTAAATTCAAACCTTTCAAAGTTTTAGCTGTTAACGCCGGAGCTTAAACTCAAAACTCTCAAAATGTTCCTATTGGTGTGGACCCAGACTGTGTCTCAATGTCTGAATTGTAATAGCCTATATGACCAGCCCATAGGAGCGGTGTTTCACTTGGCTTTTACAGCAGTTTTCGAGGGAGCTTCGCTGACTGGACCATCAGGAAACCATTTAGAGACAGTTAAAAAGTTCGTTTAGAAGAGGGTGAAACCACGAGTCCAACATATGTGATGTTGTTAACCGACATATAGTGCAGTTACTGTGGTCATCTGGTCTAGGAGAATATGAAAATAGCATTCAATTTGGGCCATTTAGGGTTGTGGGATAAATACAGCAGTTTTAGAGCGAGCATGGACAGTTGCATCCTCAGAACGACTTTTCAGAGTGATTCAAACATTTGATAAGAATGATATAATCACCCTAACATCTGGGCAATAAACTTGTTTTCACCTATTTTGACCAAAGTTTACCCCTTTTCTGTACAGTTGTAATGCTATTTCTGTATCTTCTCCACTAATTCGCCTGTATGGCACATTTGAGTATTTTATGACAATAACATTATGAATGGGCTAGAAAAGTTGGTCAATTACTTTACAATCTTTCTGATCCGTCTCTTTTACCCCTGAACTGTCCATGCTCGCTCTGAAACTGCTGTACGTTCCAAATCGGGGTAAAACGGAGGGTCCTAGCATCAATTTAATGACATAAACATTGCCTTATCTACTTTTTGATGTGTCTCCAAATGTTGTTAATGTTGTTCTGAAGATTCGGTCAGCGATGCCCCCTCGAAAACTGCTGTATATAAACATATCATACAAATTACTGCCCGAGCAAGGTCTGAGCATGCTGAGATACAGCTCATAAAGAGTGCCTGGGCTGGGGATCGAATCCAGGACCTTCACCAGAGTTAGGATCTTCACCACTAGACCACCCAGGTCCTTCATGGACAGAAGATGTATAGGGAACCAACAAGACAGGCACCAAATACATGACATCACAAATACATCACTTCATACCAGCGATTTCCAGATTTAGTCATGTGAATTGCCTGGGCTGGGAATCGAACCCCACACCCTGCCAAAGACTGACGAAAACTACGACCACTGGACCATCGGCTACTGAAAGCTACATGCAGTTAGAAATACATATACTCCAGAATCTCCTTAGGCTGGCCATAAACTGCTTTAAGGAGAGACAACCGGATGTTGTTCCTCATTAGAGGTACATCTTAACCGGAAGTGACTCTTCCTTCCTGGCAGTATTCATAAGCCCAAGAAGCTCATTAGACTGGGGCCATGTCATTTAATAAACACAACAGGGGCCTCAGTTACAAGCACATGACGTCACTTGCAACATGTGACGTCATATTTCCGGTAGGCCAGTCAACATGCTATGATACCATAAATATTATAATGTATTTATAAGTGTCTAAAGTATGAAGAAAACTGAAACTGGTCCAAATGGCATCAACTGGTATATATATCATGTTGCACAAAAATGATTGTCATTCGAAAATTCCAGTGTTCTTGAATAACATGATCCCTTTGGCATTGTGAATTACTTTCGGTTGCTATGGTTACTATATGGTTATACTCAATTTCATATCTACTTCTATATAATAACAGACTTGAAAAGATAATATTGCATGTTTTATCCAATGGAGGGCGCCGCGGTCAACAAAATATGCTGAATTTTATTTCAGGAAACTGTCGTATCAAAATCTTGCAGTCTTGATTTATTTACAAGGTTAAAATGGTCAAAAGCAAGTAACAAGCAATAAATATAATGAGAGCTTGTCACGTTCCCATTTTTCCGTGAGAAATCTTGAAAATTTCTCATAGATTGTTATCAGTCACTGTATAACAGTTCTACAGCTTTATAATAATATATTTTGCTTCTGAAGGAGGGTCATGCAGCAGTCTTTGTATTTTTTCATGGATTCTACGCGCACACGATTTAACAGCCTTCAAAACTATCTGAATATTTTTAATACTGAAAAATAATCAGTGCACACACTTATCAATAACCTTATTTGCACACAATCATCATTTTCATGCAACGAATCGGCAATTTCAACTTCTACTTCCTAAATTTTTTTATATGTCACTAAAATACTTAGTCATTGTCGATAAAAACTTAATTACTCATTTTCAATGATGCGAAATTGTGACAGTAGGCACTGATGCGTGTATACTGTCTAAACAGTATATTCATCAGCCTGTTGCAAAATACCAGGAAAAATGACGGGACTGCTGCAAGGCTACTCACATTCACCCTGTTTTCGGAATACCCTCCCTAGATGCATTACACCCTGCCTAAAGCTTTGTCCTCTGTCTGAAGAAAAACTGGAACTGATTTCTGAGTGGCTGGAAACCCTGTCTACCTACATGTAGGTGAGCGAGGGTGTGTTTTATGGAATAATCCAGAAATATTTGAGCAAATTAGGTCTACATGTAGCGCGTAACTCTGCCTAGCAGCTCCAATGATAGAAAGGCTGAGAAAACGTGATCGCATTACCCACATTAGAAAGTTGTCATTAAAACTTCTTAACATGATTTGGAAAACACTTGGTGCCATCACAACTCGTCTCTGGAATAAACTACCTGAAGATATCCAACTAGTCTATCTATCTATCTATCTATCTATCTATCTACCTATCTATCTATCTATCTATCTATCTATCTGTCTGTCTGTCTGTCTGTCTGTCTGTCTGTCTGTCTGTCTGTCTGTCTGTCTATCTATCTGTCTGTCTGTTTATCTATCTGTCTGTCTGTCTGTCTATCTATCTATCTATCTGAACCTCATAAGATCGAAATATCAGCAACGCATGTTTTGCACAAATCATCTTGTTTGTGACAATTTATATTTGAAGATCATCCAATCAAAATTGATCTATAATTAGAAATAATAACGCTGAGCCTTACACCAGCTGGGTGTTGTCCTTAATGAAACAAATTAAGCCGCTATAACCAATTATCAATTCATTAGGTAATAATGAGCTCAGGTTTTTCCTTAAATAGGATAAAATAATTCGTGATCATATACAGTATGTATGTGATTAGGGCTTTACGTCCTGTATTTCTGCACCTGTTGGGCTAATTAGGACAGGCAGAGACCATGGCAATGAGACGAAGGATAAAACAGCCATCCAACTTCGGCTCAACCGAGAATTGAACCGGGGACCCGGTTGCTGGAAGCCCAGAGCGCTACCTCCGTGATCATATACATATATTGATATAGGTTTACATTAAAGATTTGAAATAGCGCAAAAGAAGTCATTTTTTACCAATCCCATATATGATATATTTCAAATACAGAATCAGTAAACGTCAAAAATATAGGGTGCGGCAGAGCATTCAAATAAAATAAGCTGACATAAATATCTAAAATACTGAGATTTCCTGCCATATTTATATGTCATAAAAATTACAAAGGTTCTAAACCTTGTTTCACCTGGGATAATTCTGGTGCCCAGTAGATATCCTCTTGATCACATCACTCATTATTAACCAATAACAGCAGCTTTAACCACAGGAACTAGTTCAGGTCAGGTCATGTAAGGTCATTCTGAGATTTAGACCATGGTCATATGCAACATACCCTTATAGCAATTACTGTATTATGAAGTAGTAAATATGTTTTTCATGAACCTGTTCACACATAACAATATCTTAAGAGTTATTTCCTATCATATATTGGAAATTAAAACAATCTATATAATTAACTAGTCTTTGAGTAATAAAGAATAACATGCAGCACTAGTTGTTAGTTTTGCTGAAGAACAAGTATTATGGCAGTGCACTAAGTAATCTTCTCACTAATCAGCAATAAAAGTACCTGAGCCAGCTAACGTTGCATGCAACAGTTAGCTTAATGGCAATGACAATTCAACCATTGCTGGTAAAGCAAGGTTGGTCATTGCAGGTTTTATTCACTTGCAGTTGCTATCAAACCGTTCCAGTTCCTGGAAGTTCTTTAGGAAATTTTCCCAAACAATATCATTGACAATAACATAAAAACGCATTCTCTGAATTAACCATAAAACTGCATAGATTCAAACAAGACTGAATTAATCACATTTTATCAGTCACTTAATGTCTTTTATAACGTTTTGTTTTATCTGCTTTTATTATTATTTCTTATCTACCTGTATTTCATTTATTGCCATCAATAATAGCACGAATAAATATGATAATTATATAAAAAATGTATAAGTCATTGGACTGTTGGGATTAAGTGTTATAAAAGGGATGGTATTCAAATGAAATGTGTAGATCAGGTCTTCAAAGGAAAATATGACAGATATTTTTCTCTGTAATGTCATCTTTAAGTTAGCTGAATTATAATGGGCAAATATGGAGATTTAACCACAAACAATCTGGACTTAATTTTCATATGTAAGCTAATTAGTGAAATTGCGTAATATGTACCTGGCAAAAATGACAGAAATTTTTTACAAAATTATGATTTTTTTTGTTCCCGTTGATTTTGCTGTTGGTCAGTGGAAAAAGATGTTTCAGTTATCCGTGAATATATTATATTTTAATTTAAATGGTCTTTAGAATGCATTCAGTCTGTCATTCAATAAAATATGTTAGTATCTGCGAATTTGTGATATTATTCCCGATTATAAAACTATCCTAAATACCTCCAGAAAATCGATTTGAGTAGCATATAAATCGAAAGTTTTTCTACAACGCTTTTTTAGGCATTTTGACTAACTTTCTCAGATTTAGACTGCCCAGAATGACAGACCCTCTATCTACTACTGATCTATAGTCATTTTGACTAACATGTTAGCCAACATTATCTAATATTTCAGTTATAGTTAGCCCAGTCAAATTTCATGTGGAGGGTGGGGGCTTAGCTCAGTGGTAGCGCGCTGGGCTTCCAACCGGGTTCAATTCCCGGTCAAGCCTAAGTTGGATGGCTGTTTCATCCTTCGTCTCATTGTCATGATCCCTGCCTGTCCTAATTAGCCCAAAAGGTGCAGAAATACAGGATGTAAAGCCGTAATCCACCCATCCACCACGAAATAACGACTTACTTATAATGTAATCATGACCCTAACATTCACAATGTGCCAACTTATGCAAATAAACATCTATCCCAATAAAGGGCATTTTCATGATCTCTGTAAGCATCATCTCTGTAAGAGACACTCTTGAAGCTTTACAACCACACTTCAACAAGCGTCTGAGTTTTTTGTGCAGAAACAAAAATAACTTACTTGGGAAACCATTTGGGAGTTTCTTGTCAGATTAGTCGCTTGTGTAACAGTGCTGGAGTCCAGTGTCCTGCACAGGTGTGGTAACAAGATAAGAATTCTGAATCACAGTGTGCTAGCAAATGGATTTACAGCCAGTGAGCAAAACAACCTGAAAGCTCGGCATCAAATTTCAGGGAGATGGTTTGTTGCAGAAACAGTCATCAGCAGGGTGACAATGTTGGCTTAGGTGACAGCAGCAATTAGTATCAGGTGACACTAGTATGACAGGTAGACTTTATGACACGATGTGACACTATGTCCTAGCGGTGTGTCACTGAGGTGTTTCGCAGAAGTGTTTCGCAGAGGTGTCTCGATCGCTGAGGTGTTTCTCTGAGGTGTCTGTTCGAGGCTTTCGGAGTCCGCAAAGAGACATCGAAGTCGCGACACCGACAATGTCGAAAAGTGTCACAGAGAAGTTGATTCGGAACCGTTTCGGAATCACCCAGGTCACCTAAAAGAAATCCTCTCCGTAAAGGTCTGTATGCCAGCAATCCTCAATCATAAATGTCCAAGATACCATGGTTTGCCCGTGCACACACACAGTGACACACAGCCATGACTGGCAGCATCAGTTGCCATGGAAACAGCCAAAGAGCATCAGCAGTAGCTGGTCATTGTCACCAACCTGCAGTGGCTGGGCCACCAGCTGCCGGAGCTTAGCAGCATCTCCTGTTGCTTCTGTTTGCCTGCAGCAGCAACTGTGTCAATGTGATTGTAACTGCACAAACACTTTACAACAACTAGTCATTCCCCCTTTTTAGATCCTTTTATGTCATTTAATCTCACCCCTAGGCTCAAATGTATAGTCACTATTTGATGAATGAAAGGTCAATTGCATTTGTCTTATCTGCAATTACTGATTAAAGCATCAAATATAGTGCACACAGCAGACACGTTACACAAACTTATCGCATATGATATTAAACTTTTTGATGTATTCTACTGAAGCCCAATGCATTTTATTCACATTAAACGAGCAACAATTAAGCATAAAAATCAAATATGATATTATTATGACTCTTCATTATTTTTCTCGGACAAATAATTAGCCACTACTTGATACTGTACTGTACTGTACTGTACTGTATTGCATTGTATTGTATTGTATTGTATTGTGGGAGCGTTATCTTTTTATGGCAGATACTACCTCTAAGGGCAGATATAGGCAGACGTGATGATGAGATAAACAGGCTTCACCGTGTTATGATATTATCCCATGGGTGGGCTTCTGAACTTGCCTCAGCACAGACTGATATAAGTACAACCAATGTATCATCTCAAGATTTCCACAGAACGGAGTCGAACCTAAGACCCCTACAAAAATGTAATACACCTTTAAGATTGGAACATTATTTTAAATGCTGTTTACTGAGTCTAAACTCATTGTCAGTGCATCATTACATTAGCCGACATTTTGCTGACTGGTCAAGGACAATTACTTCAAAGTAAATTTATATACAGATTTTTGGGAAATATCCTTGATTTTTTACATAATAAATTAATAAATAATAAACTTATACAGAGTAAATTAAATAAACACGTTTGCTTATTTAAGCATTAGTAATTAACTGGTACAACTACTCGTATAATTATATGATCGAAACACAATATTAAGTATAAAGTTACCCATTTATTTCTGCATGATTCTGCTGCTAAATTTCTCTTCTTTTTTTTCTTTCTTTTTTCAACCGGCACACTTGCTCGTGTTAAACGAAAATACTATTCTATTCAGTCAAGCATTACATTACGGACATTCCATATATATATTATACTGCCTTCCTCAATTTCTCCTAACGTAACAATTTCTTTTTCAAAGGACAAACTATGTATGATAAAGAATGCTAAATCTAGTCTAATCATTTGATAAATACTCGCATTGTCATCACAATAAACAGGTAATTACAGCCAGTAATGTACAGGTTTCCTGTTTATACAATTGACAGGAAATTATAGGGACATTGGTGCAATCCTACCCAAGCATATATAGATTAATACGTGCATGCTCTCGACAATTACTGCTAGGCCTGTCTAAAATGTTTGTATTTCTGCCATAGTTACAGTGCATGACACGCTTATATCACATCTAGTTTTTCGGTAAAAAATAATGATAAATGTATGTATACTAGAATGACCTAAAGGATCCCTCTAAAATATTAGACGCCCCTGTTGTTATTATCATGAAACTTAGGTATATATATACATATGCCTTCAAAGTCTGTAGCAGTTGTATATAATAGTAGTATAGATCCATACAATTTTTGTGACAAGATCCAACGTCATTGCAGATAGGGTTCAAAATAAATGTTTAATTAATAGTCTTCATATATATATATATATATATATATATATATATTTTTTTTTTTTAAGAATCATAAAAAAAATTCTCACTTTAAATTATAATAAAATATTGGGCTACAAACAGGACTAACCTACCCAGGTCAATAACCCCTTTTTTCAGATTTTTCACATGCTGTTAATTCATTATCAAATGCTAAATTTATATATTTGTTATATATGTCTTTACAATTTATTTATTTATAAGCTGAGTTGTTTTACAGAGGACCCATCATAAGAACATTTGTAACTTAATTAGGTATTTTAATATAATCATAAAGTCCTTACTTCATAATTCGCCTCATTTATTGCTAAAAAAAAAAAAAAAAAAAAAAAAAAAAAAGTATAGGTCTAGTATATTAATTTATGTTATGATATAATTACATCATATTAAACAAGTGCAACGCCCTCTTTCACCTTCCTGTATGCTTAATTAGAACATTTACAACCCCTGCACATATATATCCATCAGAGCAAATAGAGAATATATAGCACTTCATTTTGTTTTAAAACTTCTGTGGCCAACTGTTGTACATGTGTCCCATTAATGGCAATATTAAACTGTCCAGTCACCCGTCCATGCTTCCATGGGAATATTTACCCAGCCTAATTTATTAACAAGCCTATGTAATAACATTGAAATTACAGAATGCGGCTTAACTGTAAATTGATTATCTGCAACCTATATTCTCAGATCCTGTTATACATAATTGTCAAAATCAATTGATCCAGGCCATATGTGTGCATTTTTCATATTTGGATCACCCCATAACAGTTATATAGGAATTGGCAGTACTACAAATCAACTTGACAACTTATCAGTCATAAAAAGTGTCACATTACCTAGTTATGATCGTCTGTAAGCACTCCAGAGAGGTTTTCAAGCCCCCGAAATCGATAAAAGGCTACTAGGTCAAGTTTACAAAACTGTCACACGTCATGTTGTTTAGTGTAGTTCGCTAAAACTCTGCTAGGTCGCGCTGGGATCGGCCCGCCCTCTTGTGTTAAAGTCGAAACTTAACCTTGACATTTTCTGACTGACATTTCTGCAGTTGACATCTAAAACGCCGGTACACTAGGGAAAATGGGCCAGTTTCAAGGTATAAAATGAGTTTTTCAGCATGTCAGACATTTGTGCATGTGAATCAGATGTTGCATCTTGCATTTCAAACACGTTTTATGAGTGTTATGCTGCTCAGGCATTTTGAAGCTCATAAATATTTATCTCAACAGTTGTTGTGCAAAATTGTAGTCTGTGGTCTAGACATCATATAGACATAGTGTCTATGATGACATGAGATAAACCAATGTTCCGATATCGGAATAACTAAATAAATATTTGGCTAGGCAGTATAAGTCTTAAGATTAATAATAATAATCTAACTGATTCTATAATTTTAAGTTTTTAACTCTTAAGAGTCTAGCCAAGGACATTAACCCCAAGGCCCTTGACATGCAATGACATACTGGCATGCATATTTATACTGAACTCAATATTTAAAAACAACTAGAGGGTACACATAAAAATCATGTTATTTCTTCATTTCAGCTCAAGATTATGCCAAGCTGCTGCCAGTGGTTGGAGCAGGAGTTGCTCTTGCTTATTTCATCGTGAAAAATGTGAGGAGTGGAGGTTGTGGAGCGAAGGAAGGAACGGTGAACCCTGATATTGAAAAAGAAAAAGACAAAGTGGTCCACATGATGGACATTGAAGACATCGGAGAAAAAGCTGCCTTTTGCAGGTGCTGGAGGTCTAAGAAAGTAAGAGCTGATCCAATTTCTATGAGAAGGGGTTCAAAATAGGGATTTCAGAATTGGTTGTTCACCAGACATAGTAATTATGAACATAATGCCAGTTCATTAGGTCTTTGAATATTTGACCAGTCACACAGCAATTGAACTGCTATTATTCTAATTAAGTTGTACGTGCCACTTAAGGGTTTTGTATCGACTGGTTGTTTATAATTTTGTGATGGCCTGCGATAATCAAGGGCTGAGAAATCTGATGGCAGTCGCCATCTCTTTGGTCTCAATGAACAAAATTAAGAAAAAAAGGTTATTGCTATTAGTAAAATAATATGTAATGTTTTTACTTGTTTTACAGTTCCCTTACTGCGATGGAAGCCACGCCAAATTTAATGAGGCAACTGGTGACAACGTTGGACCTGTGATTGTCAAACGCAAATCATAAATGCAGATTTAATTAGTAAAAGATCTCAAACTGCATTGATGTGAGATTCTCATGTTAGTGGTAATATTGTTTAAAACCTACATTTGTGATGACAAATAATTATGTGTCTGAGAGATTAGGGTGCTGTAGGCCAATGTAAATTAATATTATAACGAAGAAATTGTACATTCAAGGAATGTTTTTGTATGTTATTTCTGTTCTACGATTGATATTGTGTTGTACAAAGTACAATTGTTGAATCTTACAAAATAATTATGATATAAAGGTGACTTTTTTTGTGTTAGGCAGAATTCTGTCCCATTTTTGACAATTAAATAACTCTATACGTAGATTGTGTCTTTTGAATTACTTTATTGATATTCTCTGTGCAAATATGTTGTTGACATAAATATTAGGGCACATAACTGCTCCTTGCTGCAGTTGTAAGTTCAAGTCGTGGTTCCAACTGTTCCATCCATATGTGACCAACCGTTTTGCCAATTTGAAAGTGATTTACAATCAAGTGTGTTGAAATTGAAATGAATTGCTTCGCACTGGCTGACCAATTTTACTTTTGGCAAATAGATCAGATAAATGGGGTTACCCTATTCCATTGTAGATATTTTGGCTGAATCTACCTATTTATGAGTTATGAATTTTTGGTTGATGTGCCAGAAGATATATATAATGGCGCTACCAGAAAATTTCTGAAATGCTGGATTTGAGCTGTGAAGTTACTGTCGAGATTGGTTCTATGTATATTTATGCAGGTCGATCGGATTAGCATTTGAAAATTGTATGGGTTACCGGTTGGACAGTCATTAACCTCGGCAGCAGTAACCCCAACTCCTAGCACTTGGCTAGGACGGGTACCCTTTCTTGCTCAACTGGAAGAGATGCTGGGTTGGCTGCTCATGAAAAGAAAAGTGGAATGTGCATTGTGTTCGTCATGTTAACTACCCCTACCACCAGGAGGCCTAGCACTCTCCATCCTCTCCACGCATGCTTTGCTGTGAGTGACATCTGCTGGGGGGATGGTTAAGCAAGCGTTGATGATTCTTCACAGTGGCTACTCTTCATAGTGGCTGCATCTGGTATATAAGCGAACTTGAATTCATCTTCATTTTCCAGGTAGCAGCCGGGAAGTCGACCGAAGTTGATCATGCGCAGAGATAACTTACATCAAATTTACATATATACGCGCATGCGCGATAGCGCATGCGTTTCATCCAGTGAGCTAAAAGGCGGAATGACGTGGCGGGACGGTACGGAGAGAGGACCGAACGGTTCAAATAGATCGGGGCGCGACGGGGGCTAACGGGGGTATATACATATTTGAGGTATATGGGAGGTATCCGGAGGTACATAGGAGGGGGGTAATTGTATTGTATTTTGTCATTTTAGATGAATTTTGAAATTCCCAATTGGATTCAAATGGGTTACCATTTGTAATGCAGCAGGGTACAGCGCTCCAATTTGTTTGAAACACCTGTTGCACTCTTGCAGTTGTTAGAAATTTGATTGTAAAACGTCATGAATACAATTTGTAAAAGTTGTTAAAGCTGTGTTCATGGTATTATTCTTACTACAGTAAATGTAGCAAATTCTTATTTATAAATGATGTACAATTGATTGTAAATTTTTGCCTGTATATTATGAAGAGGCCAATAAAAAATAAAAATAAAAAAATAGAACAAGAGTATTTGACTTTATATTTATTTTATTGGAAGAATCCATAGGCCTCGTGTCAGTATACACCCCCGTGGCAGGGAGTTATTAGAAAAGGTGATTTGGAATTTTTTTTTAAGGAAAGTTGGAGATATGTCGAGCTGAAGGAATGATGCTGGTGTATGGGACTGTAATTTGGTGGTTGACGAAATTGAGGGTAACTCGGGAGGTATATGGGAGGTATCCAGGGGTACATGGGTAATGTATTGGGCTGGGGATTATAGGTGAGATTGAGGAAAAGGTGGGTAACTTTAGGCTAATGGGGGGGGGAGATGGAGTTAAGGGCTATGGGGGTAATCCGGGGCAGCTGGGGTAATCCGGGGCAGCTGGGGCAATATGTGGACAGGCAGGACAATCCCGGGGTAGTCAGCAAAAGTGTGGAGTAGTCAGAATAACCGGGGGTAGTTGGGAAAATCAAGGGGTACCCAAGGTTAATTAGGGGTATATAGGGTTATCCTGATCGTATTTGATTTTTTCGATATTAAAAAATGTTATGATGGGGTGTATCCTGTCATGAGGCCAAACGATATGGTTCCCCAGAATTTTATATATTTATGAAATGTAGCAACATCAACAAATGTACAACCAAGAAATGCTGTCGCGTATGTATAATTATATTTTGAGTTCTCTATACAAAAGGAACCTACAATTCAACATTATCAGAGAAAAACAAGGTGGCATATTTGAATTAACATTTTCTTTATCGCTTTCTTTTACGGGTACTTCATATAATTTTAGTTGAAGTCTGGGTCATTACATGAGAGCTGGTGGTCCCAACATAAAGTGATCTCACCGTGCCCCTCCCCCGAATGTGTGACCATAACTCACTACTGACCTACAGGGGGGAGGGGAAGAAAATGTAACAGAAAATCTGTTGGGACTGTAATTTGGGTAGTTGGGGTAACTCGGGGCTAACAGGAGTATTCTAAGAGGTATTTGGGGTATATGGGAGGTATTCAGGTGGTACATGGGGGAGGGGGGTAATTTCAGCTGCAATGGGCATTGATGAAACATGCATAACACAGACACTGATATTTGCCTGAATATGCAGGGTTGATGTCTGCATTTTCAGGGACTGGCCCTTTTCTACTGTACATGCGAACAGAAGGGTTGGTGGAAGTAAAATGCAGACACTAACTCTGCAGCTGTATTGATATTTGCACAGGGTCACAGTCTGCATTTTCCATCTGTACCTGCATTTTTTCTTCAACCAACTCTGCCAATCAAGACGGATGAACACACCTGCATTTTGCAACTTTCAATTCTCTCAGTTGTGTCTTTAAATTACACCTACAAGCAGAGGGTCAGTGTCTGCATTTTGCATCAACTAACTATACTAATTAAGACAAATAAATGTACAGGGTCAGTGCCTGCAGTTTGCATCCACCAACCCTCCCTGTTGTCTCTGTAATTTAGACCTACAAGCAGAGGGTCAGTGTCTGCATTGTGCATCCACTAACTATGCTAATTAAGACAAATAAATGTACAGGGTCAGTGCCTGCAGTTTGCATCCACCAACCCTCCCTGTTGTCTCTATGATTCAGACCAACAAGCACAGGGTCAGTGTCTGCATTATGCATCCACTAACTATACTAATTAAAACAAATAAATGTACAGGGTCAGTGCCTGCATTTGGCATCCACCAACCCTCCCTGTTATCTCTGTGATTTACACCTACAAGCACAGGGCCAGTGTCTGCATTTTGCATCCAGTAACTATACTAATTAAGACAAATAAATGTACAGGGTCAGTACCTGCCTTTTGCATCAACCAACCCTCCCAGTTGTCTCTGTGATTTACACCAACAAGCAGAGGATCAGTGTTTGCATTTTGCATCCACTAACTATACTAATTAGGACAAATAAATGTACAGGGTCAGTGCCTGCAGTTTGCATCCACCAACCCTCCCTGTTGTCTCTGTGATTTACACCTACAAGCTTAGGGTCAGTGACTGCATTGTGCATCCACTAACTATACTAATTGATACAAATAAATGTACAGGGTCAGTACCTGCCTTTTGCATCCACCAACCCTCCCTGTTGTCTCTATGATTCAGACCAACAAGCAGAGGATCAGTGTCTGCATTTTGCATCCACTAACTATACTAATTAGGACAAATAAATGTACAGGGTCAGTGCCTGCAGTTTGCATCTACCAACCCTCCCTGTTGTCTCTGTAATTTAGACCTACAAGCACAGGGTCAGTGTCTGCATTGTGCATCCAGCAACTATACTAATTAAGACAAATAAATGTACAGGGTCAGTGCCTGCAGTTTGCATCTACCAACCTTCCCTGTTGTCTCTGTAATTTAGACCTACAAGCACAGGGTCAGTGTCTGCATTGTGCATCCAGCAACTATACTAATTAAGACAAATAAATGTACAGGGTCAGTGCCTGCAGTTTGCATCCACCAACCCTCCCTGTTGTCTCTGTAATTTAGACCTACAAGCACAGGGTCAGTGTCTGCATTGTGCATCCAGCAACTATACTATTCAGACAAATAAATGTACAGGGTCAGTGCCTGCAGTTTGCATCCACCAACCCTCCCTGTTGTCTCTGTAATTTAGACCTACAAGCACAGGGTCAGTGTCTGCATTGTGCATCCAGCAACTATACTAATTAAGACAAATAAATGTACAGGGTCAGTGCCTGCAGTTTGCATCAACCAACCCTCCCTGTTGTCTCTATGATTCAGACCAACAAGCACAGGGTCAGTGTCTGCATTATGCATCCACTAACTATACTAATTAAAACAAATAAATGTACAGGGTCAGTGCCTGCATTTGGCATCCACCAACCCTCCCTGTTATCTCTGTGATTTACACCTACAAGCACAGGGCCAGTGTCTGCATTTTGCATCCAGTGACTATACTAATTAAGACAAATAAATGTACAGGGTCAGTACCTGCCTTTTGCATCAACCAACCCTCCCAGTTGTCTCTGTGATTTACACCAACAAGCAGAGGATCAGTGTCTGCATTTTGCATCCACTAACTATACTAATTAAGACAAATAAATGTACAGGGTCAGTGCCTGCAGTTTGCATCTACCAACCCTCCCTGTTGTCTCTGTAATTTAGACCTACAAGCACAGGGTCAGTGTCTGCATTGTGCATCCAGCAACTATACTTATTAAGACAAATAAATGTACAGGGTCAGTGCCTGCAGTTTGCATCCACCAACCCTCCCTGTTGTCTCTATAATTCAGACCTACAAACAGAGGGTCAGTGACTGCATTTTGCATCCACTAACTATACTAATTAAGACAAATAAATGTACAGGGTCAGTACCTGCCTTTTGCATCCACCAACCCTCCCTGTTGTCTCTGTGATTTACACCTACAAGCTTAGGGTCAGTGTCTGCATTGTGCATCCACTAACTATACTAATTGATACAAATAAATGTACAGGGTCAGTGCCTGCAGTTTGCATCCACCAACCCTCCCTGTTGTCTCTGTGATTTACACCTACAAGCACAGGGTCAGTGACTGCATTGTGCATCCACTAACTATACTAATTAAGACAAATAAATGTACAGGGTCAGTGCCTGCAGTTTGCATCCACCAACCCTCCCCGTTGTCTCTGTGATTTACACCTACAAGCTTAGGGCCAGTGACTGCATTTTGCATCCACTAACTATACTTATTAAGACAAATAAATGTACAGGGTCAGTACCTGCCTTTTGCATCCACCAACCCTCCCTGTTGTCTCTATGATTCAGACCAACAAGCACAGGGTCAGTGTCTGCATTGTGCATCCACTAACTATACTAATTGATACAAATAAATGTACAGGGTCAGTGCCTGCAGTTTGCATCCACCAACCCTCCCTGTTGTCTCTGTGATTTACACCTACAAGCTTAGGGTCAGTGACTGCATTGTGCATCCACTAACTATACTAATTGATACAAATAAATGTACAGGGTCAGTACCTGCCTTTTGCATCCACCAACCCTCCCTGTTGTCTCTATGATTCAGACCAACAAGCACAGGGCCAGTGTCTGCATTTTGCATCCACTAACTATACTAATTGATACAAATAAATGTACAGGGTCAGTACCTGCCTTTTGCATCCACCAACCCTCCCTGTTGTCTCTATGATTCAGACCAACAAGCACAGGGCCAGTGTCTGCATTTTGCATCCACTAACTATACTAATTGATACAAATAAATGTACAGGGTCAGTACCTGCCTTTTACATCCAGCAACCCTCCCTGTTGTCTCTATGATTCAGACCAACAAGCACAGGGCCAGTGTCTGCATCTTGCATCCACTAACTATACTAATTAAGACAAATAAATGTACAGGGTCAGTGCCTGCATTTTGCATCCACCAACCCTCCCTGTTGTCTCTGTTATTTAGACCTACAAGCAGAGGGTCAGTGTCTGCATTTTGCATCCACTAACTATACTAATTGATACAAATAAATGTACAGGGTCAGTGCCTGCAGTTTGCATCCACCAACCCTCCCTGTTGTCTCTATAATTCAGACCTGCAAGCAGAGGGTCAGTGACTGCATTTTGCATCCACTAACTTTACTAATTAAGACAAATAAATGTACAGGGTCAGTGCCTGCCTTTTGCATCCACCAACCCTCCCTGTTGTCTCTGTGATTTACACCTACAAGCTTAGGGTCAGTGACTGCATTGTGCATCCACTAACTATACTAATTGATACAAATAAATGTACAGGGTCAGTACCTGCCTTTTGCATCCACCAACCCTCCCTGTTGTCTCTATGATTCAGACCAACAAGCACAGGGCCAGTGTCTGCATCTTGCATCCACTAACTATACTAATTAAGACAAATAAATGTACAGGGTCAGTACCTGCCTTTTGCATCCACCAACCCTCCCTGTTGTCTCTGTGATTTACACCTACAAGCTTAGGGTCAGTGTCTGCATTGTGCATCCACTAACTATACTAATTAAGACAAATAAATGTACAGGGTCAGTACCTGCCTTTTGCAGGGCCAGTGTCTGCATCTTGCATCCACTAACTATACTAATTAAGACAAATAAATGTACAGGGTCAGTGCCTGCATTTTGCATCCACCAACCCTCCCTGTTGTCTCTGTAATTTAGACCTACAAGCAGAGGGTCAGTGTCTGCATTTTGCATCCACTAACTATACTAATTGATACAAATAAATGTACAGGGTCAGTGCCTGCAGTTTGCATCCACCAACCCTCCCTGTTGTCTCTGTGATTTACACCTACAAGCACAGGGCCAGTGTCTGCATTTTGCATCCAGTAACTATACTAATTTAGACAGATAAATGTACAGGGTCAGTACCTGCCTTTTGCATCAACCAACCCTCCCAGTTGTCTCTGTGATTTACACCAACAAGCAGAGGATCAGTGTCTGCATTTTGCATCCACTAACTATACTAATTAAGACAAATAAATGTACAGGGTCAGTGCCTGCAGTTTGCATCAACCAACCCTCCCTGTTGTCTCTATGATTCAGACCAACAAGCACAGGGTCAGTGTCTGCATTATGCATCCACTAACTATACTAATTAAAACAAATAAATGTACAGGGTCAGTGCCTGCATTTGGCATCCACCAACCCTCCCTGTTATCTCTGTGATTTACACCTACAAGCACAGGGCCAGTGTCTGCATTTTGCATCCAGTGACTATACTAATTAAGACAAATAAATGTACAGGGTCAGTACCTGCCTTTTGCATCAACCAACCCTCCCAGTTGTCTCTGTGATTTACACCAACAAACAGAGGATCAGTGTCTGCATTTTGCATCCACTAACTATACTAATTAAGACAAATAAATGTACAGGGTCAGTGCCTGCAGTTTGCATCTACCAACCCTCCCTGTTGTCTCTGTAATTTAGACCTACAAGCACAGGGTCAGTGTCTGCATTGTGCATCCAGCAACTATACTAATTAAGACAAATAAATGTACAGGGTCAGTGCCTGCAGTTTGCATCCACCAACCCTCCCTGTTGTCTCTATAATTCAGACCTACAAACAGAGGGTCAGTGACTGCATTTTGCATCCACTAACTATACTAATTAAGACAAATAAATGTACAGGGTCAGTACCTGCCTTTTGCATCCACCAACCCTCCCTGTTGTCTCTGTGATTTACACCTACAAGCTTAGGGTCAGTGTCTGCATTGTGCATCCACTAACTATACTAATTGATACAAATAAATGTACAGGGTCAGTGCCTGCAGTTTGCATCCACCAACCCTCCCTGTTGTCTCTGTGATTTACACCTACAAGCACAGGGTCAGTGACTGCATTGTGCATCCACTAACTATACTAATTGATACAAATAAATGTACAGGGTCAGTGCCTGCAGTTTGCATCCACCAACCCTCCCCGTTGTCTCTGTGATTTACACCTACAAGCTTAGGGTCAGTGACTGCATTTTGCATCCACTAACTATACTAATTAAGACAAATAAATGTACAGGGTCAGTACCTGCCTTTTGCATCCACCAACCCTCCCTGTTGTCTCTATGATTCAGACCAACAAGCACAGGGTCAGTGTCTGCATTGTGCATCCACTAACTGTACTAATTGATACAAATAAATGTACAGGGTCAGTGCCTGCAGTTTGCATCCACCAACCCTCCCTGTTGTCTCTGTGATTTACACCTACAAGCTTAGGGTCAGTGACTGCATTGTGCATCCACTAACTATACTAATTGATACAAATAAATGTACAGGGTCAGTACCTGCCTTTTGCATCCACCAACCCTCCCTGTTGTCTCTATGATTCAGACCAACAAGCACAGGGCCAGTGTCTGCATTTTGCATCCACTAACTATACTAATTGATACAAATAAATGTACAGGGTCAGTACCTGCCTTTTGCATCCACCAACCCTCCCTGTTGTCTCTATGATTCAGACCAACAAGCACAGGGCCAGTGTCTGCATTTTGCATCCACTAACTATACTAATTGATACAAATAAATGTACAGGGTCAGTACCTGCCTTTTGCATCCACCAACCCTCCCTGTTGTCTCTATGATTCAGACCAACAAGCACAGGGCCAGTGTCTGCATCTTGCATCCACTAACTATACTAATTAAGACAAATAAATGTACAGGGTCAGTGCCTGCATTTTGCATCCACCAACCCTCCCTGTTGTCTCTGTAATTTAGACCTACAAGCAGAGGGTCAGTGTCTGCATTTTGCATTCACTAACTATACTAATTGATACAAATAAATGTACAGGGTCAGTGCCTGCAGTTTGCATCCACCAACCCTCCCTGTTGTCTCTATAATTCAGACCTGCAAGCAGAGGGTCAGTGACTGCATTTTGCATCCACTAACTTTACTAATTAAGACAAATAAATGTACAGGGTCAGTGCCTGCCTTTTGCATCCACCAACCCTCCCTGTTGTCTCTGTGATTTACACCTACAAGTTTAGGGTCAGTGACTGCATTGTGCATCCACTAACTATACTAATTGATACAAATAAATGTACAGGGTCAGTACCTGCCTTTTGCATCCACCAACCCTCCCTGTTGTCTCTATGATTCAGACCAACAAGCACAGGGCCAGTGTCTGCATCTTGCATCCACTAACTATACTAATTAAGACAAATAAATGTACAGGGTCAGTGCCTGCATTTTGCATCCATCAACCCTCCCTGTTGTCTCTGTAATTTAGACCTACAAGCACAGGGTCAGTGTCTGCATTTTGCATCCACTAACTATACTAATTAAGACAAATAAATGTACAGGGTCAGTGCCTGCAGTTTGCATCCACCAACCCTCCCTGTTGTCTCTGTGATTTACACCTACAAGCTTAGGGTCAGTGACTGCATTGAGCATCCACTAACTATACTAATTGATACAAATAAATGTACAAGGTCAGTACCTGCCTTTTGCATCCACCAACCCTCCCTGTTGTCTCTGTGATTTACACCTACAAGCTTAGGGTCAGTGACTGCATTTTGCATCCACTAACTATGCTAATTAAGACAAATAAATGTACAGGGTCAGTACCTGCCTTTGGCATCCACCAACCCTCCCTGTTGTCTCTATGATTCAGACCAACAAGCACAGGGTCAGTGTCTGCATTGTGCATCCACTAACTATACTAATTGATACAAATAAATGTACAGGGTCAGTACCTGCATTTTGCATCCACCAACCCTCCCTGTTGTCTCTATGATTCAGACCAACAAGCACAGGGTCAGTGACTGCATTTTGCATCCACTAATTATACTAATTGATACAAATAAATGTACAGGGTCAGTACCTGCCTTTTGCATCCACCAACCCTCCCTGTTGTCTCTGTGATTTACACCTACAAGCTTAGGGTCAGTGTCTGCATTGTGCATCCACTAACTATACTAATTAAGACAAATAAATGTACAGGGTCAGTACCTGCCTTTTGCAGGGCCAGTGTCTGCATCTTGCATCCACTAACTATACTAATTAAGACAAATAAATGTACAGGGTCAGTCCCTGCATTTTGCATCCACCAACCCTCCCTGTTGTCTCTGTAATTTAGACCTACAAGCAGAGGGTCAGTGTCTGCATTTTGCATCCACTAACTATACTAATTGATACAAATAAATGTACAGGGTCAGTGCCTGCAGTTTGCATCCACCAACCCTCCCTGTTGTCTCTGTGATTTACACCTACAAGCACAGGGCCAGTGTCTGCATTTTGCATCCAGTAACTATACTAATTTAGACAAATAAATGTACAGGGTCAGTACCTGCCTTTTGCATCAACCAACCCTCCCAGTTGTCTCTGTGATTTACACCAACAAGCAGAGGATCAGTGTCTGCATTTTGCATCTACTAACTATACTAATTAAGACAAATAAATGTACAGGGTCAGTACCTGCCTTTTGCATCAACCAACCCTCCCTGTTGTCTCTATGATTCAGACCAACAAGCACAGGGCCAGTGTCTGCATTTTGCATCCACTAACTATACTAATTGATACAAATAAATGTACAGGGTCAGAACCTGCCTTTTGCATCCACCAACCCTCCCTGTTGTCTCTATGATTCAGACCAACAAGCACAGGGCCAGTGTCTGCATTTTGCATCCACTAACTATACTAATTGATACAAATAAATGTACAGGGTCAGTACCTGCCTTTTGCATCCACCAACCCTCCCTGTTGTCTCTATGATTCAGACCAACAAGCACAGGGCCAGTGTCTGCATCTTGCATCCACTAACTATACTAATTAAGACAAATAAATGTACAGGGTCAGTGCCTGCATTTTGCATCCACCAACCCTCCCTGTTGTCTCTGTTATTTAGACCTACAAGCAGAGGGTCAGTGTCTGCATTTTGCATCCACTAACTATACTAATTGATACAAATAAATGTACAGGGTCAGTGCCTGCAGTTTGCATCCACCAACCCTCCCTGTTGTCTCTATAATTCAGACCTGCAAGCAGAGGGTCAGTGACTGCATTTTGCATCCACTAACTTTACTAATTAAGACAAATAAATGTACAGGGTCAGTGCCTGCCTTTTGCATCCACCAACCCTCCCTGTTGTCTCTGTGATTTACACCTACAAGCTTAGGGTCAGTGACTGCATTGTGCATCCACTAACTATACTAATTGATACAAATAAATGTACAGGGTCAGTACCTGCCTTTTGCATCCACCAACCCTCCCTGTTGTCTCTATGATTCAGACCAACAAGCACAGGGCCAGTGTCTGCATCTTGCATCCACTAACTATACTAATTAAGACAAATAAATGTACAGGGTCAGTGCCTGCATTTTGCATCCATCAACCCTCCCTGTTGTCTCTGTAATTTAGACCTACAAGCACAGGGTCAGTGTCTGCATTTTGCATCCACTAACTATACTAATTAAGACAAATAAATGTACAGGGTCAGTGCCTGCAGTTTGCATCCACCAACCCTCCCTGTTGTCTCTGTGATTTACACTTACAAGCTTAGGGTCAGTGACTGCATTGTGCATCCACTAACTATACTAATTGATACAAATAAATGTACAAGGTCAGTACCTGCCTTTTGCATCCACCAACCCTCCCTGTTGTCTCTGTGATTTACACCTACAAGCTTAGGGTCAGTGACTGCATTTTGCATCCACTAACTATACTAATTAAGACAAATAAATGTACAGGGTCAGTACCTGCCTTTTGCATCCACCAACCCTCCCTGTTGTCTCTATGATTCAGACCAACAAGCACAGGGTCAGTGTCTGCATTGTGCATCCACTAACTATACTAATTGATACAAATAAATGTACAGGGTCAGTACCTGCATTTTGCATCCACCAACCCTCCCTGTTGTCTCTATGATTCAGACCAACAAGCACGGGGTCAGTGACTGCATTTTGCATCCACTAACTATACTAATTGATACAAATAAATGTACAGGGTCAGTACCTGCCTTTTGCATCCACCAACCCTCCCTGTTGTCTCTGTGATTTACACCTACAAGCTTAGGGTCAGTGTCTGCATTGTGCATCCACTAACTATACTAATTAAGACAAATAAATGTACAGGGTCAGTACCTGCCTTTTGCAGGACCAGTGTCTGCATCTTGCATCCACTAACTATACTAATTAAGACAAATAAATGTACAGGGTCAGTGCCTGCATTTTGCATCCACCAACCCTCCCTGTTGTCTCTGTAATTTAGACCTACAAGCAGAGGGTCAGTGTCTGCATTTTGCATCCACTAACTATACTAATTGATACAAATAAATGTACAGGGTCAGTGCCTGCAGTTTGCATCCACCAACCCTCCCTGTTGTCTCTGTGATTTACACCTACAAGCACAGGGCCAGTGTCTGCATTTTGCATCCAGTAACTATACTAATTAAGACAAATAAATGTACAGGGTCAGTACCTGCCTTTTGCATCAACCAACCCTCCCAGTTGTCTCTGTGATTTACACCAACAAGCAGAGGATCAGTGTCTGCATTTTGCATCCACTAACTATACTAATTAAGACAAATAAATGTACAGGGTCAGTGCCTGCAGTTTGCATCTACCAACCCTCCCTGTTGTCTCTGTAATTTAGACCTACAAGCACAGGGTCAGTGTCTGCATTGTGCATCCAGCAACTATACTAATTAAGACAAATAAATGTACAGGGTCAGTGCCTGCAGTTTGCATCCACCAACCCTCCCTGTTGTCTCTATAATTCAGACCTAAAAACAGAGGGTCAGTGACTGCATTTTGCATCCACTAACTATACTAATTAAGACAAATAAATGTACAGGGTCAGTACCTGCCTTTTGCATCCACCAACCCTCCCTGTTGTCTCTGTGATTTACACCTACAAGCTTAGGGTCAGTGTCTGCATTGTGCATCCACTAACTATACTAATTGATACAAATAAATGTACAGGGTCAGTGCCTGCAGTTTGCATCCACCAACCCTCCCTGTTGTCTCTGTGATTTACACCTACAAGCACAGGGTCAGTGACTGCATTGTGCATCCACTAACTATACTAATTGATACAAATAAATGTACAGGGTCAGTGCCTGCAGTTTGCATCCACCAACCCTCCCCGTTGTCTCTGTGATTTACACCTACAAGCTTAGGGTCAGTGACTGCATTTTGCATCCAGTAACTATACTAATTTAGACAAATAAATGTACAGGGTCAGTACCTGCCTTTTGCATCAACCAACCCTCCCAGTTGTCTCTGTGACTTACACCAACAAGCAGAGGATCAGTGTCTGCATTTTGCATCTACTAACTATACTAATTAAGACAAATAAATGTACAGGGTCAGTACCTGCCTTTTGCATCAACCAACCCTCCCTGTTGTCTCTATGATTCAGACCAACAAGCACAGGGCCAGTGTCTGCATTTTGCATCCACTAACTATACTAATTGATACAAATAAATGTACAGGGTCAGTACCTGCCTTTTGCATCCACCAACCCTCCCTGTTGTCTCTATGATTCAGACCAACAAGCACAGGGCCAGTGTCTGCATTTTGCATCCACTAACTATACTAATTGATACAAATAAATGTACAGGGTCAGTACCTGCCTTTTGCATCCACCAACCCTCCCTGTTGTCTCTATGATTCAGACCAACAAGCACAGGGCCAGTGTCTGCATCTTGCATCCACTAACTATACTAATTAAGACAAATAAATGTACAGGGTCAGTGCCTGCATTTTGCATCCACCAACCCTCCCTGTTGTCTCTGTTATTTAGACCTACAAGCAGAGGGTCAGTGTCTGCATTTTGCATCCACTAACTATACTAATTGATACAAATAAATGTACAGGGTCAGTGCCTGCAGTTTGCATCCACCAACCCTCCCTGTTGTCTCTATAATTCAGACCTGCAAGCAGAGGGTCAGTGACTGCATTTTGCATCCACTAACTTTACTAATTAAGACAAATAAATGTACAGGGTCAGTGCCTGCCTTTTGCATCCACCAACCCTCCCTGTTGTCTCTGTGATTTACACCTACAAGCTTAGGGTCAGTGACTGCATTGTGCATCCACTAACTATACTAATTGATACAAATAAATGTACAGGGTCAGTACCTGCCTTTTGCATCCACCAACCCTCCCTGTTGTCTCTATGATTCAGACCAACAAGCACAGGGCCAGTGTCTGCATCTTGCATCCACTAACTATACTAATTAAGACAAATAAATGTACAGGGTCAGTGCCTGCATTTTGCATCCATCAACCCTCCCTGTTGTCTCTGTAATTTAGACCTACAAGCACAGGGTCAGTGTCTGCATTTTGCATCCACTAACTATACTAATTAAGACAAATAAATGTACAGGGTCAGTGCCTGCAGTTTGCATCCACCAACCCTCCCTGTTGTCTCTGTGATTTACACTTACAAGCTTAGGGTCAGTGACTGCATTGTGCATCCACTAACTATACTAATTGATACAAATAAATGTACAAGGTCAGTACCTGCCTTTTGCATCCACCAACCCTCCCTGTTGTCTCTGTGATTTACACCTACAAGCTTAGGGTCAGTGACTGCATTTTGCATCCACTAACTATACTAATTAAGACAAATAAATGTACAGGGTCAGTACCTGCCTTTTGCATCCACCAACCCTCCCTGTTGTCTCTATGATTCAGACCAACAAGCACAGGGTCAGTGTCTGCATTGTGCATCCACTAACTATACTAATTGATACAAATAAATGTACAGGGTCAGTACCTGCATTTTGCATCCACCAACCCTCCCTGTTGTCTCTATGATTCAGACCAACAAGCACGGGGTCAGTGACTGCATTTTGCATCCACTAACTATACTAATTGATACAAATAAATGTACAGGGTCAGTACCTGCCTTTTGCATCCACCAACCCTCCCTGTTGTCTCTGTGATTTACACCTACAAGCTTAGGGTCAGTGTCTGCATTGTGCATCCACTAACTATACTAATTAAGACAAATAAATGTACAGGGTCAGTACCTGCCTTTTGCAGGGCCAGTGTCTGCATCTTGCATCCACTAACTATACTAATTAAGACAAATAAATGTACAGGGTCAGTGCCTGCATTTTGCATCCACCAACCCTCCCTGTTGTCTCTGTAATTTAGACCTACAAGCAGAGGGTCAGTGTCTGCATTTTGCATCCACTAACTATACTAATTGATACAAATAAATGTACAGGGTCAGTGCCTGCAGTTTGCATCCACCAACCCTCCCTGTTGTCTCTGTGATTTACACCTACAAGCACAGGGCCAGTGTCTGCATTTTGCATCCAGTAACTATACTAATTAAGACAAATAAATGTACAGGGTCAGTACCTGCCTTTTGCATCAACCAACCCTCCCAGTTGTCTCTGTGATTTACACCAACAAGCAGAGGATCAGTGTCTGCATTTTGCATCCACTAACTATACTAATTAAGACAAATAAATGTACAGGGTCAGTGCCTGCAGTTTGCATCTACCAACCCTCCCTGTTGTCTCTGTAATTTAGACCTACAAGCACAGGGTCAGTGTCTGCATTGTGCATCCAGCAACTATACTAATTAAGACAAATAAATGTACAGGGTCAGTGCCTGCAGTTTGCATCCACCAACCCTCCCTGTTGTCTCTATAATTCAGACCTAAAAACAGAGGGTCAGTGACTGCATTTTGCATCCACTAACTATACTAATTAAGACAAATAAATGTACAGGGTCAGTACCTGCCTTTTGCATCCACCAACCCTCCCTGTTGTCTCTGTGATTTACACCTACAAGCTTAGGGTCAGTGTCTGCATTGTGCATCCACTAACTATACTAATTGATACAAATAAATGTACAGGGTCAGTGCCTGCAGTTTGCATCCACCAACCCTCCCTGTTGTCTCTGTGATTTACACCTACAAGCACAGGGTCAGTGACTGCATTGTGCATCCACTAACTATACTAATTGATACAAATAAATGTACAGGGTCAGTGCCTGCAGTTTGCATCCACCAACCCTCCCCGTTGTCTCTGTGATTTACACCTACAAGCTTAGGGTCAGTGACTGCATTTTGCATCCAGTAACTATACTAATTTAGACAAATAAATGTACAGGGTCAGTACCTGCCTTTTGCATCAACCAACCCTCCCAGTTGTCTCTGTGACTTACACCAACAAGCAGAGGATCAGTGTCTGCATTTTGCATCTACTAACTATACTAATTAAGACAAATAAATGTACAGGGTCAGTACCTGCCTTTTGCATCAACCAACCCTCCCTGTTGTCTCTATGATTCAGACCAACAAGCACAGGGCCAGTGTCTGCATTTTGCATCCACTAACTATACTAATTGATACAAATAAATGTACAGGGTCAGTACCTGCCTTTTGCATCCACCAACCCTCCCTGTTGTCTCTATGATTCAGACCAACAAGCACAGGGCCAGTGTCTGCATTTTGCATCCACTAACTATACTAATTGATACAAATAAATGTACAGGGTCAGTACCTGCCTTTTGCATCCACCAACCCTCCCTGTTGTCTCTATGATTCAGACCAACAAGCACAGGGCCAGTGTCTGCATCTTGCATCCACTAACTATACTAATTAAGACAAATAAATGTACAGGGTCAGTGCCTGCATTTTGCATCCACCAACCCTCCCTGTTGTCTCTGTTATTTAGACCTACAAGCAGAGGGTCAGTGTCTGCATTTTGCATCCACTAACTATACTAATTGATACAAATAAATGTACAGGGTCAGTGCCTGCAGTTTGCATCCACCAACCCTCCCTGTTGTCTCTATAATTCAGACCTGCAAGCAGAGGGTCAGTGACTGCATTTTGCATCCACTAACTTTACTAATTAAGACAAATAAATGTACAGGGTCAGTGCCTGCCTTTTGCATCCACCAACCCTCCCTGTTGTCTCTGTGATTTACACCTACAAGCTTAGGGTCAGTGACTGCATTGTGCATCCACTAACTATACTAATTGATACAAATAAATGTACAGGGTCAGTACCTGCCTTTTGCATCCACCAACCCTCCCTGTTGTCTCTATGATTCAGACCAACAAGCACAGGGCCAGTGTCTGCATCTTGCATCCACTAACTATACTAATTAAGACAAATAAATGTACAGGGTCAGTGCCTGCATTTTGCATCCATCAACCCTCCCTGTTGTCTCTGTAATTTAGACCTACAAGCACAGGGTCAGTGTCTGCATTTTGCATCCACTAACTATACTAATTAAGACAAATAAATGTACAGGGTCAGTGCCTGCAGTTTGCATCCACCAACCCTCCCTGTTGTCTCTGTGATTTACACTTACAAGCTTAGGGTCAGTGACTGCATTGTGCATCCACTAACTATACTAATTGATACAAATAAATGTACAAGGTCAGTACCTGCCTTTTGCATCCACCAACCCTCCCTGTTGTCTCTGTGATTTACACCTACAAGCTTAGGGTCAGTGACTGCATTTTGCATCCACTAACTATACTAATTAAGACAAATAAATGTACAGGGTCAGTACCTGCCTTTTGCATCCACCAACCCTCCCTGTTGTCTCTATGATTCAGACCAACAAGCACAGGGTCAGTGTCTGCATTGTGCATCCACTAACTATACTAATTGATACAAATAAATGTACAGGGTCAGTACCTGCATTTTGCATCCACCAACCCTCCCTGTTGTCTCTATGATTCAGACCAACAAGCACGGGGTCAGTGACTGCATTTTGCATCCACTAACTATACTAATTGATACAAATAAATGTACAGGGTCAGTACCTGCCTTTTGCATCCACCAACCCTCCCTGTTGTCTCTGTGATTTACACCTACAAGCTTAGGGTCAGTGTCTGCATTGTGCATCCACTAACTATACTAATTAAGACAAATAAATGTACAGGGTCAGTACCTGCCTTTTGCAGGGCCAGTGTCTGCATCTTGCATCCACTAACTATACTAATTAAGACAAATAAATGTACAGGGTCAGTGCCTGCATTTTGCATCCACCAACCCTCCCTGTTGTCTCTGTAATTTAGACCTACAAGCAGAGGGTCAGTGTCTGCATTTTGCATCCACTAACTATACTAATTGATACAAATAAATGTACAGGGTCAGTGCCTGCAGTTTGCATCCACCAACCCTCCCTGTTGTCTCTGTGATTTACACCTACAAGCACAGGGCCAGTGTCTGCATTTTGCATCCAGTAACTATACTAATTAAGACAAATAAATGTACAGGGTCAGTACCTGCCTTTTGCATCAACCAACCCTCCCAGTTGTCTCTGTGATTTACACCAACAAGCAGAGGATCAGTGTCTGCATTTTGCATCCACTAACTATACTAATTAAGACAAATAAATGTACAGGGTCAGTGCCTGCAGTTTGCATCTACCAACCCTCCCTGTTGTCTCTGTAATTTAGACCTACAAGCACAGGGTCAGTGTCTGCATTGTGCATCCAGCAACTATACTAATTAAGACAAATAAATGTACAGGGTCAGTGCCTGCAGTTTGCATCCACCAACCCTCCCTGTTGTCTCTATAATTCAGACCTAAAAACAGAGGGTCAGTGACTGCATTTTGCATCCACTAACTATACTAATTAAGACAAATAAATGTACAGGGTCAGTACCTGCCTTTTGCATCCACCAACCCTCCCTGTTGTCTCTGTGATTTACACCTACAAGCTTAGGGTCAGTGTCTGCATTGTGCATCCACTAACTATACTAATTGATACAAATAAATGTACAGGGTCAGTGCCTGCAGTTTGCATCCACCAACCCTCCCTGTTGTCTCTGTGATTTACACCTACAAGCACAGGGTCAGTGACTGCATTGTGCATCCACTAACTATACTAATTGATACAAATAAATGTACAGGGTCAGTGCCTGCAGTTTGCATCCACCAACCCTCCCCGTTGTCTCTGTGATTTACACCTACAAGCTTAGGGTCAGTGACTGCATTTTGCATCCACTAACTATACTAATTAAGACAAATAAATGTACAGGGTCAGTACCTGCCTTTTGCATCCACCAACCCTCCCTGTTGTCTCTATGATTCAGACCAACAAGCACAGGGTCAGTGTCTGCATTGTGCATCCACTAACTATACTAATTGATACAAATAAATGTACAGGGTCAGTGCCTGCAGTTTGCATCCACCAACCCTCCCTGTTGTCTCTGTGATTTACACCTACAAGCTTAGGGTCAGTGACTGCATTGTGCATCCACTAACTATACTAATTGATACAAATAAATGTACAGGGTCAGTACCTGCCTTTTGCATCCACCAACCCTCCCTGTTGTCTCTATGATTCAGACCAACAAGCACAGGGTCAGTGTCTGCATTGTGCATCCACTAACTATACTAATTAAGACAAATAAATGTACAGGGTCAGTACCTGCCTTTTGCAGGGCCAGTGTCTGCATCTTGCATCCACTAACTATACTAATTAAGACAAATAAATGTACAGGGTCAGTGCCTGCATTTTGCATCCACCAACCCTCCCTGTTGTCTCTGTAATTTAGACCTACAAGCACAGGGCCAGTGTCTGCATCTTGCATCCACTAACTATACTAATTAAGACAAATAAATGTACAGGGTCAGTGCCTGCATTTTGCATCCACCAACCCTCCCTGTTGTCTCTGTTATTTAGACCTACAAGCAGAGGGTCAGTGTCTGCATTTTGCATCCACTAACTATACTAATTGATACAAATAAATGTACAGGGTCAGTGCCTGCAGTTTGCATCCACCAACCCTCCCTGTTGTCTCTATAATTCAGACCTGCAAGCAGAGGGTCAGTGACTGCATTTTGCATCCACTAACTTTACTAATTAAGACAAATAAATGTACAGGGTCAGTGCCTGCCTTTTGCATCCACCAACCCTCCCTGTTGTCTCTGTGATTTACACCTACAAGCTTAGGGTCAGTGACTGCATTGTGCATCCACTAACTATACTAATTGATACAAATAAATGTACAGGGTCAGTACCTGCCTTTTGCATCCACCAACCCTCCCTGTTGTCTCTATGATTCAGACCAACAAGCACAGGGCCAGTGTCTGCATCTTGCATCCACTAACTATACTAATTAAGACAAATAAATGTACAGGGTCAGTGCCTGCATTTTGCATCCATCAACCCTCCCTGTTGTCTCTGTAATTTAGACCTACAAGCACAGGGTCAGTGTCTGCATTTTGCATCCACTAACTATACTAATTAAGACAAATAAATGTACAGGGTCAGTGCCTGCAGTTTGCATCCACCAACCCTCCCTGTTGTCTCTGTGATTTACACTTACAAGCTTAGGGTCAGTGACTGCATTGTGCATCCACTAACTATACTAATTGATACAAATAAATGTACAAGGTCAGTACCTGCCTTTTGCATCCACCAACCCTCCCTGTTGTCTCTGTGATTTACACCTACAAGCTTAGGGTCAGTGACTGCATTTTGCATCCACTAACTATACTAATTAAGACAAATAAATGTACAGGGTCAGTACCTGCCTTTTGCATCCACCAACCCTCCCTGTTGTCTCTATGATTCAGACCAACAAGCACAGGGTCAGTGTCTGCATTGTGCATCCACTAACTATACTAATTGATACAAATAAATGTACAGGGTCAGTACCTGCATTTTGCATCCACCAACCCTCCCTGTTGTCTCTATGATTCAGACCAACAAGCACGGGGTCAGTGACTGCATTTTGCATCCACTAACTATACTAATTGATACAAATAAATGTACAGGGTCAGTACCTGCCTTTTGCATCCACCAACCCTCCCTGTTGTCTCTGTGATTTACACCTACAAGCTTAGGGTCAGTGTCTGCATTGTGCATCCACTAACTATACTAATTAAGACAAATAAATGTACAGGGTCAGTACCTGCCTTTTGCAGGGCCAGTGTCTGCTTCTTGCATCCACTAACTATACTAATTAAGACAAATAAATGTACAGGGTCAGTGCCTGCATTTTGCATCCACCAACCCTCCCTGTTGTCTCTGTAATTTAGACCTACAAGCAGAGGGTCAGTGTCTGCATTTTGCATCCACTAACTATACTAATTGATACAAATAAATGTACAGGGTCAGTGCCTGCAGTTTGCATCCACCAACCCTCCCTGTTGTCTCTGTGATTTACACCTACAAGCACAGGGCCAGTGTCTGCATTTTGCATCCAGTAACTATACTAATTAAGACAAATAAATGTACAGGGTCAGTACCTGCCTTTTGCATCAACCAACCCTCCCAGTTGTCTCTGTGATTTACACCAACAAGCAGAGGATCAGTGTCTGCATTTTGCATCCACTAACTATACTAATTAAGACAAATAAATGTACAGGGTCAGTACCTGCCTTTTGCATCCACCAACCCTCCCTGTTGTCTCTATAATTCAGACCTGCAAGCAGAGGGTCAGTGACTGCATTTTGCATCCACTAACTTTACTAATTAAGACAAATAAATGTACAGGGTCAGTGCCTGCCTTTTGCATCCACCAACCCTCCCTGTTGTCTCTGTGATTTACACCTACAAGCTTAGGGTCAGTGACTGCATTGTGCATCCACTAACTATACTAATTGATACAAATAAATGTACAGGGTCAGTACCTGCCTTTTGCATCCACCAACCCTCCCTGTTGTCTCTATGATTCAGACCAACAAGCACAGGGCCAGTGTCTGCATCTTGCATCCACTAACTATACTAATTAAGACAAATAAATGTACAGGGTCAGTGCCTGCATTTTGCATCCATCAACCCTCCCTGTTGTCTCTGTAATTTAGACCTACAAGCACAGGGTCAGTGTCTGCATTTTGCATCCACTAACTATACTAATTAAGACAAATAAATGTACAGGGTCAGTGCCTGCAGTTTGCATCCACCAACCCTCCCTGTTGTCTCTGTGATTTACACTTACAAGCTTAGGGTCAGTGACTGCATTGTGCATCCACTAACTATACTAATTGATACAAATAAATGTACAAGGTCAGTACCTGCCTTTTGCATCCACCAACCCTCCCTGTTGTCTCTGTGATTTACACCTACAAGCTTAGGGTCAGTGACTGCATTTTGCATCCACTAACTATACTAATTAAGACAAATAAATGTACAGGGTCAGTACCTGCCTTTTGCATCCACCAACCCTCCCTGTTGTCTCTATGATTCAGACCAACAAGCACAGGGTCAGTGTCTGCATTGTGCATCCACTAACTATACTAATTGATACAAATAAATGTACAGGGTCAGTACCTGCATTTTGCATCCACCAACCCTCCCTGTTGTCTCTATGATTCAGACCAACAAGCACGGGGTCAGTGACTGCATTTTGCATCCACTAACTATACTAATTGATACAAATAAATGTACAGGGTCAGTACCTGCCTTTTGCATCCACCAACCCTCCCTGTTGTCTCTGTGATTTACACCTACAAGCTTAGGGTCAGTGTCTGCATTGTGCATCCACTAACTATACTAATTAAGACAAATAAATGTACAGGGTCAGTACCTGCCTTTTGCAGGGCCAGTGTCTGCTTCTTGCATCCACTAACTATACTAATTAAGACAAATAAATGTACAGGGTCAGTGCCTGCATTTTGCATCCACCAACCCTCCCTGTTGTCTCTGTAATTTAGACCTACAAGCAGAGGGTCAGTGTCTGCATTTTGCATCCACTAACTATACTAATTGATACAAATAAATGTACAGGGTCAGTGCCTGCAGTTTGCATCCACCAACCCTCCCTGTTGTCTCTGTGATTTACACCTACAAGCACAGGGCCAGTGTCTGCATTTTGCATCCAGTAACTATACTAATTAAGACAAATAAATGTACAGGGTCAGTACCTGCCTTTTGCATCAACCAACCCTCCCAGTTGTCTCTGTGATTTACACCAACAAGCAGAGGATCAGTGTCTGCATTTTGCATCCACTAACTATACTAATTAAGACAAATAAATGTACAGGGTCAGTACCTGCCTTTTGCATCCACCAACCCTCCCTGTTGTCTCTGTGATTTACACCTACAAGCTTAGGGTCAGTGTCTGCATTGTGCATCCACTAACTATACTAATTGATACAAATAAATGTACAGGGTCAGTGCCTGCAGTTTGCATCCACCAACCCTCCCTGTTGTCTCTGTGATTTACACCTACAAGCACAGGGTCAGTGACTGCATTGTGCATCCACTAACTATACTAATTGATACAAATAAATGTACAGGGTCAGTGCCTGCAGTTTGCATCCACCAACCCTCCCCGTTGTCTCTGTGATTTACACCTACAAGCTTAGGGTCAGTGACTGCATTTTGCATCCACTAACTATACTAATTAAGACAAATAAATGTACAGGGTCAGTACCTGCCTTTTGCATCCACCAACCCTCCCTGTTGTCTCTATGATTCAGACCAACAAGCACAGGGTCAGTGTCTGCATTGTGCATCCACTAACTGTACTAATTGATACAAATAAATGTACAGGGTCAGTGCCTGCAGTTTGCATCCACCAACCCTCCCTGTTGTCTCTGTGATTTACACCTACAAGCTTAGGGTCAGTGACTGCATTGTGCATCCACTAACTATACTAATTGATACAAATAAATGTACAGGGTCAGTACCTGCCTTTTGCATCCACCAACCCTCCCTGTTGTCTCTATGATTCAGACCAACAAGCACAGGGCCAGTGTCTGCATTTTGCATCCACTAACTATACTAATTGATACAAATAAATGTACAGGGTCAGTACCTGCCTTTTGCATCCACCAACCCTCCCTGTTGTCTCTATGATTCAGACCAACAAGCACAGGGCCAGTGTCTGCATTTTGCATCCACAAACTATACTAATTGATACAAATAAATGTACAGGGTCAGTACCTGCCTTTTGCATCCACCAACCCTCCCTGTTGTCTCTATGATTCAGACCAACAAGCACAGGGCCAGTGTCTGCATCTTGCATCCACTAACTATACTAATTAAGACAAATAAATGTACAGGGTCAGTGCCTGCATTTTGCATCCACCAACCCTCCCTGTTGTCTCTGTAATTTAGACCTACAAGCAGAGGGTCAGTGTCTGCATTTTGCATTCACTAACTATACTAATTGATACAAATAAATGTACAGGGTCAGTGCCTGCAGTTTGCATCCACCAACCCTCCCTGTTGTCTCTATAATTCAGACCTGCAAGCAGAGGGTCAGTGACTGCATTTTGCATCCACTAACTTTACTAATTAAGACAAATAAATGTACAGGGTCAGTGCCTGCCTTTTGCATCCACCAACCCTCCCTGTTGTCTCTGTGATTTACACCTACAAGCTTAGGGTCAGTGACTGCATTGTGCATCCACTAACTATACTAATTGATACAAATAAATGTACAGGGTCAGTACCTGCCTTTTGCATCCACCAACCCTCCCTGTTGTCTCTATGATTCAGACCAACAAGCACAGGGCCAGTGTCTGCATTTTGCATCCACTAACTATACTAATTGATACAAATAAATGTACAGGGTCAGAACCTGCCTTTTGCATCCACCAACCCTCCCTGTTGTCTCTATGATTCAGACCAACAAGCACAGGGCCAGTGTCTGCATTTTGCATCCACTAACTATACTTATTGATACAAATAAATGTACAGGGTCAGTACCTGCCTTTTGCATCCACCAACCCTCCCTGTTGTCTCTATGATTCAGACCAACAAGCACAGGGCCAGTGTCTGCATCTTGCATCCACTAACTATACTAATTAAGACAAATAAATGTACAGGGTCAGTGCCTGCATTTTGCATCCACCAACCCTCCCTGTTGTCTCTGTTATTTAGACCTACAAGCAGAGGGTCAGTGTCTGCATTTTGCATCCACTAACTATACTAATTGATACAAATAAATGTACAGGGTCAGTGCCTGCAGTTTGCATCCACCAACCCTCCCTGTTGTCTCTATAATTCAGACCTGCAAGCAGAGGGTCAGTGACTGCATTTTGCATCCACTAACTTTACTAATTAAGACAAATAAATGTACAGGGTCAGTGCCTGCCTTTTGCATCCACCAACCCTCCCTGTTGTCTCTGTGATTTACACCTACAAGCTTAGGGTCAGTGACTGCATTGTGCATCCACTAACTATACTAATTGATACAAATAAATGTACAGGGTCAGTACCTGCCTTTTGCATCCACCAACCCTCCCTGTTGTCTCTATGATTCAGACCAACAAGCACAGGGCCAGTGTCTGCATCTTGCATCCACTAACTATACTAATTAAGACAAATAAATGTACAGGGTCAGTGCCTGCATTTTGCATCCATCAACCCTCCCTGTTGTCTCTGTAATTTAGACCTACAAGCACAGGGTCAGTGTCTGCATTTTGCATCCACTAACTATACTAATTAAGACAAATAAATGTACAGGGTCAGTGCCTGCAGTTTGCATCCACCAACCCTCCCTGTTGTCTCTGTAATTTACACTTACAAGCTTAGGGTCAGTGACTGCATTGTGCATCCACTAACTATACTAATTGATACAAATAAATGTACAAGGTCAGTACCTGCCTTTTGCATCCACCAACCCTCCCTGTTGTCTCTGTGATTTACACCTACAAGCTTAGGGTCAGTGACTGCATTTTGCATCCACTAACTATACTAATTAAGACAAATAAATGTACAGGGTCAGTACCTGCCTTTTGCATCCACCAACCCTCCCTGTTGTCTCTATGATTCAGACCAACAAGCACAGGGTCAGTGTCTGCATTGTGCATCCACTAACTATACTAATTGATACAAATAAATGTACAGGGTCAGTACCTGCATTTTGCATCCACCAACCCTCCCTGTTGTCTCTATGATTCAGACCAACAAGCACGGGGTCAGTGACTGCATTTTGCATCCACTAACTATACTAATTGATACAAATAAATGTACAGGGTCAGTACCTGCCTTTTGCATCCACCAACCCTCCCTGTTGTCTCTGTGATTTACACCTACAAGCTTAGGGTCAGTGTCTGCATTGTGCATCCACTAACTATACTAATTAAGACAAATAAATGTACAGGGTCAGTACCTGCCTTTTGCAGGGCCAGTGTCTGCATCTTGCATCCACTAACTATACTAATTAAGACAAATAAATGTACAGGGTCAGTGCCTGCATTTTGCATCCACCAACCCTCCCTGTTGTCTCTGTAATTTAGACCTACAAGCAGAGGGTCAGTGTCTGCATTTTGCATCCACTAACTATACTAATTGATACAAATAAATGTACAGGGTCAGTGCCTGCAGTTTGCATCCACCAACCCTCCCTGTTGTCTCTGTGATTTACACCTACAAGCACAGGGCCAGTGTCTGCATTTTGCATCCAGTAACTATACTAATTAAGACAAATAAATGTACAGGGTCAGTACCTGCCTTTTGCATCAACCAACCCTCCCAGTTGTCTCTGTGATTTACACCAACAAGCAGAGGATCAGTGTCTGCATTTTGCATCCACTAACTATACTAATTAAGACAAATAAATGTACAGGGTCAGTGCCTGCAGTTTGCATCTACCAACCCTCCCTGTTGTCTCTGTAATTTAGACCTACAAGCACAGGGTCAGTGTCTGCATTGTGCATCCAGCAACTATACTAATTAAGACAAATAAATGTACAGGGTCAGTGCCTGCAGTTTGCATCCACCAACCCTCCCTGTTGTCTCTGTTATTTAGACCTACAAGCAGAGGGTCAGTGTCTGCATTTTGCATCCACTAACTATACTAATTGATACAAATAAATGTACAGGGTCAGTGCCTGCAGTTTGCATCCACCAACCCTCCCTGTTGTCTCTATAATTCAGACCTGCAAGCAGAGGGTCAGTGACTGCATTTTGCATCCACTAACTTTACTAATTAAGACAAATAAATGTACAGGGTCAGTGCCTGCCTTTTGCATCCACCAACCCTCCCTGTTGTCTCTGTGATTTACACCTACAAGCTTAGGGTCAGTGACTGCATTGTGCATCCACTAACTATACTAATTGATACAAATAAATGTACAGGGTCAGTACCTGCCTTTTGCATCCACCAACCCTCCCTGTTGTCTCTATGATTCAGACCAACAAGCACAGGGCCAGTGTCTGCATCTTGCATCCACTAACTATACTAATTAAGACAAATAAATGTACAGGGTCAGTACCTGCCTTTTGCATCCACCAACCCTCCCTGTTGTCTCTGTGATTTACACCTACAAGCTTAGGGTCAGTGTCTGCATTGTGCATCCACTAACTATACTAATTAAGACAAATAAATGTACAGGGTCAGTACCTGCCTTTTGCAGGGCCAGTGTCTGCATCTTGCATCCACTAACTATACTAATTAAGACAAATAAATGTACAGGGTCAGTGCCTGCATTTTGCATCCACCAACCCTCCCTGTTGTCTCTGTAATTTAGACCTACAAGCAGAGGGTCAGTGTCTGCATTTTGCATCCACTAACTATACTAATTGATACAAATAAATGTACAGGGTCAGTGCCTGCAGTTTGCATCCACCAACCCTCCCTGTTGTCTCTGTGATTTACACCTACAAGCACAGGGCCAGTGTCTGCATTTTGCATCCAGTAACTATACTAATTTAGACAGATAAATGTACAGGGTCAGTACCTGCCTTTTGCATCAACCAACCCTCCCAGTTGTCTCTGTGATTTACACCAACAAGCAGAGGATCAGTGTCTGCATTTTGCATCCACTAACTATACTAATTAAGACAAATAAATGTACAGGGTCAGTGCCTGCAGTTTGCATCAACCAACCCTCCCTGTTGTCTCTATGATTCAGACCAACAAGCACAGGGTCAGTGTCTGCATTATGCATCCACTAACTATACTAATTAAAACAAATAAATGTACAGGGTCAGTGCCTGCATTTGGCATCCACCAACCCTCCCTGTTATCTCTGTGATTTACACCTACAAGCACAGGGCCAGTGTCTGCATTTTGCATCCAGTGACTATACTAATTAAGACAAATAAATGTACAGGGTCAGTACCTGCCTTTTGCATCAACCAACCCTCCCAGTTGTCTCTGTGATTTACACCAACAAACAGAGGATCAGTGTCTGCATTTTGCATCCACTAACTATACTAATTAAGACAAATAAATGTACAGGGTCAGTCCCTGCAGTTTGCATCTACCAACCCTCCCTGTTGTCTCTGTAATTTAGACCTACAAGCACAGGGTCAGTGTCTGCATTGTGCATCCAGCAACTATACTAATTAAGACAAATAAATGTACAGGGTCAGTGCCTGCAGTTTGCATCCACCAACCCTCCCTGTTGTCTCTATAATTCAGACCTACAAACAGAGGGTCAGTGACTGCATTTTGCATCCACTAACTATACTAATTAAGACAAATAAATGTACAGGGTCAGTACCTGCCTTTTGCATCCACCAACCCTCCCTGTTGTCTCTGTGATTTACACCTACAAGCTTAGGGTCAGTGTCTGCATTGTGCATCCACTAACTATACTAATTAAGACAAATAAATGTACAGGGTCAGTACCTGCCTTTTGCAGGGCCAGTGTCTGCATCTTGCATCCACTAACTATACTAATTAAGACAAATAAATGTACAGGGTCAGTGCCTGCATTTTGCATCCACCAACCCTCCCTGTTGTCTCTGTAATTTAGACCTACAAGCAGAGGGTCAGTGTCTGCATTTTGCATCCACTAACTATACTAATTGATACAAATAAATGTACAGGGTCAGTGCCTGCAGTTTGCATCCACCAACCCTCCCTGTTGTCTCTGTGATTTACACCTACAAGCACAGGGCCAGTGTCTGCATTTTGCATCCAGTAACTATACTAATTAAGACAAATAAATGTACAGGGTCAGTACCTGCCTTTTGCATCAACCAACCCTCCCAGTTGTCTCTGTGATTTACACCAACAAGCAGAGGATCAGTGTCTGCATTTTGCATCCACTAACTATACTAATTAAGACAAATAAATGTACAGGGTCAGTGCCTGCAGTTTGCATCTACCAACCCTCCCTGTTGTCTCTGTAATTTAGACCTACAAGCACAGGGTCAGTGTCTGCATTGTGCATCCAGCAACTATACTAATTAAGACAAATAAATGTACAGGGTCAGTGCCTGCAGTTTGCATCCACCAACCCTCCCTGTTGTCTCTATAATTCAGACCTAAAAACAGAGGGTCAGTGACTGCATTTTGCATCCACTAACTATACTAATTAAGACAAATAAATGTACAGGGTCAGTACCTGCCTTTTGCATCCACCAACCCTCCCTGTTGTCTCTGTGATTTACACCTACAAGCTTAGGGTCAGTGTCTGCATTGTGCATCCACTAACTATACTAATTGATACAAATAAATGTACAGGGTCAGTGCCTGCAGTTTGCATCCACCAACCCTCCCTGTTGTCTCTGTGATTTACACCTACAAGCACAGGGTCAGTGACTGCATTGTGCATCCACTAACTATACTAATTGATACAAATAAATGTACAGGGTCAGTGCCTGCAGTTTGCATCCACCAACCCTCCCCGTTGTCTCTGTGATTTACACCTACAAGCTTAGGGTCAGTGACTGCATTTTGCATCCAGTAACTATACTAATTTAGACAAATAAATGTACAGGGTCAGTACCTGCCTTTTGCATCAACCAACCCTCCCAGTTGTCTCTGTGACTTACACCAACAAGCAGAGGATCAGTGTCTGCATTTTGCATCTACTAACTATACTAATTAAGACAAATAAATGTACAGGGTCAGTACCTGCCTTTTGCATCAACCAACCCTCCCTGTTGTCTCTATGATTCAGACCAACAAGCACAGGGCCAGTGTCTGCATTTTGCATCCACTAACTATACTAATTGATACAAATAAATGTACAGGGTCAGTACCTGCCTTTTGCATCCACCAACCCTCCCTGTTGTCTCTATGATTCAGACCAACAAGCACAGGGCCAGTGTCTGCATTTTGCATCCACTAACTATACTAATTGATACAAATAAATGTACAGGGTCAGTACCTGCCTTTTGCATCCACCAACCCTCCCTGTTGTCTCTATGATTCAGACCAACAAGCACAGGGCCAGTGTCTGCATCTTGCATCCACTAACTATACTAATTAAGACAAATAAATGTACAGGGTCAGTGCCTGCATTTTGCATCCACCAACCCTCCCTGTTGTCTCTGTTATTTAGACCTACAAGCAGAGGGTCAGTGTCTGCATTTTGCATCCACTAACTATACTAATTGATACAAATAAATGTACAGGGTCAGTGCCTGCAGTTTGCATCCACCAACCCTCCCTGTTGTCTCTATAATTCAGACCTGCAAGCAGAGGGTCAGTGACTGCATTTTGCATCCACTAACTTTACTAATTAAGACAAATAAATGTACAGGGTCAGTGCCTGCCTTTTGCATCCACCAACCCTCCCTGTTGTCTCTGTGATTTACACCTACAAGCTTAGGGTCAGTGACTGCATTGTGCATCCACTAACTATACTAATTGATACAAATAAATGTACAGGGTCAGTACCTGCCTTTTGCATCCACCAACCCTCCCTGTTGTCTCTATGATTCAGACCAACAAGCACAGGGCCAGTGTCTGCATCTTGCATCCACTAACTATACTAATTAAGACAAATAAATGTACAGGGTCAGTGCCTGCATTTTGCATCCATCAACCCTCCCTGTTGTCTCTGTAATTTAGACCTACAAGCACAGGGTCAGTGTCTGCATTTTGCATCCACTAACTATACTAATTAAGACAAATAAATGTACAGGGTCAGTGCCTGCAGTTTGCATCCACCAACCCTCCCTGTTGTCTCTGTGATTTACACTTACAAGCTTAGGGTCAGTGACTGCATTGTGCATCCACTAACTATACTAATTGATACAAATAAATGTACAAGGTCAGTACCTGCCTTTTGCATCCACCAACCCTCCCTGTTGTCTCTGTGATTTACACCTACAAGCTTAGGGTCAGTGACTGCATTTTGCATCCACTAACTATACTAATTAAGACAAATAAATGTACAGGGTCAGTACCTGCCTTTTGCATCCACCAACCCTCCCTGTTGTCTCTATGATTCAGACCAACAAGCACAGGGTCAGTGTCTGCATTGTGCATCCACTAACTATACTAATTGATACAAATAAATGTACAGGGTCAGTACCTGCATTTTGCATCCACCAACCCTCCCTGTTGTCTCTATGATTCAGACCAACAAGCACGGGGTCAGTGACTGCATTTTGCATCCACTAACTATACTAATTGATACAAATAAATGTACAGGGTCAGTACCTGCCTTTTGCATCCACCAACCCTCCCTGTTGTCTCTGTGATTTACACCTACAAGCTTAGGGTCAGTGTCTGCATTGTGCATCCACTAACTATACTAATTAAGACAAATAAATGTACAGGGTCAGTACCTGCCTTTTGCAGGGCCAGTGTCTGCATCTTGCATCCACTAACTATACTAATTAAGACAAATAAATGTACAGGGTCAGTGCCTGCATTTTGCATCCACCAACCCTCCCTGTTGTCTCTGTAATTTAGACCTACAAGCAGAGGGTCAGTGTCTGCATTTTGCATCCACTAACTATACTAATTGATACAAATAAATGTACAGGGTCAGTGCCTGCAGTTTGCATCCACCAACCCTCCCTGTTGTCTCTGTGATTTACACCTACAAGCACAGGGCCAGTGTCTGCATTTTGCATCCAGTAACTATACTAATTAAGACAAATAAATGTACAGGGTCAGTACCTGCCTTTTGCATCAACCAACCCTCCCAGTTGTCTCTGTGATTTACACCAACAAGCAGAGGATCAGTGTCTGCATTTTGCATCCACTAACTATACTAATTAAGACAAATAAATGTACAGGGTCAGTGCCTGCAGTTTGCATCTACCAACCCTCCCTGTTGTCTCTGTAATTTAGACCTACAAGCACAGGGTCAGTGTCTGCATTGTGCATCCAGCAACTATACTAATTAAGACAAATAAATGTACAGGGTCAGTGCCTGCAGTTTGCATCCACCAACCCTCCCTGTTGTCTCTATAATTCAGACCTAAAAACAGAGGGTCAGTGACTGCATTTTGCATCCACTAACTATACTAATTAAGACAAATAAATGTACAGGGTCAGTACCTGCCTTTTGCATCCACCAACCCTCCCTGTTGTCTCTGTGATTTACACCTACAAGCTTAGGGTCAGTGTCTGCATTGTGCATCCACTAACTATACTAATTGATACAAATAAATGTACAGGGTCAGTGCCTGCAGTTTGCATCCACCAACCCTCCCTGTTGTCTCTGTGATTTACACCTACAAGCACAGGGTCAGTGACTGCATTGTGCATCCACTAACTATACTAATTGATACAAATAAATGTACAGGGTCAGTGCCTGCAGTTTGCATCCACCAACCCTCCCCGTTGTCTCTGTGATTTACACCTACAAGCTTAGGGTCAGTGACTGCATTTTGCATCCACTAACTATACTAATTAAGACAAATAAATGTACAGGGTCAGTACCTGCCTTTTGCATCCACCAACCCTCCCTGTTGTCTCTATGATTCAGACCAACAAGCACAGGGTCAGTGTCTGCATTGTGCATCCACTAACTATACTAATTGATACAAATAAATGTACAGGGTCAGTGCCTGCAGTTTGCATCCACCAACCCTCCCTGTTGTCTCTGTGATTTACACCTACAAGCTTAGGGTCAGTGACTGCATTGTGCATCCACTAACTATACTAATTGATACAAATAAATGTACAGGGTCAGTACCTGCCTTTTGCATCCACCAACCCTCCCTGTTGTCTCTATGATTCAGACCAACAAGCACAGGGTCAGTGTCTGCATTGTGCATCCACTAACTATACTAATTAAGACAAATAAATGTACAGGGTCAGTACCTGCCTTTTGCAGGGCCAGTGTCTGCATCTTGCATCCACTAACTATACTAATTAAGACAAATAAATGTACAGGGTCAGTGCCTGCATTTTGCATCCACCAACCCTCCCTGTTGTCTCTGTAATTTAGACCTACAAGCACAGGGCCAGTGTCTGCATCTTGCATCCACTAACTATACTAATTAAGACAAATAAATGTACAGGGTCAGTGCCTGCATTTTGCATCCACCAACCCTCCCTGTTGTCTCTGTTATTTAGACCTACAAGCAGAGGGTCAGTGTCTGCATTTTGCATCCACTAACTATACTAATTGATACAAATAAATGTACAGGGTCAGTGCCTGCAGTTTGCATCCACCAACCCTCCCTGTTGTCTCTATAATTCAGACCTGCAAGCAGAGGGTCAGTGACTGCATTTTGCATCCACTAACTTTACTAATTAAGACAAATAAATGTACAGGGTCAGTGCCTGCCTTTTGCATCCACCAACCCTCCCTGTTGTCTCTGTGATTTACACCTACAAGCTTAGGGTCAGTGACTGCATTGTGCATCCACTAACTATACTAATTGATACAAATAAATGTACAGGGTCAGTACCTGCCTTTTGCATCCACCAACCCTCCCTGTTGTCTCTATGATTCAGACCAACAAGCACAGGGCCAGTGTCTGCATCTTGCATCCACTAACTATACTAATTAAGACAAATAAATGTACAGGGTCAGTGCCTGCATTTTGCATCCATCAACCCTCCCTGTTGTCTCTGTAATTTAGACCTACAAGCACAGGGTCAGTGTCTGCATTTTGCATCCACTAACTATACTAATTAAGACAAATAAATGTACAGGGTCAGTGCCTGCAGTTTGCATCCACCAACCCTCCCTGTTGTCTCTGTGATTTACACTTACAAGCTTAGGGTCAGTGACTGCATTGTGCATCCACTAACTATACTAATTGATACAAATAAATGTACAAGGTCAGTACCTGCCTTTTGCATCCACCAACCCTCCCTGTTGTCTCTGTGATTTACACCTACAAGCTTAGGGTCAGTGACTGCATTTTGCATCCACTAACTATACTAATTAAGACAAATAAATGTACAGGGTCAGTACCTGCCTTTTGCATCCACCAACCCTCCCTGTTGTCTCTATGATTCAGACCAACAAGCACAGGGTCAGTGTCTGCATTGTGCATCCACTAACTATACTAATTGATACAAATAAATGTACAGGGTCAGTACCTGCATTTTGCATCCACCAACCCTCCCTGTTGTCTCTATGATTCAGACCAACAAGCACGGGGTCAGTGACTGCATTTTGCATCCACTAACTATACTAATTGATACAAATAAATGTACAGGGTCAGTACCTGCCTTTTGCATCCACCAACCCTCCCTGTTGTCTCTGTGATTTACACCTACAAGCTTAGGGTCAGTGTCTGCATTGTGCATCCACTAACTATACTAATTAAGACAAATAAATGTACAGGGTCAGTACCTGCCTTTTGCAGGGCCAGTGTCTGCTTCTTGCATCCACTAACTATACTAATTAAGACAAATAAATGTACAGGGTCAGTGCCTGCATTTTGCATCCACCAACCCTCCCTGTTGTCTCTGTAATTTAGACCTACAAGCAGAGGGTCAGTGTCTGCATTTTGCATCCACTAACTATACTAATTGATACAAATAAATGTACAGGGTCAGTGCCTGCAGTTTGCATCCACCAACCCTCCCTGTTGTCTCTGTGATTTACACCTACAAGCACAGGGCCAGTGTCTGCATTTTGCATCCAGTAACTATACTAATTAAGACAAATAAATGTACAGGGTCAGTACCTGCCTTTTGCATCAACCAACCCTCCCAGTTGTCTCTGTGATTTACACCAACAAGCAGAGGATCAGTGTCTGCATTTTGCATCCACTAACTATACTAATTAAGACAAATAAATGTACAGGGTCAGTACCTGCCTTTTGCATCCACCAACCCTCCCTGTTGTCTCTATAATTCAGACCTGCAAGCAGAGGGTCAGTGACTGCATTTTGCATCCACTAACTTTACTAATTAAGACAAATAAATGTACAGGGTCAGTGCCTGCCTTTTGCATCCACCAACCCTCCCTGTTGTCTCTGTGATTTACACCTACAAGCTTAGGGTCAGTGACTGCATTGTGCATCCACTAACTATACTAATTGATACAAATAAATGTACAGGGTCAGTACCTGCCTTTTGCATCCACCAACCCTCCCTGTTGTCTCTATGATTCAGACCAACAAGCACAGGGCCAGTGTCTGCATCTTGCATCCACTAACTATACTAATTAAGACAAATAAATGTACAGGGTCAGTGCCTGCATTTTGCATCCATCAACCCTCCCTGTTGTCTCTGTAATTTAGACCTACAAGCACAGGGTCAGTGTCTGCATTTTGCATCCACTAACTATACTAATTAAGACAAATAAATGTACAGGGTCAGTGCCTGCAGTTTGCATCCACCAACCCTCCCTGTTGTCTCTGTGATTTACACTTACAAGCTTAGGGTCAGTGACTGCATTGTGCATCCACTAACTATACTAATTGATACAAATAAATGTACAAGGTCAGTACCTGCCTTTTGCATCCACCAACCCTCCCTGTTGTCTCTGTGATTTACACCTACAAGCTTAGGGTCAGTGACTGCATTTTGCATCCACTAACTATACTAATTAAGACAAATAAATGTACAGGGTCAGTACCTGCCTTTTGCATCCACCAACCCTCCCTGTTGTCTCTATGATTCAGACCAACAAGCACAGGGTCAGTGTCTGCATTGTGCATCCACTAACTATACTAATTGATACAAATAAATGTACAGGGTCAGTACCTGCATTTTGCATCCACCAACCCTCCCTGTTGTCTCTATGATTCAGACCAACAAGCACGGGGTCAGTGACTGCATTTTGCATCCACTAACTATACTAATTGATACAAATAAATGTACAGGGTCAGTACCTGCCTTTTGCATCCACCAACCCTCCCTGTTGTCTCTGTGATTTACACCTACAAGCTTAGGGTCAGTGTCTGCATTGTGCATCCACTAACTATACTAATTAAGACAAATAAATGTACAGGGTCAGTACCTGCCTTTTGCAGGGCCAGTGTCTGCTTCTTGCATCCACTAACTATACTAATTAAGACAAATAAATGTACAGGGTCAGTGCCTGCATTTTGCATCCACCAACCCTCCCTGTTGTCTCTGTAATTTAGACCTACAAGCAGAGGGTCAGTGTCTGCATTTTGCATCCACTAACTATACTAATTGATACAAATAAATGTACAGGGTCAGTGCCTGCAGTTTGCATCCACCAACCCTCCCTGTTGTCTCTGTGATTTACACCTACAAGCACAGGGCCAGTGTCTGCATTTTGCATCCAGTAACTATACTAATTAAGACAAATAAATGTACAGGGTCAGTACCTGCCTTTTGCATCAACCAACCCTCCCAGTTGTCTCTGTGATTTACACCAACAAGCAGAGGATCAGTGTCTGCATTTTGCATCCACTAACTATACTAATTAAGACAAATAAATGTACAGGGTCAGTACCTGCCTTTTGCATCCACCAACCCTCCCTGTTGTCTCTGTGATTTACACCTACAAGCTTAGGGTCAGTGTCTGCATTGTGCATCCACTAACTATACTAATTGATACAAATAAATGTACAGGGTCAGTGCCTGCAGTTTGCATCCACCAACCCTCCCTGTTGTCTCTGTGATTTACACCTACAAGCACAGGGTCAGTGACTGCATTGTGCATCCACTAACTATACTAATTGATACAAATAAATGTACAGGGTCAGTGCCTGCAGTTTGCATCCACCAACCCTCCCCGTTGTCTCTGTGATTTACACCTACAAGCTTAGGGTCAGTGACTGCATTTTGCATCCACTAACTATACTAATTAAGACAAATAAATGTACAGGGTCAGTACCTGCCTTTTGCATCCACCAACCCTCCCTGTTGTCTCTATGATTCAGACCAACAAGCACAGGGTCAGTGTCTGCATTGTGCATCCACTAACTGTACTAATTGATACAAATAAATGTACAGGGTCAGTGCCTGCAGTTTGCATCCACCAACCCTCCCTGTTGTCTCTGTGATTTACACCTACAAGCTTAGGGTCAGTGACTGCATTGTGCATCCACTAACTATACTAATTGATACAAATAAATGTACAGGGTCAGTACCTGCCTTTTGCATCCACCAACCCTCCCTGTTGTCTCTATGATTCAGACCAACAAGCACAGGGCCAGTGTCTGCATTTTGCATCCACTAACTATACTAATTGATACAAATAAATGTACAGGGTCAGTACCTGCCTTTTGCATCCACCAACCCTCCCTGTTGTCTCTATGATTCAGACCAACAAGCACAGGGCCAGTGTCTGCATTTTGCATCCACAAACTATACTAATTGATACAAATAAATGTACAGGGTCAGTACCTGCCTTTTGCATCCACCAACCCTCCCTGTTGTCTCTATGATTCAGACCAACAAGCACAGGGCCAGTGTCTGCATCTTGCATCCACTAACTATACTAATTAAGACAAATAAATGTACAGGGTCAGTGCCTGCATTTTGCATCCACCAACCCTCCCTGTTGTCTCTGTAATTTAGACCTACAAGCAGAGGGTCAGTGTCTGCATTTTGCATTCACTAACTATACTAATTGATACAAATAAATGTACAGGGTCAGTGCCTGCAGTTTGCATCCACCAACCCTCCCTGTTGTCTCTATAATTCAGACCTGCAAGCAGAGGGTCAGTGACTGCATTTTGCATCCACTAACTTTACTAATTAAGACAAATAAATGTACAGGGTCAGTGCCTGCCTTTTGCATCCACCAACCCTCCCTGTTGTCTCTGTGATTTACACCTACAAGCTTAGGGTCAGTGACTGCATTGTGCATCCACTAACTATACTAATTGATACAAATAAATGTACAGGGTCAGTACCTGCCTTTTGCATCCACCAACCCTCCCTGTTGTCTCTATGATTCAGACCAACAAGCACAGGGCCAGTGTCTGCATTTTGCATCCACTAACTATACTAATTGATACAAATAAATGTACAGGGTCAGAACCTGCCTTTTGCATCCACCAACCCTCCCTGTTGTCTCTATGATTCAGACCAACAAGCACAGGGCCAGTGTCTGCATTTTGCATCCACTAACTATACTTATTGATACAAATAAATGTACAGGGTCAGTACCTGCCTTTTGCATCCACCAACCCTCCCTGTTGTCTCTATGATTCAGACCAACAAGCACAGGGCCAGTGTCTGCATCTTGCATCCACTAACTATACTAATTAAGACAAATAAATGTACAGGGTCAGTGCCTGCATTTTGCATCCACCAACCCTCCCTGTTGTCTCTGTTATTTAGACCTACAAGCAGAGGGTCAGTGTCTGCATTTTGCATCCACTAACTATACTAATTGATACAAATAAATGTACAGGGTCAGTGCCTGCAGTTTGCATCCACCAACCCTCCCTGTTGTCTCTATAATTCAGACCTGCAAGCAGAGGGTCAGTGACTGCATTTTGCATCCACTAACTTTACTAATTAAGACAAATAAATGTACAGGGTCAGTGCCTGCCTTTTGCATCCACCAACCCTCCCTGTTGTCTCTGTGATTTACACCTACAAGCTTAGGGTCAGTGACTGCATTGTGCATCCACTAACTATACTAATTGATACAAATAAATGTACAGGGTCAGTACCTGCCTTTTGCATCCACCAACCCTCCCTGTTGTCTCTATGATTCAGACCAACAAGCACAGGGCCAGTGTCTGCATCTTGCATCCACTAACTATACTAATTAAGACAAATAAATGTACAGGGTCAGTGCCTGCATTTTGCATCCATCAACCCTCCCTGTTGTCTCTGTAATTTAGACCTACAAGCACAGGGTCAGTGTCTGCATTTTGCATCCACTAACTATACTAATTAAGACAAATAAATGTACAGGGTCAGTGCCTGCAGTTTGCATCCACCAACCCTCCCTGTTGTCTCTGTAATTTACACTTACAAGCTTAGGGTCAGTGACTGCATTGTGCATCCACTAACTATACTAATTGATACAAATAAATGTACAAGGTCAGTACCTGCCTTTTGCATCCACCAACCCTCCCTGTTGTCTCTGTGATTTACACCTACAAGCTTAGGGTCAGTGACTGCATTTTGCATCCACTAACTATACTAATTAAGACAAATAAATGTACAGGGTCAGTACCTGCCTTTTGCATCCACCAACCCTCCCTGTTGTCTCTATGATTCAGACCAACAAGCACAGGGTCAGTGTCTGCATTGTGCATCCACTAACTATACTAATTGATACAAATAAATGTACAGGGTCAGTACCTGCATTTTGCATCCACCAACCCTCCCTGTTGTCTCTATGATTCAGACCAACAAGCACGGGGTCAGTGACTGCATTTTGCATCCACTAACTATACTAATTGATACAAATAAATGTACAGGGTCAGTACCTGCCTTTTGCATCCACCAACCCTCCCTGTTGTCTCTGTGATTTACACCTACAAGCTTAGGGTCAGTGTCTGCATTGTGCATCCACTAACTATACTAATTAAGACAAATAAATGTACAGGGTCAGTACCTGCCTTTTGCAGGGCCAGTGTCTGCATCTTGCATCCACTAACTATACTAATTAAGACAAATAAATGTACAGGGTCAGTGCCTGCATTTTGCATCCACCAACCCTCCCTGTTGTCTCTGTAATTTAGACCTACAAGCAGAGGGTCAGTGTCTGCATTTTGCATCCACTAACTATACTAATTGATACAAATAAATGTACAGGGTCAGTGCCTGCAGTTTGCATCCACCAACCCTCCCTGTTGTCTCTGTGATTTACACCTACAAGCACAGGGCCAGTGTCTGCATTTTGCATCCAGTAACTATACTAATTAAGACAAATAAATGTACAGGGTCAGTACCTGCCTTTTGCATCAACCAACCCTCCCAGTTGTCTCTGTGATTTACACCAACAAGCAGAGGATCAGTGTCTGCATTTTGCATCCACTAACTATACTAATTAAGACAAATAAATGTACAGGGTCAGTGCCTGCAGTTTGCATCTACCAACCCTCCCTGTTGTCTCTGTAATTTAGACCTACAAGCACAGGGTCAGTGTCTGCATTGTGCATCCAGCAACTATACTAATTAAGACAAATAAATGTACAGGGTCAGTGCCTGCAGTTTGCATCCACCAACCCTCCCTGTTGTCTCTGTTATTTAGACCTACAAGCAGAGGGTCAGTGTCTGCATTTTGCATCCACTAACTATACTAATTGATACAAATAAATGTACAGGGTCAGTGCCTGCAGTTTGCATCCACCAACCCTCCCTGTTGTCTCTATAATTCAGACCTGCAAGCAGAGGGTCAGTGACTGCATTTTGCATCCACTAACTTTACTAATTAAGACAAATAAATGTACAGGGTCAGTGCCTGCCTTTTGCATCCACCAACCCTCCCTGTTGTCTCTGTGATTTACACCTACAAGCTTAGGGTCAGTGACTGCATTGTGCATCCACTAACTATACTAATTGATACAAATAAATGTACAGGGTCAGTACCTGCCTTTTGCATCCACCAACCCTCCCTGTTGTCTCTATGATTCAGACCAACAAGCACAGGGCCAGTGTCTGCATCTTGCATCCACTAACTATACTAATTAAGACAAATAAATGTACAGGGTCAGTACCTGCCTTTTGCATCCACCAACCCTCCCTGTTGTCTCTGTGATTTACACCTACAAGCTTAGGGTCAGTGTCTGCATTGTGCATCCACTAACTATACTAATTAAGACAAATAAATGTACAGGGTCAGTACCTGCCTTTTGCAGGGCCAGTGTCTGCATCTTGCATCCACTAACTATACTAATTAAGACAAATAAATGTACAGGGTCAGTGCCTGCATTTTGCATCCACCAACCCTCCCTGTTGTCTCTGTAATTTAGACCTACAAGCAGAGGGTCAGTGTCTGCATTTTGCATCCACTAACTATACTAATTGATACAAATAAATGTACAGGGTCAGTGCCTGCAGTTTGCATCCACCAACCCTCCCTGTTGTCTCTGTGATTTACACCTACAAGCACAGGGCCAGTGTCTGCATTTTGCATCCAGTAACTATACTAATTTAGACAGATAAATGTACAGGGTCAGTACCTGCCTTTTGCATCAACCAACCCTCCCAGTTGTCTCTGTGATTTACACCAACAAGCAGAGGATCAGTGTCTGCATTTTGCATCCACTAACTATACTAATTAAGACAAATAAATGTACAGGGTCAGTGCCTGCAGTTTGCATCAACCAACCCTCCCTGTTGTCTCTATGATTCAGACCAACAAGCACAGGGTCAGTGTCTGCATTATGCATCCACTAACTATACTAATTAAAACAAATAAATGTACAGGGTCAGTGCCTGCATTTGGCATCCACCAACCCTCCCTGTTATCTCTGTGATTTACACCTACAAGCACAGGGCCAGTGTCTGCATTTTGCATCCAGTGACTATACTAATTAAGACAAATAAATGTACAGGGTCAGTACCTGCCTTTTGCATCAACCAACCCTCCCAGTTGTCTCTGTGATTTACACCAACAAACAGAGGATCAGTGTCTGCATTTTGCATCCACTAACTATACTAATTAAGACAAATAAATGTACAGGGTCAGTCCCTGCAGTTTGCATCTACCAACCCTCCCTGTTGTCTCTGTAATTTAGACCTACAAGCACAGGGTCAGTGTCTGCATTGTGCATCCAGCAACTATACTAATTAAGACAAATAAATGTACAGGGTCAGTGCCTGCAGTTTGCATCCACCAACCCTCCCTGTTGTCTCTATAATTCAGACCTACAAACAGAGGGTCAGTGACTGCATTTTGCATCCACTAACTATACTAATTAAGACAAATAAATGTACAGGGTCAGTACCTGCCTTTTGCATCCACCAACCCTCCCTGTTGTCTCTGTGATTTACACCTACAAGCTTAGGGTCAGTGTCTGCATTGTGCATCCACTAACTATACTAATTGATACAAATAAATGTACAGGGTCAGTGCCTGCAGTTTGCATCCACCAACCCTCCCTGTTGTCTCTGTGATTTACACCTACAAGCACAGGGTCAGTGACTGCATTGTGCATCCACTAACTATACTAATTGATACAAATAAATGTACAGGGTCAGTGCCTGCAGTTTGCATCCACCAACCCTCCCCGTTGTCTCTGTGATTTACACCTACAAGCTTAGGGTCAGTGACTGCATTTTGCATCCACTAACTATACTAATTAAGACAAATAAATGTACAGGGTCAGTACCTGCCTTTTGCATCCACCAACCCTCCCTGTTGTCTCTATGATTCAGACCAACAAGCACAGGGTCAGTGTCTGCATTGTGCATCCACTAACTGTACTAATTGATACAAATAAATGTACAGGGTCAGTGCCTGCAGTTTGCATCCACCAACCCTCCCTGTTGTCTCTGTGATTTACACCTACAAGCTTAGGGTCAGTGACTGCATTGTGCATCCACTAACTATACTAATTGATACAAATAAATGTACAGGGTCAGTACCTGCCTTTTGCATCCACCAACCCTCCCTGTTGTCTCTATGATTCAGACCAACAAGCACAGGGCCAGTGTCTGCATTTTGCATCCACTAACTATACTAATTGATACAAATAAATGTACAGGGTCAGTACCTGCCTTTTGCATCCACCAACCCTCCCTGTTGTCTCTATGATTCAGACCAACAAGCACAGGGCCAGTGTCTGCATTTTGCATCCACTAACTATACTAATTGATACAAATAAATGTACAGGGTCAGTACCTGCCTTTTGCATCCACCAACCCTCCCTGTTGTCTCTATGATTCAGACCAACAAGCACAGGGCCAGTGTCTGCATCTTGCATCCACTAACTATACTAATTAAGACAAATAAATGTACAGGGTCAGTGCCTGCATTTTGCATCCACCAACCCTCCCTGTTGTCTCTGTAATTTAGACCTACAAGCAGAGGGTCAGTGTCTGCATTTTGCATTCACTAACTATACTAATTGATACAAATAAATGTACAGGGTCAGTGCCTGCAGTTTGCATCCACCAACCCTCCCTGTTGTCTCTATAATTCAGACCTGCAAGCAGAGGGTCAGTGACTGCATTTTGCATCCACTAACTTTACTAATTAAGACAAATAAATGTACAGGGTCAGTGCCTGCCTTTTGCATCCACCAACCCTCCCTGTTGTCTCTGTGATTTACACCTACAAGTTTAGGGTCAGTGACTGCATTGTGCATCCACTAACTATACTAATTGATACAAATAAATGTACAGGGTCAGTACCTGCCTTTTGCATCCACCAACCCTCCCTGTTGTCTCTATGATTCAGACCAACAAGCACAGGGCCAGTGTCTGCATCTTGCATCCACTAACTATACTAATTAAGACAAATAAATGTACAGGGTCAGTGCCTGCATTTTGCATCCATCAACCCTCCCTGTTGTCTCTGTAATTTAGACCTACAAGCACAGGGTCAGTGTCTGCATTTTGCATCCACTAACTATACTAATTAAGACAAATAAATGTACAGGGTCAGTGCCTGCAGTTTGCATCCACCAACCCTCCCTGTTGTCTCTGTGATTTACACCTACAAGCTTAGGGTCAGTGACTGCATTGAGCATCCACTAACTATACTAATTGATACAAATAAATGTACAAGGTCAGTACCTGCCTTTTGCATCAACCAACCCTCCCTGTTGTCTCTGTGATTTACACCTACAAGCTTAGGGTCAGTGACTGCATTTTGCATCCACTAACTATGCTAATTAAGACAAATAAATGTACAGGGTCAGTACCTGCCTTTTGCATCCACCAACCCTCCCTGTTGTCTCTATGATTCAGACCAACAAGCACAGGGTCAGTGTCTGCATTGTGCATCCACTAACTATACTAATTGATACAAATAAATGTACAGGGTCAGTACCTGCATTTTGCATCCACCAACCCTCCCTGTTGTCTCTATGATTCAGACCAACAAGCACAGGGTCAGTGACTGCATTTTGCATCCACTAATTATACTAATTGATACAAATAAATGTACAGGGTCAGTACCTGCCTTTTGCATCCACCAACCCTCCCTGTTGTCTCTGTGATTTACACCTACAAGCTTAGGGTCAGTGTCTGCATTGTGCATCCACTAACTATACTAATTAAGACAAATAAATGTACAGGGTCAGTACCTGCCTTTTGCAGGGCCAGTGTCTGCATCTTGCATCCACTAACTATACTAATTAAGACAAATAAATGTACAGGGTCAGTGCCTGCATTTTGCATCCACCAACCCTCCCTGTTGTCTCTGTAATTTAGACCTACAAGCAGAGGGTCAGTGTCTGCATTTTGCATCCACTAACTATACTAATTGATACAAATAAATGTACAGGGTCAGTGCCTGCAGTTTGCATCCACCAACCCTCCCTGTTGTCTCTGTGATTTACACCTACAAGCACAGGGCCAGTGTCTGCATTTTGCATCCAGTAACTATACTAATTTAGACAAATAAATGTACAGGGTCAGTACCTGCCTTTTGCATCAACCAACCCTCCCAGTTGTCTCTGTGATTTACACCAACAAGCAGAGGATCAGTGTCTGCATTTTGCATCTACTAACTATACTAATTAAGACAAATAAATGTACAGGGTCAGTACCTGCCTTTTGCATCAACCAACCCTCCCTGTTGTCTCTATGATTCAGACCAACAAGCACAGGGCCAGTGTCTGCATTTTGCATCCACTAACTATACTAATTGATACAAATAAATGTACAGGGTCAGAACCTGCCTTTTGCATCCACCAACCCTCCCTGTTGTCTCTATGATTCAGACCAACAAGCACAGGGCCAGTGTCTGCATTTTGCATCCACTAACTATACTAATTGATACAAATAAATGTACAGGGTCAGTACCTGCCTTTTGCATCCACCAACCCTCCCTGTTGTCTCTATGATTCAGACCAACAAGCACAGGGCCAGTGTCTGCATCTTGCATCCACTAACTATACTAATTAAGACAAATAAATGTACAGGGTCAGTGCCTGCATTTTGCATCCACCAACCCTCCCTGTTGTCTCTGTTATTTAGACCTACAAGCAGAGGGTCAGTGTCTGCATTTTGCATCCATTAACTATACTAATTGATACAAATAAATGTACAGGGTCAGTGCCTGCAGTTTGCATCCACCAACCCTCCCTGTTGTCTCTATAATTCAGACCTGCAAGCAGAGGGTCAGTGACTGCATTTTGCATCCACTAACTTTACTAATTAAGACAAATAAATGTACAGGGTCAGTGCCTGCCTTTTGCATCCAGCAACCCTCCCTGTTGTCTCTGTGATTTACACCTACAAGCTTAGGGTCAGTGACTGCATTGTGCATCCACTAACTATACTAATTGATACAAATAAATGTACAGGGTCAGTACCTGCCTTTTGCATCCACCAACCCTCCCTGTTGTCTCTATGATTCAGACCAACAAGCACAGGGCCAGTGTCTGCATCTTGCATCCACTAACTATACTAATTAAGACAAATAAATGTACAGGGTCAGTGCCTGCATTTTGCATCCATCAACCCTCCCTGTTGTCTCTGTAATTTAGACCTACAAGCACAGGGTCAGTGTCTGCATTTTGCATCCACTAACTATACTAATTAAGACAAATAAATGTACAGGGTCAGTGCCTGCAGTTTGCATCCACCAACCCTCCCTGTTGTCTCTGTGATTTACACTTACAAGCTTAGGGTCAGTGACTGCATTGTGCATCCACTAACTATACTAATTGATACAAATAAATGTACAAGGTCAGTACCTGCCTTTTGCATCCACCAACCCTCCCTGTTGTCTCTGTGATTTACACCTACAAGCTTAGGGTCAGTGACTGCATTTTGCATCCACTAACTATACTAATTAAGACAAATAAATGTACAGGGTCAGTACCTGCCTTTTGCATCCACCAACCCTCCCTGTTGTCTCTATGATTCAGACCAACAAGCACAGGGTCAGTGTCTGCATTGTGCATCCACTAACTATACTAATTGATACAAATAAATGTACAGGGTCAGTACCTGCATTTTGCATCCACCAACCCTCCCTGTTGTCTCTATGATTCAGACCAACAAGCACGGGGTCAGTGACTGCATTTTGCATCCACTAACTATACTAATTGATACAAATAAATGTACAGGGTCAGTACCTGCCTTTTGCATCCACCAACCCTCCCTGTTGTCTCTGTGATTTACACCTACAAGCTTAGGGTCAGTGTCTGCATTGTGCATCCACTAACTATACTAATTAAGACAAATAAATGTACAGGGTCAGTACCTGCCTTTTGCAGGGCCAGTGTCTGCATCTTGCATCCACTAACTATACTAATTAAGACAAATAAATGTACAGGGTCAGTGCCTGCATTTTGCATCCACCAACCCTCCCTGTTGTCTCTGTAATTTAGACCTACAAGCAGAGGGTCAGTGTCTGCATTTTGCATCCACTAACTATACTAATTGATACAAATAAATGTACAGGGTCAGTGCCTGCAGTTTGCATCCACCAACCCTCCCTGTTGTCTCTGTGATTTACACCTACAAGCACAGGGCCAGTGTCTGCATTTTGCATCCAGTAACTATACTAATTAAGACAAATAAATGTACAGGGTCAGTACCTGCCTTTTGCATCAACCAACCCTCCCAGTTGTCTCTGTGATTTACACCAACAAGCAGAGGATCAGTGTCTGCATTTTGCATCCACTAACTATACTAATTAAGACAAATAAATGTACAGGGTCAGTGCCTGCAGTTTGCATCTACCAACCCTCCCTGTTGTCTCTGTAATTTAGACCTACAAGCACAGGGTCAGTGTCTGCATTGTGCATCCAGCAACTATACTAATTAAGACAAATAAATGTACAGGGTCAGTGCCTGCAGTTTGCATCCACCAACCCTCCCTGTTGTCTCTATAATTCAGACCTAAAAACAGAGGGTCAGTGACTGCATTTTGCATCCACTAACTATACTAATTAAGACAAATAAATGTACAGGGTCAGTACCTGCCTTTTGCATCCACCAACCCTCCCTGTTGTCTCTGTGATTTACACCTACAAGCTTAGGGTCAGTGTCTGCATTGTGCATCCACTAACTATACTAATTGATACAAATAAATGTACAGGGTCAGTGCCTGCAGTTTGCATCCACCAACCCTCCCTGTTGTCTCTGTGATTTACACCTACAAGCACAGGGTCAGTGACTGCATTGTGCATCCACTAACTATACTAATTGATACAAATAAATGTACAGGGTCAGTGCCTGCAGTTTGCATCCACCAACCCTCCCCGTTGTCTCTGTGATTTACACCTACAAGCTTAGGGTCAGTGACTGCATTTTGCATCCAGTAACTATACTAATTTAGACAAATAAATGTACAGGGTCAGTACCTGCCTTTTGCATCAACCAACCCTCCCAGTTGTCTCTGTGACTTACACCAACAAGCAGAGGATCAGTGTCTGCATTTTGCATCTACTAACTATACTAATTAAGACAAATAAATGTACAGGGTCAGTACCTGCCTTTTGCATCAACCAACCCTCCCTGTTGTCTCTATGATTCAGACCAACAAGCACAGGGCCAGTGTCTGCATTTTGCATCCACTAACTATACTAATTGATACAAATAAATGTACAGGGTCAGTACCTGCCTTTTGCATCCACCAACCCTCCCTGTTGTCTCTATGATTCAGACCAACAAGCACAGGGCCAGTGTCTGCATTTTGCATCCACTAACTATACTAATTGATACAAATAAATGTACAGGGTCAGTACCTGCCTTTTGCATCCACCAACCCTCCCTGTTGTCTCTATGATTCAGACCAACAAGCACAGGGCCAGTGTCTGCATCTTGCATCCACTAACTATACTAATTAAGACAAATAAATGTACAGGGTCAGTGCCTGCATTTTGCATCCACCAACCCTCCCTGTTGTCTCTGTTATTTAGACCTACAAGCAGAGGGTCAGTGTCTGCATTTTGCATCCACTAACTATACTAATTGATACAAATAAATGTACAGGGTCAGTGCCTGCAGTTTGCATCCACCAACCCTCCCTGTTGTCTCTATAATTCAGACCTGCAAGCAGAGGGTCAGTGACTGCATTTTGCATCCACTAACTTTACTAATTAAGACAAATAAATGTACAGGGTCAGTGCCTGCCTTTTGCATCCACCAACCCTCCCTGTTGTCTCTGTGATTTACACCTACAAGCTTAGGGTCAGTGACTGCATTGTGCATCCACTAACTATACTAATTGATACAAATAAATGTACAGGGTCAGTACCTGCCTTTTGCATCCACCAACCCTCCCTGTTGTCTCTATGATTCAGACCAACAAGCACAGGGCCAGTGTCTGCATCTTGCATCCACTAACTATACTAATTAAGACAAATAAATGTACAGGGTCAGTGCCTGCATTTTGCATCCATCAACCCTCCCTGTTGTCTCTGTAATTTAGACCTACAAGCACAGGGTCAGTGTCTGCATTTTGCATCCACTAACTATACTAATTAAGACAAATAAATGTACAGGGTCAGTGCCTGCAGTTTGCATCCACCAACCCTCCCTGTTGTCTCTGTGATTTACACTTACAAGCTTAGGGTCAGTGACTGCATTGTGCATCCACTAACTATACTAATTGATACAAATAAATGTACAAGGTCAGTACCTGCCTTTTGCATCCACCAACCCTCCCTGTTGTCTCTGTGATTTACACCTACAAGCTTAGGGTCAGTGACTGCATTTTGCATCCACTAACTATACTAATTAAGACAAATAAATGTACAGGGTCAGTACCTGCCTTTTGCATCCACCAACCCTCCCTGTTGTCTCTATGATTCAGACCAACAAGCACAGGGTCAGTGTCTGCATTGTGCATCCACTAACTATACTAATTGATACAAATAAATGTACAGGGTCAGTACCTGCATTTTGCATCCACCAACCCTCCCTGTTGTCTCTATGATTCAGACCAACAAGCACGGGGTCAGTGACTGCATTTTGCATCCACTAACTATACTAATTGATACAAATAAATGTACAGGGTCAGTACCTGCCTTTTGCATCCACCAACCCTCCCTGTTGTCTCTGTGATTTACACCTACAAGCTTAGGGTCAGTGTCTGCATTGTGCATCCACTAACTATACTAATTAAGACAAATAAATGTACAGGGTCAGTACCTGCCTTTTGCAGGGCCAGTGTCTGCATCTTGCATCCACTAACTATACTAATTAAGACAAATAAATGTACAGGGTCAGTGCCTGCATTTTGCATCCACCAACCCTCCCTGTTGTCTCTGTAATTTAGACCTACAAGCAGAGGGTCAGTGTCTGCATTTTGCATCCACTAACTATACTAATTGATACAAATAAATGTACAGGGTCAGTGCCTGCAGTTTGCATCCACCAACCCTCCCTGTTGTCTCTGTGATTTACACCTACAAGCACAGGGCCAGTGTCTGCATTTTGCATCCAGTAACTATACTAATTAAGACAAATAAATGTACAGGGTCAGTACCTGCCTTTTGCATCAACCAACCCTCCCAGTTGTCTCTGTGATTTACACCAACAAGCAGAGGATCAGTGTCTGCATTTTGCATCCACTAACTATACTAATTAAGACAAATAAATGTACAGGGTCAGTGCCTGCAGTTTGCATCTACCAACCCTCCCTGTTGTCTCTGTAATTTAGACCTACAAGCACAGGGTCAGTGTCTGCATTGTGCATCCAGCAACTATACTAATTAAGACAAATAAATGTACAGGGTCAGTGCCTGCAGTTTGCATCCACCAACCCTCCCTGTTGTCTCTATAATTCAGACCTAAAAACAGAGGGTCAGTGACTGCATTTTGCATCCACTAACTATACTAATTAAGACAAATAAATGTACAGGGTCAGTACCTGCCTTTTGCATCCACCAACCCTCCCTGTTGTCTCTGTGATTTACACCTACAAGCTTAGGGTCAGTGTCTGCATTGTGCATCCACTAACTATACTAATTGATACAAATAAATGTACAGGGTCAGTGCCTGCAGTTTGCATCCACCAACCCTCCCTGTTGTCTCTGTGATTTACACCTACAAGCACAGGGTCAGTGACTGCATTGTGCATCCACTAACTATACTAATTGATACAAATAAATGTACAGGGTCAGTGCCTGCAGTTTGCATCCACCAACCCTCCCCGTTGTCTCTGTGATTTACACCTACAAGCTTAGGGTCAGTGACTGCATTTTGCATCCACTAACTATACTAATTAAGACAAATAAATGTACAGGGTCAGTACCTGCCTTTTGCATCCACCAACCCTCCCTGTTGTCTCTATGATTCAGACCAACAAGCACAGGGTCAGTGTCTGCATTGTGCATCCACTAACTATACTAATTGATACAAATAAATGTACAGGGTCAGTGCCTGCAGTTTGCATCCACCAACCCTCCCTGTTGTCTCTGTGATTTACACCTACAAGCTTAGGGTCAGTGACTGCATTGTGCATCCACTAACTATACTAATTGATACAAATAAATGTACAGGGTCAGTACCTGCCTTTTGCATCCACCAACCCTCCCTGTTGTCTCTATGATTCAGACCAACAAGCACAGGGTCAGTGTCTGCATTGTGCATCCACTAACTATACTAATTAAGACAAATAAATGTACAGGGTCAGTACCTGCCTTTTGCAGGGCCAGTGTCTGCATCTTGCATCCACTAACTATACTAATTAAGACAAATAAATGTACAGGGTCAGTGCCTGCATTTTGCATCCACCAACCCTCCCTGTTGTCTCTGTAATTTAGACCTACAAGCACAGGGCCAGTGTCTGCATCTTGCATCCACTAACTATACTAATTAAGACAAATAAATGTACAGGGTCAGTGCCTGCATTTTGCATCCACCAACCCTCCCTGTTGTCTCTGTTATTTAGACCTACAAGCAGAGGGTCAGTGTCTGCATTTTGCATCCACTAACTATACTAATTGATACAAATAAATGTACAGGGTCAGTGCCTGCAGTTTGCATCCACCAACCCTCCCTGTTGTCTCTATAATTCAGACCTGCAAGCAGAGGGTCAGTGACTGCATTTTGCATCCACTAACTTTACTAATTAAGACAAATAAATGTACAGGGTCAGTGCCTGCCTTTTGCATCCACCAACCCTCCCTGTTGTCTCTGTGATTTACACCTACAAGCTTAGGGTCAGTGACTGCATTGTGCATCCACTAACTATACTAATTGATACAAATAAATGTACAGGGTCAGTACCTGCCTTTTGCATCCACCAACCCTCCCTGTTGTCTCTATGATTCAGACCAACAAGCACAGGGCCAGTGTCTGCATCTTGCATCCACTAACTATACTAATTAAGACAAATAAATGTACAGGGTCAGTGCCTGCATTTTGCATCCATCAACCCTCCCTGTTGTCTCTGTAATTTAGACCTACAAGCACAGGGTCAGTGTCTGCATTTTGCATCCACTAACTATACTAATTAAGACAAATAAATGTACAGGGTCAGTGCCTGCAGTTTGCATCCACCAACCCTCCCTGTTGTCTCTGTGATTTACACTTACAAGCTTAGGGTCAGTGACTGCATTGTGCATCCACTAACTATACTAATTGATACAAATAAATGTACAAGGTCAGTACCTGCCTTTTGCATCCACCAACCCTCCCTGTTGTCTCTGTGATTTACACCTACAAGCTTAGGGTCAGTGACTGCATTTTGCATCCACTAACTATACTAATTAAGACAAATAAATGTACAGGGTCAGTACCTGCCTTTTGCATCCACCAACCCTCCCTGTTGTCTCTATGATTCAGACCAACAAGCACAGGGTCAGTGTCTGCATTGTGCATCCACTAACTATACTAATTGATACAAATAAATGTACAGGGTCAGTACCTGCATTTTGCATCCACCAACCCTCCCTGTTGTCTCTATGATTCAGACCAACAAGCACGGGGTCAGTGACTGCATTTTGCATCCACTAACTATACTAATTGATACAAATAAATGTACAGGGTCAGTACCTGCCTTTTGCATCCACCAACCCTCCCTGTTGTCTCTGTGATTTACACCTACAAGCTTAGGGTCAGTGTCTGCATTGTGCATCCACTAACTATACTAATTAAGACAAATAAATGTACAGGGTCAGTACCTGCCTTTTGCAGGGCCAGTGTCTGCTTCTTGCATCCACTAACTAAACTAATTAAGACAAATAAATGTACAGGGTCAGTGCCTGCATTTTGCATCCACCAACCCTCCCTGTTGTCTCTGTAATTTAGACCTACAAGCAGAGGGTCAGTGTCTGCATTTTGCATCCACTAACTATACTAATTGATACAAATAAATGTACAGGGTCAGTGCCTGCAGTTTGCATCCACCAACCCTCCCTGTTGTCTCTGTGATTTACACCTACAAGCACAGGGCCAGTGTCTGCATTTTGCATCCAGTAACTATACTAATTAAGACAAATAAATGTACAGGGTCAGTACCTGCCTTTTGCATCAACCAACCCTCCCAGTTGTCTCTGTGATTTACACCAACAAGCAGAGGATCAGTGTCTGCATTTTGCATCCACTAACTATACTAATTAAGACAAATAAATGTACAGGGTCAGTACCTGCCTTTTGCATCCACCAACCCTCCCTGTTGTCTCTGTGATTTACACCTACAAGCTTAGGGTCAGTGTCTGCATTGTGCATCCACTAACTATACTAATTGATACAAATAAATGTACAGGGTCAGTGCCTGCAGTTTGCATCCACCAACCCTCCCTGTTGTCTCTGTGATTTACACCTACAAGCACAGGGTCAGTGACTGCATTGTGCATCCACTAACTATACTAATTGATACAAATAAATGTACAGGGTCAGTGCCTGCAGTTTGCATCCACCAACCCTCCCCGTTGTCTCTGTGATTTACACCTACAAGCTTAGGGTCAGTGACTGCATTTTGCATCCACTAACTATACTAATTAAGACAAATAAATGTACAGGGTCAGTACCTGCCTTTTGCATCCACCAACCCTCCCTGTTGTCTCTATGATTCAGACCAACAAGCACAGGGTCAGTGTCTGCATTGTGCATCCACTAACTGTACTAATTGATACAAATAAATGTACAGGGTCAGTGCCTGCAGTTTGCATCCACCAACCCTCCCTGTTGTCTCTGTGATTTACACCTACAAGCTTAGGGTCAGTGACTGCATTGTGCATCCACTAACTATACTAATTGATACAAATAAATGTACAGGGTCAGTACCTGCCTTTTGCATCCACCAACCCTCCCTGTTGTCTCTATGATTCAGACCAACAAGCACAGGGCCAGTGTCTGCATTTTGCATCCACTAACTATACTAATTGATACAAATAAATGTACAGGGTCAGTACCTGCCTTTTGCATCCACCAACCCTCCCTGTTGTCTCTATGATTCAGACCAACAAGCACAGGGCCAGTGTCTGCATTTTGCATCCACAAACTATACTAATTGATACAAATAAATGTACAGGGTCAGTACCTGCCTTTTGCATCCACCAACCCTCCCTGTTGTCTCTATGATTCAGACCAACAAGCACAGGGCCAGTGTCTGCATCTTGCATCCACTAACTATACTAATTAAGACAAATAAATGTACAGGGTCAGTGCCTGCATTTTGCATCCACCAACCCTCCCTGTTGTCTCTGTAATTTAGACCTACAAGCAGAGGGTCAGTGTCTGCATTTTGCATTCACTAACTATACTAATTGATACAAATAAATGTACAGGGTCAGTGCCTGCAGTTTGCATCCACCAACCCTCCCTGTTGTCTCTATAATTCAGACCTGCAAGCAGAGGGTCAGTGACTGCATTTTGCATCCACTAACTTTACTAATTAAGACAAATAAATGTACAGGGTCAGTGCCTGCCTTTTGCATCCACCAACCCTCCCTGTTGTCTCTGTGATTTACACCTACAAGCTTAGGGTCAGTGACTGCATTGTGCATCCACTAACTATACTAATTGATACAAATAAATGTACAGGGTCAGTACCTGCCTTTTGCATCCACCAACCCTCCCTGTTGTCTCTATGATTCAGACCAACAAGCACAGGGCCAGTGTCTGCATTTTGCATCCACTAACTATACTAATTGATACAAATAAATGTACAGGGTCAGAACCTGCCTTTTGCATCCACCAACCCTCCCTGTTGTCTCTATGATTCAGACCAACAAGCACAGGGCCAGTGTCTGCATTTTGCATCCTCTAACTATACTAATTGATACAAATAAATGTACAGGGTCAGTACCTGCCTTTTGCATCCACCAACCCTCCCTGTTGTCTCTATGATTCAGACCAACAAGCACAGGGCCAGTGTCTGCATCTTGCATCCACTAACTATACTAATTAAGACAAATAAATGTACAGGGTCAGTGCCTGCATTTTGCATCCACCAACCCTCCCTGTTGTCTCTGTTATTTAGACCTACAAGCAGAGGGTCAGTGTCTGCATTTTGCATCCACTAACTATACTAATTGATACAAATAAATGTACAGGGTCAGTGCCTGCAGTTTGCATCCACCAACCCTCCCTGTTGTCTCTATAATTCAGACCTGCAAGCAGAGGGTCAGTGACTGCATTTTGCATCCACTAACTTTACTAATTAAGACAAATAAATGTACAGGGTCAGTGCCTGCCTTTTGCATCCACCAACCCTCCCTGTTGTCTCTGTGATTTACACCTACAAGCTTAGGGTCAGTGACTGCATTGTGCATCCACTAACTATACTAATTGATACAAATAAATGTACAGGGTCAGTACCTGCCTTTTGCATCCACCAACCCTCCCTGTTGTCTCTATGATTCAGACCAACAAGCACAGGGCCAGTGTCTGCATCTTGCATCCACTAACTATACTAATTAAGACAAATAAATGTACAGGGTCAGTGCCTGCATTTTGCATCCATCAACCCTCCCTGTTGTCTCTGTAATTTTGACCTACAAGCACAGGGTCAGTGTCTGCATTTTGCATCCACTAACTATACTAATTAAGACAAATAAATGTACAGGGTCAGTGCCTGCAGTTTGCATCCACCAACCCTCCCTGTTGTCTCTGTGATTTACACTTACAAGCTTAGGGTCAGTGACTGCATTGTGCATCCACTAACTATACTAATTGATACAAATAAATGTACAAGGTCAGTACCTGCCTTTTGCATCCACCAACCCTCCCTGTTGTCTCTGTGATTTACACCTACAAGCTTAGGGTCAGTGACTGCATTTTGCATCCACTAACTATACTAATTAAGACAAATAAATGTACAGGGTCAGTACCTGCCTTTTGCATCCACCAACCCTCCCTGTTGTCTCTATGATTCAGACCAACAAGCACAGGGTCAGTGTCTGCATTGTGCATCCACTAACTATACTAATTGATACAAATAAATGTACAGGGTCAGTACCTGCATTTTGCATCCACCAACCCTCCCTGTTGTCTCTATGATTCAGACCAACAAGCACGGGGTCAGTGACTGCATTTTGCATCCACTAACTATACTAATTGATACAAATAAATGTACAGGGTCAGTACCTGCCTTTTGCATCCACCAACCCTCCCTGTTGTCTCTGTGATTTACACCTACAAGCTTAGGGTCAGTGTCTGCATTGTGCATCCACTAACTATACTAATTAAGACAAATAAATGTACAGGGTCAGTACCTGCCTTTTGCAGGGCCAGTGTCTGCATCTTGCATCCACTAACTATACTAATTAAGACAAATAAATGTACAGGGTCAGTGCCTGCATTTTGCATCCACCAACCCTCCCTGTTGTCTCTGTAATTTAGACCTACAAGCAGAGGGTCAGTGTCTGCATTTTGCATCCACTAACTATACTAATTGATACAAATAAATGTACAGGGTCAGTGCCTGCAGTTTGCATCCACCAACCCTCCCTGTTGTCTCTGTGATTTACACCTACAAGCACAGGGCCAGTGTCTGCATTTTGCATCCAGTAACTATACTAATTAAGACAAATAAATGTACAGGGTCAGTACCTGCCTTTTGCATCAACCAACCCTCCCAGTTGTCTCTGTGATTTACACCAACAAGCAGAGGATCAGTGTCTGCATTTTGCATCCACTAACTATACTAATTAAGACAAATAAATGTACAGGGTCAGTGCCTGCAGTTTGCATCTACCAACCCTCCCTGTTGTCTCTGTAATTTAGACCTACAAGCACAGGGTCAGTGTCTGCATTGTGCATCCAGCAACTATACTAATTAAGACAAATAAATGTACAGGGTCAGTGCCTGCAGTTTGCATCCACCAACCCTCCCTGTTGTCTCTATAATTCAGACCTAAAAACAGAGGGTCAGTGACTGCATTTTGCATCCACTAACTATACTAATTAAGACAAATAAATGTACAGGGTCAGTACCTGCCTTTTGCATCCACCAACCCTCCCTGTTGTCTCTGTGATTTACACCTACAAGCTTAGGGTCAGTGTCTGCATTGTGCATCCACTAACTATACTAATTGATACAAATAAATGTACAGGGTCAGTGCCTGCAGTTTGCATCCACCAACCCTCCCTGTTGTCTCTGTGATTTACACCTACAAGCACAGGGTCAGTGACTGCATTGTGCATCCACTAACTATACTAATTGATACAAATAAATGTACAGGGTCAGTGCCTGCAGTTTGCATCCACCAACCCTCCCCGTTGTCTCTGTGATTTACACCTACAAGCTTAGGGTCAGTGACTGCATTTTGCATCCAGTAACTATACTAATTTAGACAAATAAATGTACAGGGTCAGTACCTGCCTTTTGCATCAACCAACCCTCCCAGTTGTCTCTGTGATTTACACCAACAAGCAGAGGATCAGTGTCTGCATTTTGCATCTACTAACTATACTAATTAAGACAAATAAATGTACAGGGTCAGTACCTGCCTTTTGCATCAACCAACCCTCCCTGTTGTCTCTATGATTCAGACCAACAAGCACAGGGCCAGTGTCTGCATCTTGCATCCACTAACTATACTAATTAAGACAAATAAATGTACAGGGTCAGTGCCTGCATTTTGCATCCACCAACCCTCCCTGTTGTCTCTGTTATTTAGACCTACAAGCAGAGGGTCAGTGTCTGCATTTTGCATCCACTAACTATACTAATTGATACAAATAAATGTACAGGGTCAGTGCCTGCAGTTTGCATCCACCAACCCTCCCTGTTGTCTCTATAATTCAGACCTGCAAGCAGAGGGTCAGTGACTGCATTTTGCATCCACTAACTTTACTAATTAAGACAAATAAATGTACAGGGTCAGTGCCTGCCTTTTGCATCCACCAACCCTCCCTGTTGTCTCTGTGATTTACACCTACAAGCTTAGGGTCAGTGACTGCATTGTGCATCCACTAACTATACTAATTGATACAAATAAATGTACAGGGTCAGTACCTGCCTTTTGCATCCACCAACCCTCCCTGTTGTCTCTATGATTCAGACCAACAAGCACAGGGCCAGTGTCTGCATCTTGCATCCACTAACTATACTAATTAAGACAAATAAATTTACAGGGTCAGTGCCTGCATTTTGCATCCATCAACCCTCCCTGTTGTCTCTGTAATTTAGACCTACAAGCACAGGGTCAGTGTCTGCATTTTGCATCCACTAACTATACTAATTAAGACAAATAAATGTACAGGGTCAGTGCCTGCAGTTTGCATCCACCAACCCTCCCTGTTGTCTCTGTGATTTACACTTACAAGCTTAGGGTCAGTGACTGCATTGTGCATCCACTAACTATACTAATTGATACAAATAAATGTACAAGGTCAGTACCTGCCTTTTGCATCCACCAACCCTCCCTGTTGTCTCTGTGATTTACACCTACAAGCTTAGGGTCAGTGACTGCATTTTGCATCCACTAACTATACTAATTAAGACAAATAAATGTACAGGGTCAGTACCTGCCTTTTGCATCCACCAACCCTCCCTGTTGTCTCTATGATTCAGACCAACAAGCACAGGGTCAGTGTCTGCATTGTGCATCCACTAACTATACTAATTGATACAAATAAATGTACAGGGTCAGTACCTGCATTTTGCATCCACCAACCCTCCCTGTTGTCTCTATGATTCAGACCAACAAGCACGGGGTCAGTGACTGCATTTTGCATCCACTAACTATACTAATTGATACAAATAAATGTACAGGGTCAGTACCTGCCTTTTGCATCCACCAACCCTCCCTGTTGTCTCTGTGATTTACACCTACAAGCTTAGGGTCAGTGTCTGCATTGTGCATCCACTAACTATACTAATTAAGACAAATAAATGTACAGGGTCAGTACCTGCCTTTTGCAGGGCCAGTGTCTGCATCTTGCATCCACTAACTATACTAATTAAGACAAATAAATGTACAGGGTCAGTGCCTGCATTTTGCATCCACCAACCCTCCCTGTTGTCTCTGTAATTTAGACCTACAAGCAGAGGGTCAGTGTCTGCATTTTGCATCCACTAACTATACTAATTGATACAAATAAATGTACAGGGTCAGTGCCTGCAGTTTGCATCCACCAACCCTCCCTGTTGTCTCTGTGATTTACACCTACAAGCACAGGGCCAGTGTCTGCATTTTGCATCCAGTAACTATACTAATTAAGACAAATAAATGTACAGGGTCAGTACCTGCCTTTTGCATCAACCAACCCTCCCAGTTGTCTCTGTGATTTACACCAACAAGCAGAGGATCAGTGTCTGCATTTTGCATCCACTAACTATACTAATTAAGACAAATAAATGTACAGGGTCAGTGCCTGCAGTTTGCATCTACCAACCCTCCCTGTTGTCTCTGTAATTTAGACCTACAAGCACAGGGTCAGTGTCTGCATTGTGCATCCAGCAACTATACTAATTAAGACAAATAAATGTACAGGGTCAGTGCCTGCAGTTTGCATCCACCAACCCTCCCTGTTGTCTCTATAATTCAGACCTAAAAACAGAGGGTCAGTGACTGCATTTTGCATCCACTAACTATACTAATTAAGACAAATAAATGTACAGGGTCAGTACCTGCCTTTTGCATCCACCAACCCTCCCTGTTGTCTCTGTGATTTACACCTACAAGCTTAGGGTCAGTGTCTGCATTGTGCATCCACTAACTATACTAATTGATACAAATAAATGTACAGGGTCAGTGCCTGCAGTTTGCATCCACCAACCCTCCCTGTTGTCTCTGTGATTTACACCTACAAGCACAGGGTCAGTGACTGCATTGTGCATCCACTAACTATACTAATTGATACAAATAAATGTACAGGGTCAGTGCCTGCAGTTTGCATCCACCAACCCTCCCCGTTGTCTCTGTGATTTACACCTACAAGCTTAGGGTCAGTGACTGCATTTTGCATCCACTAACTATACTAATTAAGACAAATAAATGTACAGGGTCAGTACCTGCCTTTTGCATCCACCAACCCTCCCTGTTGTCTCTATGATTCAGACCAACAAGCACAGGGTCAGTGTCTGCATTGTGCATCCACTAACTATACTAATTGATACAAATAAATGTACAGGGTCAGTGCCTGCAGTTTGCATCCACCAACCCTCCCTGTTGTCTCTGTGATTTACACCTACAAGCTTAGGGTCAGTGACTGCATTGTGCATCCACTAACTATACTAATTGATACAAATAAATGTACAGGGTCAGTACCTGCCTTTTGCATCCACCAACCCTCCCTGTTGTCTCTATGATTCAGACCAACAAGCACAGGGTCAGTGTCTGCATTGTGCATCCACTAACTATACTAATTAAGACAAATAAATGTACAGGGTCAGTACCTGCCTTTTGCAGGGCCAGTGTCTGCATCTTGCATCCACTAACTATACTAATTAAGACAAATAAATGTACAGGGTCAGTGCCTGCATTTTGCATCCACCAACCCTCCCTGTTGTCTCTGTAATTTAGACCTACAAGCACAGGGCCAGTGTCTGCATCTTGCATCCACTAACTATACTAATTAAGACAAATAAATGTACAGGGTCAGTGCCTGCATTTTGCATCCACCAACCCTCCCTGTTGTCTCTGTTATTTAGACCTACAAGCAGAGGGTCAGTGTCTGCATTTTGCATCCACTAACTATACTAATTGATACAAATAAATGTACAGGGTCAGTGCCTGCAGTTTGCATCCACCAACCCTCCCTGTTGTCTCTATAATTCAGACCTGCAAGCAGAGGGTCAGTGACTGCATTTTGCATCCACTAACTTTACTAATTAAGACAAATAAATGTACAGGGTCAGTGCCTGCCTTTTGCATCCACCAACCCTCCCTGTTGTCTCTGTGATTTACACCTACAAGCTTAGGGTCAGTGACTGCATTGTGCATCCACTAACTATACTAATTGATACAAATAAATGTACAGGGTCAGTACCTGCCTTTTGCATCCACCAACCCTCCCTGTTGTCTCTATGATTCAGACCAACAAGCACAGGGCCAGTGTCTGCATCTTGCATCCACTAACTATACTAATTAAGACAAATAAATGTACAGGGTCAGTGCCTGCATTTTGCATCCATCAACCCTCCCTGTTGTCTCTGTAATTTAGACCTACAAGCACAGGGTCAGTGTCTGCATTTTGCATCCACTAACTATACTAATTAAGACAAATAAATGTACAGGGTCAGTGCCTGCAGTTTGCATCCACCAACCCTCCCTGTTGTCTCTGTGATTTACACTTACAAGCTTAGGGTCAGTGACTGCATTGTGCATCCACTAACTATACTAATTGATACAAATAAATGTACAAGGTCAGTACCTGCCTTTTGCATCCACCAACCCTCCCTGTTGTCTCTGTGATTTACACCTACAAGCTTAGGGTCAGTGACTGCATTTTGCATCCACTAACTATACTAATTAAGACAAATAAATGTACAGGGTCAGTACCTGCCTTTTGCATCCACCAACCCTCCCTGTTGTCTCTATGATTCAGACCAACAAGCACAGGGTCAGTGTCTGCATTGTGCATCCACTAACTATACTAATTGATACAAATAAATGTACAGGGTCAGTACCTGCATTTTGCATCCACCAACCCTCCCTGTTGTCTCTATGATTCAGACCAACAAGCACGGGGTCAGTGACTGCATTTTGCATCCACTAACTATACTAATTGATACAAATAAATGTACAGGGTCAGTACCTGCCTTTTGCATCCACCAACCCTCCCTGTTGTCTCTGTGATTTACACCTACAAGCTTAGGGTCAGTGTCTGCATTGTGCATCCACTAACTATACTAATTAAGACAAATAAATGTACAGGGTCAGTACCTGCCTTTTGCAGGGCCAGTGTCTGCTTCTTGCATCCACTAACTATACTAATTAAGACAAATAAATGTACAGGGTCAGTGCCTGCATTTTGCATCCACCAACCCTCCCTGTTGTCTCTGTAATTTAGACCTACAAGCAGAGGGTCAGTGTCTGCATTTTGCATCCACTAACTATACTAATTGATACAAATAAATGTACAGGGTCAGTGCCTGCAGTTTGCATCCACCAACCCTCCCTGTTGTCTCTGTGATTTACACCTACAAGCACAGGGCCAGTGTCTGCATTTTGCATCCAGTAACTATACTAATTAAGACAAATAAATGTACAGGGTCAGTACCTGCCTTTTGCATCAACCAACCCTCCCAGTTGTCTCTGTGATTTACACCAACAAGCAGAGGATCAGTGTCTGCATTTTGCATCCACTAACTATACTAATTAAGACAAATAAATGTACAGGGTCAGTACCTGCCTTTTGCATCCACCAACCCTCCCTGTTGTCTCTGTGATTTACACCTACAAGCTTAGGGTCAGTGTCTGCATTGTGCATCCACTAACTATACTAATTGATACAAATAAATGTACAGGGTCAGTGCCTGCAGTTTGCATCCACCAACCCTCCCTGTTGTCTCTGTGATTTACACCTACAAGCACAGGGTCAGTGACTGCATTGTGCATCCACTAACTATACTAATTGATACAAATAAATGTACAGGGTCAGTGCCTGCAGTTTGCATCCACCAACCCTCCCCGTTGTCTCTGTGATTTACACCTACAAGCTTAGGGTCAGTGACTGCATTTTGCATCCACTAACTATACTAATTAAGACAAATAAATGTACAGGGTCAGTACCTGCCTTTTGCATCCACCAACCCTCCCTGTTGTCTCTATGATTCAGACCAACAAGCACAGGGTCAGTGTCTGCATTGTGCATCCACTAACTGTACTAATTGATACAAATAAATGTACAGGGTCAGTGCCTGCAGTTTGCATCCACCAACCCTCCCTGTTGTCTCTGTGATTTACACCTACAAGCTTAGGGTCAGTGACTGCATTGTGCATCCACTAACTATACTAATTGATACAAATAAATGTACAGGGTCAGTACCTGCCTTTTGCATCCACCAACCCTCCCTGTTGTCTCTATGATTCAGACCAACAAGCACAGGGCCAGTGTCTGCATTTTGCATCCACTAACTATACTAATTGATACAAATAAATGTACAGGGTCAGTACCTGCCTTTTGCATCCACCAACCCTCCCTGTTGTCTCTATGATTCAGACCAACAAGCACAGGGCCAGTGTCTGCATTTTGCATCCACAAACTATACTAATTGATACAAATAAATGTACAGGGTCAGTACCTGCCTTTTGCATCCACCAACCCTCCCTGTTGTCTCTATGATTCAGACCAACAAGCACAGGGCCAGTGTCTGCATCTTGCATCCACTAACTATACTAATTAAGACAAATAAATGTACAGGGTCAGTGCCTGCATTTTGCATCCACCAACCCTCCCTGTTGTCTCTGTAATTTAGACCTACAAGCAGAGGGTCAGTGTCTGCATTTTGCATTCACTAACTATACTAATTGATACAAATAAATGTACAGGGTCAGTGCCTGCAGTTTGCATCCACCAACCCTCCCTGTTGTCTCTATAATTCAGACCTGCAAGCAGAGGGTCAGTGACTGCATTTTGCATCCACTAACTTTACTAATTAAGACAAATAAATGTACAGGGTCAGTGCCTGCCTTTTGCATCCACCAACCCTCCCTGTTGTCTCTGTGATTTACACCTACAAGCTTAGGGTCAGTGACTGCATTGTGCATCCACTAACTATACTAATTGATACAAATAAATGTACAGGGTCAGTACCTGCCTTTTGCATCCACCAACCCTCCCTGTTGTCTCTATGATTCAGACCAACAAGCACAGGGCCAGTGTCTGCATCTTGCATCCACTAACTATACTAATTAAGACAAATAAATGTACAGGGTCAGTGCCTGCATTTTGCATCCATCAACCCTCCCTGTTGTCTCTGTAATTTAGACCTACAAGCACAGGGTCAGTGTCTGCATTTTGCATCCACTAACTATACTAATTAAGACAAATAAATGTACAGGGTCAGTGCCTGCAGTTTGCATCCACCAACCCTCCCTGTTGTCTCTGTGATTTACACCTACAAGCTTAGGGTCAGTGACTGCATTGAGCATCCACTAACTATACTAATTGATACAAATAAATGTACAAGGTCAGTACCTGCCTTTTGCATCCACCAACCCTCCCTGTTGTCTCTGTGATTTACACCTACAAGCTTAGGGTCAGTGACTGCATTTTGCATCCACTAACTATGCTAATTAAGACAAATAAATGTACAGGGTCAGTACCTGCCTTTTGCATCCACCAACCCTCCCTGTTGTCTCTATGATTCAGACCAACAAGCACAGGGTCAGTGTCTGCATTGTGCATCCACTAACTATACTAATTGATACAAATAAATGTACAGGGTCAGTACCTGCATTTTGCATCCACCAACCCTCCCTGTTGTCTCTATGATTCAGACCAACAAGCACAGGGTCAGTGACTGCATTTTGCATCCACTAATTATACTAATTGATACAAATAAATGTACAGGGTCAGTACCTGCCTTTTGCATCCACCAACCCTCCCTGTTGTCTCTGTGATTTACACCTACAAGCTTAGGGTCAGTGTCTGCATTGTGCATCCACTAACTATACTAATTAAGACAAATAAATGTACAGGGTCAGTACCTGCCTTTTGCAGGGCCAGTGTCTGCATCTTGCATCCACTAACTATACTAATTAAGACAAATAAATGTACAGGGTCAGTGCCTGCATTTTGCATCCACCAACCCTCCCTGTTGTCTCTGTAATTTAGACCTACAAGCAGAGGGTCAGTGTCTGCATTTTGCATCCACTAACTATACTAATTGATACAAATAAATGTACAGGGTCAGTGCCTGCAGTTTGCATCCACCAACCCTCCCTGTTGTCTCTGTGATTTACACCTACAAGCACAGGGCCAGTGTCTGCATTTTGCATCCAGTAACTATACTAATTAAGACAAATAAATGTACAGGGTCAGTACCTGCCTTTTGCATCAACCAACCCTCCCAGTTGTCTCTGTGATTTACACCAACAAGCAGAGGATCAGTGTCTGCATTTTGCATCTACTAACTATACTAATTAAGACAAATAAATGTACAGGGTCAGTACCTGCCTTTTGCATCAACCAACCCTCCCTGTTGTCTCTATGATTCAGACCAACAAGCACAGGGCCAGTGTCTGCATTTTGCATCCACTAACTATACTAATTGATACAAATAAATGTACAGGGTCAGTACCTGCCTTTTGCATCCACCAACCCTCCCTGTTGTCTCTATGATTCAGACCAACAAGCACAGGGCCAGTGTCTGCATTTTGCATCCACTAACTATACTAATTGATACAAATAAATGTACAGGGTCAGTACCTGCCTTTTGCATCCACCAACCCTCCCTGTTGTCTCTATGATTCAGACCAACAAGCACAGGGCCAGTGTCTGCATCTTGCATCCACTAACTATACTAATTAAGACAAATAAATGTACAGGGTCAGTGCCTGCATTTTGCATCCACCAACCCTCCCTGTTGTCTCTGTTATTTAGACCTACAAGCAGAGGGTCAGTGTCTGCATTTTGCATCCACTAACTATACTAATTGATACAAATAAATGTACAGGGTCAGTGCCTGCAGTTTGCATCCACCAACCCTCCCTGTTGTCTCTATAATTCAGACCTGCAAGCAGAGGGTCAGTGACTGCATTTTGCATCCACTAACTTTACTAATTAAGACAAATAAATGTACAGGGTCAGTGCCTGCCTTTTGCATCCACCAACCCTCCCTGTTGTCTCTGTGATTTACACCTACAAGCTTAGGGTCAGTGACTGCATTGTGCATCCACTAACTATACTAATTGATACAAATAAATGTACAGGGTCAGTACCTGCCTTTTGCATCCACCAACCCTCCCTGTTGTCTCTATGATTCAGACCAACAAGCACAGGGCCAGTGTCTGCATCTTGCATCCACTAACTATACTAATTAAGACAAATAAATGTACAGGGTCAGTGCCTGCATTTTGCATCCATCAACCCTCCCTGTTGTCTCTGTAATTTAGACCTACAAGCACAGGGTCAGTGTCTGCATTTTGCATCCACTAACTATACTAATTAAGACAAATAAATGTACAGGGTCAGTGCCTGCAGTTTGCATCCACCAACCCTCCCTGTTGTCTCTGTGATTTACACTTACAAGCTTAGGGTCAGTGACTGCATTGTGCATCCACTAACTATACTAATTGATACAAATAAATGTACAAGGTCAGTACCTGCCTTTTGCATCCACCAACCCTCCCTGTTGTCTCTGTGATTTACACCTACAAGCTTAGGGTCAGTGACTGCATTTTGCATCCACTAACTATACTAATTAAGACAAATAAATGTACAGGGTCAGTACCTGCCTTTTGCATCCACCAACCCTCCCTGTTGTCTCTATGATTCAGACCAACAAGCACAGGGTCAGTGTCTGCATTGTGCATCCACTAACTATACTAATTGATACAAATAAATGTACAGGGTCAGTACCTGCATTTTGCATCCACCAACCCTCCCTGTTGTCTCTATGATTCAGACCAACAAGCACGGGGTCAGTGACTGCATTTTGCATCCACTAACTATACTAATTGATACAAATAAATGTACAGGGTCAGTACCTGCCTTTTGCATCCACCAACCCTCCCTGTTGTCTCTGTGATTTACACCTACAAGCTTAGGGTCAGTGTCTGCATTGTGCATCCACTAACTATACTAATTAAGACAAATAAATGTACAGGGTCAGTACCTGCCTTTTGCAGGGCCAGTGTCTGCATCTTGCATCCACTAACTATACTAATTAAGACAAATAAATGTACAGGGTCAGTGCCTGCATTTTGCATCCACCAACCCTCCCTGTTGTCTCTGTAATTTAGACCTACAAGCAGAGGGTCAGTGTCGGCATTTTGCATCCACTAACTATACTAATTGATACAAATAAATGTACAGGGTCAGTGCCTGCAGTTTGCATCCACCAACCCTCCCTGTTGTCTCTGTGATTTACACCTACAAGCACAGGGCCAGTGTCTGCATTTTGCATCCAGTAACTATACTAATTAAGACAAATAAATGTACAGGGTCAGTACCTGCCTTTTGCATCAACCAACCCTCCCAGTTGTCTCTGTGATTTACACCAACAAGCAGAGGATCAGTGTCTGCATTTTGCATCCACTAACTATACTAATTAAGACAAATAAATGTACAGGGTCAGTGGCTGCAGTTTGCATCTACCAACCCTCCCTGTTGTCTCTGTAATTTAGACCTACAAGCACAGGGTCAGTGTCTGCATTGTGCATCCAGCAACTATACTAATTAAGACAAATAAATGTACAGGGTCAGTGCCTGCAGTTTGCATCCACCAACCCTCCCTGTTGTCTCTATAATTCAGACCTAAAAACAGAGGGTCAGTGACTGCATTTTGCATCCACTAACTATACTAATTAAGACAAATAAATGTACAGGGTCAGTACCTGCCTTTTGCATCCACCAACCCTCCCTGTTGTCTCTGTGATTTACACCTACAAGCTTAGGGTCAGTGTCTGCATTGTGCATCCACTAACTATACTAATTGATACAAATAAATGTACAGGGTCAGTGCCTGCAGTTTGCATCCACCAACCCTCCCTGTTGTCTCTGTGATTTACACCTACAAGCACAGGGTCAGTGACTGCATTGTGCATCCACTAACTATACTAATTGATACAAATAAATGTACAGGGTCAGTGCCTGCAGTTTGCATCCACCAACCCTCCCCGTTGTCTCTGTGATTTACATCTACAAGCTTAGGGTCAGTGACTGCATTTTGCATCCACTAACTATACTAATTAAGACAAATAAATGTACAGGGTCAGTACCTGCCTTTTGCATCCACCAACCCTCCCTGTTGTCTCTATGATTCAGACCAACAAGCACAGGGTCAGTGTCTGCATTGTGCATCCACTAACTATACTAATTGATACAAATAAATGTACAGGGTCAGTGCCTGCAGTTTGCATCCACCAACCCTCCCTGTTGTCTCTGTGATTTACACCTACAAGCTTAGGGTCAGTGACTGCATTGTGCATCCACTAACTATACTAATTGATACAAATAAATGTACAGGGTCAGTACCTGCCTTTTGCATCCACCAACCCTCCCTGTTGTCTCTATGATTCAGACCAACAAGCACAGGGTCAGTGTCTGCATTGTGCATCCACTAACTATACTAATTAAGACAAATAAATGTACAGGGTCAGTACCTGCCTTTTGCAGGGCCAGTGTCTGCATCTTGCATCCACTAACTATACTAATTAAGACAAATAAATGTACAGGGTCAGTGCCTGCATTTTGCATCCACCAACCCTCCCTGTTGTCTCTGTAATTTAGACCTACAAGCACAGGGCCAGTGTCTGCATCTTGCATCCACTAACTATACTAATTAAGACAAATAAATGTACAGGGTCAGTGCCTGCATTTTGCATCCACCAACCCTCCCTGTTGTCTCTGTTATTTAGACCTACAAGCAGAGGGTCAGTGTCTGCATTTTGCATCCACTAACTATACTAATTGATACAAATAAATGTACAGGGTCAGTGCCTGCAGTTTGCATCCACCAACCCTCCCTGTTGTCTCTATAATTCAGACCTGCAAGCAGAGGGTCAGTGACTGCATTTTGCATCCACTAACTTTACTAATTAAGACAAATAAATGTACAGGGTCAGTGCCTGCCTTTTGCATCCACCAACCCTCCCTGTTGTCTCTGTGATTTACACCTACAAGCTTAGGGTCAGTGACTGCATTGTGCATCCACTAACTATACTAATTGATACAAATAAATGTACAGGGTCAGTACCTGCCTTTTGCATCCACCAACCCTCCCTGTTGTCTCTATGATTCAGACCAACAAGCACAGGGCCAGTGTCTGCATCTTGCATCCACTAACTATACTAATTAAGACAAATAAATGTACAGGGTCAGTGCCTGCATTTTGCATCCATCAACCCTCCCTGTTGTCTCTGTAATTTAGACCTACAAGCACAGGGTCAGTGTCTGCATTTTGCATCCACTAACTATACTAATTAAGACAAATAAATGTACAGGGTCAGTGCCTGCAGTTTGCATCCACCAACCCTCCCTGTTGTCTCTGTGATTTACACTTACAAGCTTAGGGTCAGTGACTGCATTGTGCATCCACTAACTATACTAATTGATACAAATAAATGTACAAGGTCAGTACCTGCCTTTTGCATCCACCAACCCTCCCTGTTGTCTCTGTGATTTACACCTACAAGCTTAGGGTCAGTGACTGCATTTTGCATCCACTAACTATACTAATTAAGACAAATAAATGTACAGGGTCAGTACCTGCCTTTTGCATCCACCAACCCTCCCTGTTGTCTCTATGATTCAGACCAACAAGCACAGGGTCAGTGTCTGCATTGTGCATCCACTAACTATACTAATTGATACAAATAAATGTACAGGGTCAGTACCTGCATTTTGCATCCACCAACCCTCCCTGTTGTCTCTATGATTCAGACCAACAAGCACGGGGTCAGTGACTGCATTTTGCATCCACTAACTATACTAATTGATACAAATAAATGTACAGGGTCAGTACCTGCCTTTTGCATCCACCAACCCTCCCTGTTGTCTCTGTGATTTACACCTACAAGCTTAGGGTCAGTGTCTGCATTGTGCATCCACTAACTATACTAATTAAGACAAATAAATGTACAGGGTCAGTACCTGCCTTTTGCAGGGCCAGTGTCTGCTTCTTGCATCCACTAACTATACTAATTAAGACAAATAAATGTACAGGGTCAGTGCCTGCATTTTGCATCCACCAACCCTCCCTGTTGTCTCTGTAATTTAGACCTACAAGCAGAGGGTCAGTGTCTGCATTTTGCATCCACTAACTATACTAATTGATACAAATAAATGTACAGGGTCAGTGCCTGCAGTTTGCATCCACCAACCCTCCCTGTTGTCTCTGTGATTTACACCTACAAGCACAGGGCCAGTGTCTGCATTTTGCATCCAGTAACTATACTAATTAAGACAAATAAATGTACAGGGTCAGTACCTGCCTTTTGCATCAACCAACCCTCCCAGTTGTCTCTGTGATTTACACCAACAAGCAGAGGATCAGTGTCTGCATTTTGCATCCACTAACTATACTAATTAAGACAAATAAATGTACAGGGTCAGTGCCTGCAGTTTGCATCTACCAACCCTCCCTGTTGTCTCTGTAATTTAGACCTACAAGCACAGGGTCAGTGTCTGCATTGTGCATCCAGCAACTATACTAATTAAGACAAATAAATGTACAGGGTCAGTGCCTGCAGTTTGCATCCACCAACCCTCCCTGTTGTCTCTATAATTCAGACCTAAAAACAGAGGGTCAGTGACTGCATTTTGCATCCACTAACTATACTAATTAAGACAAATAAATGTACAGGGTCAGTACCTGCCTTTTGCATCCACCAACCCTCCCTGTTGTCTCTGTGATTTACACCTACAAGCTTAGGGTCAGTGTCTGCATTGTGCATCCACTAACTATACTAATTGATACAAATAAATGTACAGGGTCAGTGCCTGCAGTTTGCATCCACCAACCCTCCCTGTTGTCTCTGTGATTTACACCTACAAGCACAGGGTCAGTGACTGCATTGTGCATCCACTAACTATACTAATTGATACAAATAAATGTACAGGGTCAGTGCCTGCAGTTTGCATCCACCAACCCTCCCCGTTGTCTCTGTGATTTACACCTACAAGCTTAGGGTCAGTGACTGCATTTTGCATCCACTAACTATACTAATTAAGACAAATAAATGTACAGGGTCAGTACCTGCCTTTTGCATCCACCAACCCTCCCTGTTGTCTCTATGATTCAGACCAACAAGCACAGGGTCAGTGTCTGCATTGGGCATCCACTAACTATACTAATTGATACAAATAAATGTACAGGGTCAGTGCCTGCAGTTTGCATCCACCAACCCTCCCTGTTGTCTCTGTGATTTACACCTACAAGCACAGGGTCAGTGACTGCATTGTGCATCCACTAACTATACTAATTGATACAAATAAATGTACAGGGTCAGTGCCTGCAGTTTGCATCCACCAACCCTCCCCGTTGTCTCTGTGATTTACACCTACAAGCTTAGGGTCAGTGACTGCATTGTGCATCCACTAACTATACTAATTGATACAAATAAATGTACAGGGTCAGTACCTGCCTTTTGCATCCACCAACCCTCCCTGTTGTCTCTATGATTCAGACCAACAAGCACAGGGCCAGTGTCTGCATTTTGCATCCACTAACTATACTAATTGATACAAATAAATGTACAGGGTCAGTACCTGCCTTTTGCACCCACCAACCCTCCCTGTTGTCTCTATGATTCAGACCAACAAGCACAGGGCCAGTGTCTGCATTTTGCATCCACTAACTATACTAATTGATACAAATAAATGTACAGGGTCAGTACCTGCCTTTTGCATCCACCAACCCTCCCTGTTGTCTCTATGATTCAGACCAACAAGCACAGGGCCAGTGTCTGCATCTTGCATCCACTAACTATACTAATTAAGACAAATAAATGTACAGGGTCAGTGCCTGCATTTTGCATCCACCAACCCTCCCTGTTGTCTCTGTAATTTAGACCTACAAGCAGAGGGTCAGTGTCTGCATTTTGCATTCACTAACTATACTAATTGATACAAATAAATGTACAGGGTCAGTGCCTGCAGTTTGCATCCACCAACCCTCCCTGTTGTCTCTATAATTCAGACCTGCAAGCAGAGGGTCAGTGACTGCATTTTGCATCCACTAACTTTACTAATTAAGACAAATAAATGTACAGGGTCAGTGCCTGCCTTTTGCATCCACCAACCCTCCCTGTTGTCTCTGTGATTTACACCTACAAGCTTAGGGTCAGTGACTGCATTGTGCATCCACTAACTATACTAATTGATACAAATAAATGTACAGGGTCAGTACCTGCCTTTTGCATCCACCAACCCTCCCTGTTGTCTCTATGATTCAGACCAACAAGCACAGGGCCAGTGTCTGCATCTTGCATCCACTAACTATACTAATTAAGACAAATAAATGTACAGGGTCAGTGCCTGCATTTTGCATCCATCAACCCTCCCTGTTGTCTCTGTAATTTAGACCTACAAGCACAGGGTCAGTGTCTGCATTTTGCATCCACTAACTATACTAATTAAGACAAATAAATGTACAGGGTCAGTGCCTGCAGTTTGCATCCACCAACCCTCCCTGTTGTCTCTGTGATTTACACCTACAAGCTTAGGGTCAGTGACTGCATTGTGCATCCACTAACTATACTAATTGATACAAATAAATGTACAAGGTCAGTACCTGCCTTTTGCATCCACCAACCCTCCCTGTTGTCTCTGTGATTTACACCTACAAGCTTAGGGTCAGTGACTGCATTTTGCATCCACTAACTATACTAATTAAGACAAATAAATGTACAGGGTCAGTACCTGCCTTTTGCATCCACCAACCCTCCCTGTTGTCTCTATGATTCAGACCAACAAGCACAGGGTCAGTGTCTGCATTGTGCATCCACTAACTATACTAATTGATACAAATAAATGTACAGGGTCAGTACCTGCATTTTGCATCCACCAACCCTCCCTGTTGTCTCTATGATTCAGACCAACAAGCACAGGGTCAGTGACTGCATTTTGCATCCACTAACTATACTAATTGATACAAATAAATGTACAGGGTCAGTACCTGCCTTTTGCATCCACCAATCCTCCCTGTTGTCTCTGTGATTTACACCTACAAGCTTAGGGTCAGTGTCTGCATTGTGCATCCACTAACTATACTAATTAAGACAAATAAATGTACAGGGTCAGTACCTGCCTTTTGCAGGGCCAGTGTCTGCATCTTGTATCCACTAACTATACTAATTAAGACAAATAAATGTACAGGGTCAGTGCCTGCATTTTGCATCCACCAACCCTCCCTGTTGTCTCTGTAATTTAGACCTACAAGCAGAGGGTCAGTGTCTGCATTTTGCATCCACTAACTATACTAATTGATACAAATAAATGTACAGGGTCAGTGCCTGCAGTTTGCATCCACCAACCCTCCCTGTTGTCTCTGTGATTTACACCTACAAGCACAGGGCCAGTGTCTGCATTTTGCATCCAGTAACTATACTAATTTAGACAAATAAATGTACAGGGTCAGTACCTGCCTTTTGCATCAACCAACCCTCCCAGTTGTCTCTGTGATTTACACCAACAAGCAGAGGATCAGTGTCTGCATTTTGCATCCACTAACTATACTAATTAAGACAAATAAATGTACAGGGTCAGTACCTGCCTTTTGCATCCACCAACCCTCCCTGTTGTCTCTGTGATTTACACCTACAAGCTTAGGGTCAGTGTCTGCATTGTGCATCCACTAACTATACTAATTGATACAAATAAATGTACAGGGTCAGTGCCTGCAGTTTGCATCCACCAACCCTCCCTGTTGTCTCTGTGATTTACACCTACAAGCACAGGGTCAGTGACTGCATTGTGCATCCACTAACTATACTAATTGATACAAATAAATGTACAGGGTCAGTGCCTGCAGTTTGCATCCACCAACCCTCCCCGTTGTCTCTGTGATTTACACCTACAAGCTTAGGGTCAGTGACTGCATTTTGCATCCACTAACTATACTAATTAAGACAAATAAATGTACAGGGTCAGTACCTGCCTTTTGCATCCACCAACCCTCCCTGTTGTCTCTATGATTCAGACCAACAAGCACAGGGTCAGTGTCTGCATTGTGCATCCACTAACTATACTAATTGATACAAATAAATGTACAGGGTCAGTGCCTGCAGTTTGCATCCACCAACCCTCCCTGTTGTCTCTGTGATTTACACCTACAAGCTTAGGGTCAGTGACTGCATTGTGCATCCACTAACTATACTAATTGATACAAATAAATGTACAGGGTCAGTACCTGCCTTTTGCATCCACCAACCCTCCCTGTTGTCTCTATGATTCAGACCAACAAGCACAGGGCCAGTGTCTGCATTTTGCATCCACTAACTATACTAATTGATACAAATAAATGTACAGGGTCAGTACCTGCCTTTTGCATCCACCAACCCTCCCTGTTGTCTCTATGATTCAGACCAACAAGCACAGGGCCAGTGTCTGCATTTTGCATCCACTAACTATACTAATTGATACAAATAAATGTACAGGGTCAGTACCTGCCTTTTGCATCCACCAACCCTCCCTGTTGTCTCTATGATTCAGACCAACAAGCACAGGGCCAGTGTCTGCATCTTGCATCCACTAACTGTACTAATTAAGACAAATAAATGTACAGGGTCAGTGCCTGCATTTTGCATCCACCAACCCTCCCTGTTGTCTCTGTAATTTAGACCTACAAGCAGAGGGTCAGTGTCTGCATTTTGCATTCACTAACTATACTAATTGATACAAATAAATGTACAGGGTCAGTGCCTGCAGTTTGCATCCACCAACCCTCCCTGTTGTCTCTATAATTCAGACCTGTAAGCAGAGGGTCAGTGACTGCATTTTGCATCCACTAACTTTACTAATTAAGACAAATAAATGTACAGGGTCAGTGCCTGCCTTTTGCATCCACCAACCCTCCCTGTTGTCTCTGTGATTTACACCTACAAGCTTAGGGTCAGTGACTGCATTGTGCATCCACTAACTATACTAATTGATACAAATAAATGTACAGGGTCAGTACCTGCCTTTTGCATCCACCAACCCTCCCTGTTGTCTCTATGATTCAGACCAACAAGCACAGGGCCAGTGTCTGCATCTTGCATCCACTAACTATACTAATTAAGACAAATAAATGTACAGGGTCAGTGCCTGCATTTTGCATCCATCAACCCTCCCTGTTGTCTCTGTAATTTAGACCTACAAGCACAGGGTCAGTGTCTGCATTTTGCATCCACTAACTATACTAATTAAGACAAATAAATGTACAGGGTCAGTGCCTGCAGTTTGCATCCACCAACCCTCCCTGTTGTCTCTGTGATTTACACCTACAAGCTTAGGGTCAGTGACTGCATTGTGCATCCACTAACTATACTAATTGATACAAATAAATGTACAAGGTCAGTACCTGCCTTTTGCATCCACCAACCCTCCCTGTTGTCTCTGTGATTTACACCTACAAGCTTAGGGTCAGTGACTGCATTTTGCATCCACTAACTATACTAATTAAGACAAATAAATGTACAGGGTCAGTACCTGCCTTTTGCATCCACCAACCCTCCCTGTTGTCTCTATGATTCAGACCAACAAGCACAGGGTCAGTGTCTGCATTGTGCATCCACTAACTATACTAATTGATACAAATAAATGTACAGGGTCAGTACCTGCATTTTGCATCCACCAACCCTCCCTGTTGTCTCTATGATTCAGACCAACAAGCACAGGGTCAGTGACTGCATTTTGCATCCACTAACTATACTAATTGATACAAATAAATGTACAGGGTCAGTACCTGCCTTTTGCATCCACCAACCCTCCCTGTTGTCTCTGTGATTTACACCTACAAGCTTAGGGTCAGTGTCTGCATTGTGCATCCACTAACTATACTAATTAAGACAAATAAATGTACAGGGTCAGTACCTGCCTTTTGCAGGGCCAGTGTCTGCATCTTGCATCCACTAACTATACTAATTAAGACAAATAAATGTACAGGGTCAGTGCCTGCATTTTGCATCCACCAACCCTCCCTGTTGTCTCTGTAATTTAGACCTACAAGCAGAGGGTCAGTGTCTGCATTTTGCATCCACTAACTATACTAATTGATACAAATAAATGTACAGGGTCAGTGCCTGCAGTTTGCATCCACCAACCCTCCCTGTTGTCTCTGTGATTTACACCTACAAGCACAGGGCCAGTGTCTGCATTTTGCATCCAGTAACTATACTAATTTAGACAAATAAATGTACAGGGTCAGTACCTGCCTTTTGCATCAACCAACCCTCCCAGTTGTCTCTGTGATTTACACCAACAAGCAGAGGATCAGTGTCTGCATTTTGCATCCACTAACTATACTAATTAAGACAAATAAATGTACAGGGTCAGTACCTGCCTTTTGCATCCACCAACCCTCCCTGTTGTCTCTATGATTCAGACCAACAAGCACAGGGTCAGTGTCTGCATTGTGCATCCACTAACTATACTAATTGATACAAATAAATGTACAGGGTCAGTACCTGCATTTTGCATCCACCAACCCTCCCTGTTGTCTCTATGATTCAGACCAACAAGCACAGGGTCAGTGTCTGCATTGTGCATCCACTAACTATACTAATTGATACAAATAAATGTACAGGGTCAGTGCCTGCAGTTTGCATCCACCAACCCTCCCTGTTGTCTCTGTGATTTACACCTACAAGCTTAGGGTCAGTGACTGCATTGTGCATCCACTAACTATACTAATTGATACAAATAAATGTACAGGGTCAGTACCTGCCTTTTGCATCCACCAACCCTCCCTGTTGTCTCTATGATTCAGACCAACAAGCACAGGGTCAGTGTCTGCATTGTGCATCCACTAACTATACTAATTGATACAAATAAATGTACAGGGTCAGTACCTGCCTTTTGCATCCACCAACCCTCCCTGTTGTCTCTGTGATTTACACCTACAAGCTTAGGGTCAGTGTCTGCATTGTGCATCCACTAACTATACTAATTAAGACAAATAAATGTACAGGGTCAGTACCTGCCTTTTGCAGGGCCAGTGTCTGCATCTTGCATCCACTAACTATACTAATTAAGACAAATAAATGTACAGGGTCAGTGCCTGCATTTTGCATCCACCAACCCTCCCTGTTGTCTCTGTAATTTAGACCTACAAGCAGAGGGTCAGTGTCTGCATTTTGCATCCACTAACTATACTAATTGATACAAATAAATGTACAGGGTCAGTGCCTGCAGTTTGCATCCACCAACCCTCCCTGTTGTCTCTGTGATTTACACCTACAAGCACAGGGCCAGTGTCTGCATTTTGCATCCAGTAACTATACTAATTAAGACAAATAAATGTACAGGGTCAGTACCTGCCTTTTGCATCAACCAACCCTCCCAGTTGTCTCTGTGATTTACACCAACAAGCAGAGGATCAGTGTCTGCATTTTGCATCCACTAACTATACTAATTAAGACAAATAAATGTACAGGGTCAGTGCCTGCAGTTTGCATCTACCAACCCTCCCTGTTGTCTCTGTAATTTAGACCTACAAGCACAGGGTCAGTGTCTGCATTGTGCATCCAGCAACTATACTAATTAAGACAAATAAATGTACAGGGTCAGTGCCTGCAGTTTGCATCCACCAACCCTCCCTGTTGTCTCTATAATTCAGACCTAAAAACAGAGGGTCAGTGACTGCATTTTGCATCCACTAACTATACTAATTAAGACAAATAAATGTACAGGGTCAGTACCTGCCTTTTGCATCCACCAACCCTCCCTGTTGTCTCTGTGATTTACACCTACAAGCTTAGGGTCAGTGTCTGCATTGTGCATCCACTAACTATACTAATTGATACAAATAAATGTACAGGGTCAGTGCCTGCAGTTTGCATCCACCAACCCTCCCTGTTGTCTCTGTGATTTACACCTACAAGCACAGGGTCAGTGACTGCATTGTGCATCCACTAACTATACTAATTGATACAAATAAATGTACAGGGTCAGTGCCTGCAGTTTGCATCCACCAACCCTCCCCGTTGTCTCTGTGATTTACACCTACAAGCTTAGGGTCAGTGACTGCATTTTGCATCCACTAACTATACTAATTAAGACAAATAAATGTACAGGGTCAGTACCTGCCTTTTGCATCCACCAACCCTCCCTGTTGTCTCTATGATTCAGACCAACAAGCACAGGGTCAGTGTCTGCATTGGGCATCCACTAACTATACTAATTGATACAAATAAATGTACAGGGTCAGTGCCTGCAGTTTGCATCCACCAACCCTCCCTGTTGTCTCTGTGATTTACACCTACAAGCTTAGGGTCAGTGACTGCATTGTGCATCCACTAACTATACTAATTGATACAAATAAATGTACAGGGTCAGTACCTGCCTTTTGCATCCACCAACCCTCCCTGTTGTCTCTATGATTCAGACCAACAAGCACAGGGCCAGTGTCTGCATTTTGCATCCACTAACTATACTAATTGATACAAATAAATGTACAGGGTCAGTACCTGCCTTTTGCATCCACCAACCCTCCCTGTTGTCTCTATGATTCAGACCAACAAGCACAGGGCCAGTGTCTGCATTTTGCATCCACTAACTATACTAATTGATACAAATAAATGTACAGGGTCAGTACCTGCCTTTTGCATCCACCAACCCTCCCTGTTGTCTCTATGATTCAGACCAACAAGCACAGGGCCAGTGTCTGCATCTTGCATCCACTAACTATACTAATTAAGACAAATAAATGTACAGGGTCAGTGCCTGCATTTTGCATCCACCAACCCTCCCTGTTGTCTCTGTAATTTAGACCTACAAGCAGAGGGTCAGTGTCTGCATTTTGCATTCACTAACTATACTAACTGATACAAATAAATGTACAGGGTCAGTGCCTGCAGTTTGCATCCACCAACCCTCCCTGTTGTCTCTATAATTCAGACCTGCAAGCAGAGGGTCAGTGACTGCATTTTGCATCCACTAACTTTACTAATTAAGACAAATAAATGTACAGGGTCAGTGCCTGCCTTTTGCATCCACCAACCCTCCCTGTTGTCTCTGTGATTTACACCTACAAGCTTAGGGTCAGTGACTGCATTGTGCATCCACTAACTATACTAATTGATACAAATAAATGTACAGGGTCAGTACCTGCCTTTTGCATCCACCAACCCTCCCTGTTGTCTCTATGATTCAGACCAACAAGCACAGGGCCAGTGTCTGCATCTTGCATCCACTAACTATACTAATTAAGACAAATAAATGTACAGGGTCAGTGCCTGCATTTTGCATCCATCAACCCTCCCTGTTGTCTCTGTAATTTAGACCAACAAGCACAGGGTCAGTGTCTGCATTTTGCATCCACTAACTATACTAATTAAGACAAATAAATGTACAGGGTCAGTGCCTGCAGTTTGCATCCACCAACCCTCCCTGTTGTCTCTGTGATTTACACCTACAAGCTTAGGGTCAGTGACTGCATTGTGCATCCACTAACTATACTAATTGATACAAATAAATGTACAAGGTCAGTACCTGCCTTTTGCATCCACCAACCCTCCCTGTTGTCTCTGTGATTTACACCTACAAGCTTAGGGTCAGTGACTGCATTTTGCATCCACTAACTATACTAATTAAGACAAATAAATGTACAGGGTCAGTACCTGCCTTTTGCATCCACCAACCCTCCCTGTTGTCTCTATGATTCAGACCAACAAGCACAGGGTCAGTGTCTGCATTGTGCATCCACTAACTATACTAATTGATACAAATAAATGTACAGGGTCAGTACCTGCATTTTGCATCCACCAACCCTCCCTGTTGTCTCTATGATTCAGACCAACAAGCACAGGGTCAGTGACTGCATTTTGCATCCACTAACTATACTAATTGATACAAATAAATGTACAGGGTCAGTACCTGCCTTTTGCATCCACCAACCCTCCCTGTTGTCTCTGTGATTTACACCTACAAGCTTAGGGTCAGTGTCTGCATTGTGCATCCACTAACTATACTAATTAAGACAAATAAATGTACAGGGTCAGTACCTGCCTTTTGCAGGGCCAGTGTCTGCATCTTGCATCCACTAACTATACTAATTAAGACAAATAAATGTACAGGGTCAGTGCCTGCATTTTGCATCCACCAACCCTCCCTGTTGTCTCTGTAATTTAGACCTACAAGCAGAGGGTCAGTGTCTGCATTTTGCATCCACTAACTATACTAATTGATACAAATAAATGTACAGGGTCAGTGCCTGCAGTTTGCATCCACCAACCCTCCCTGTTGTCTCTGTGATTTACACCTACAAGCACAGGGCCAGTGTCTGCATTTTGCATCCAGTAACTATACTAATTTAGACAAATAAATGTACAGGGTCAGTACCTGCCTTTTGCATCAACCAACCCTCCCAGTTGTCTCTGTGATTTACACCAACAAGCAGAGGATCAGTGTCTGCATTTTGCATCCACTAACTATACTAATTAAGACAAATAAATGTACAGGGTCAGTACCTGCCTTTTGCATCCACCAACCCTCCCTGTTGTCTCTGTGATTTACACCTACAAGCTTAGGGTCAGTGTCTGCATTGTGCATCCACTAACTATACTAATTGATACAAATAAATGTACAGGGTCAGTGCCTGCAGTTTGCATCCACCAACCCTCCCTGTTGTCTCTGTGATTTACACCTACAAGCACAGGGTCAGTGACTGCATTGTGCATCCACTAACTATACTAATTGATACAAATAAATGTACAGGGTCAGTGCCTGCAGTTTGCATCCACCAACCCTCCCTGTTGTCTCTGTGATTTACACCTACAAGCTTAGGGTCAGTGACTGCATTTTGCATCCACTAACTATACTAATTAAGACAAATAAATGTACAGGGTCAGTACCTGCCTTTTGCATCCACCAACCCTCCCTGTTGTCTCTATGATTCAGACCAACAAGCACAGGGTCAGTGTCTGCATTGTGCATCCACTAACTATACTAATTGATACAAATAAATGTACAGGGTCAGTGCCTGCAGTTTGCATCCACCAACCCTCCCTGTTGTCTCTGTGATTTACACCTACAAGCTTAGGGTCAGTGACTGCATTGTGCATCCACTAACTATACTAATTGATACAAATAAATGTACAGGGTCAGTACCTGCCTTTTGCATCCACCAACCCTCCCTGTTGTCTCTATGATTCAGACCAACAAGCACAGGGCCAGTGTCTGCATTTTGCATCCACTAACTATACTAATTGATACAAATAAATGTACAGGGTCAGTACCTGCCTTTTGCATCCACCAACCCTCCCTGTTGTCTCTATGATTCAGACCAACAAGCACAGGGCCAGTGTCTGCATTTTGCATCCACTAACTATACTAATTGATACAAATAAATGTACAGGGTCAGTACCTGCCTTTTGCATCCACCAACCCTCCCTGTTGTCTCTATGATTCAGACCAACAAGCACAGGGCCAGTGTCTGCATCTTGCATCCACTAACTATACTAATTAAGACAAATAAATGTACAGGGTCAGTGCCTGCATTTTGCATCCACCAACCCTCCCTGTTGTCTCTGTAATTTAGACCTACAAGCAGAGGGTCAGTGTCTGCATTTTGCATTCACTAACTATACTAATTGATACAAATAAATGTACAGGGTCAGTGCCTGCAGTTTGCATCCACCAACCCTCCCTGTTGTCTCTATAATTCAGACCTGCAAGCAGAGGGTCAGTGACTGCATTTTGCATCCACTAACTTTACTAATTAAGACAAATAAATGTACAGGGTCAGTGCCTGCCTTTTGCATCCACCAACCCTCCCTGTTGTCTCTGTGATTTACACCTACAAGCTTAGGGTCAGTGACTGCATTGTGCATCCACTAACTATACTAATTGATACAAATAAATGTACAGGGTCAGTACCTGCCTTTTGCATCCACCAACCCTCCCTGTTGTCTCTATGATTCAGACCAACAAGCACAGGGCCAGTGTCTGCATCTTGCATCCACTAACTATACTAATTAAGACAAATAAATGTACAGGGTCAGTGCCTGCATTTTGCATCCATCAACCCTCCCTGTTGTCTCTGTAATTTAGACCTACAAGCACAGGGTCAGTGTCTGCATTTTGCATCCACTAACTATACTAATTAAGACAAATAAATGTACAGGGTCAGTGCCTGCAGTTTGCATCCACCAACCCTCCCTGTTGTCTCTGTGATTTACACCTACAAGCTTAGGGTCAGTGACTGCATTGTGCATCCACTAACTATACTAATTGATACAAATAAATGTACAAGGTCAGTACCTGCCTTTTGCATCCACCAACCCTCCCTGTTGTCTCTGTGATTTACACCTACAAGCTTAGGGTCAGTGACTGCATTTTGCATCCACTAACTATACTAATTAAGACAAATAAATGTACAGGGTCAGTACCTGCCTTTTGCATCCACCAACCCTCCCTGTTGTCTCTATGATTCAGACCAACAAGCACAGGGTCAGTGTCTGCATTGTGCATCCACTAACTATACTAATTGATACAAATAAATGTACAGGGTCAGTGCCTGCCTTTTGCATCCACCAACCCTCCCTGTTGTCTCTGTGATTTACACCTACAAGCTTAGGGTCAGTGACTGCATTGTGCATCCACTAACTATACTAATTGATACAAATAAATGTACAGGGTCAGTACCTGCCTTTTGCATCCACCAACCCTCCCTGTTGTCTCTATGATTCAGACCAACAAGCACAGGGCCAGTGTCTGCATCTTGCATCCACTAACTATACTAATTAAGACAAATAAATGTACAGGGTCAGTGCCTGCATTTTGCATCCATCAACCCTCCCTGTTGTCTCTGTAATTTAGACCTACAAGCACAGGGTCAGTGTCTGCATTTTGCATCCACTAACTATACTAATTAAGACAAATAAATGTACAGGGTCAGTGCCTGCAGTTTGCATCCACCAACCCTCCCTGTTGTCTCTGTGATTTACACCTACAAGCTTAGGGTCAGTGACTGCATTGTGCATCCACTAACTATACTAATTGATACAAATAAATGTACAAGGTCAGTACCTGCCTTTTGCATCCACCAACCCTCCCTGTTGTCTCTGTGATTTACACCTACAAGCTTAGGGTCAGTGACTGCATTTTGCATCCACTAACTATACTAATTAAGACAAATAAATGTACAGGGTCAGTACCTGCCTTTTGCATCCACCAACCCTCCCTGTTGTCTCTATGATTCAGACCAACAAGCACAGGGTCAGTGTCTGCATTGTGCATCCACTAACTATACTAATTGATACAAATAAATGTACAGGGTCAGTACCTGCATTTTGCATCCACCAACCCTCCCTGTTGTCTCTATGATTCAGACCAACAAGCACAGGGTCAGTGACTGCATTTTGCATCCACTAACTATACTAATTGATACAAATAAATGTACAGGGTCAGTACCTGCCTTTTGCATCCACCAACCCTCCCTGTTGTCTCTGTGATTTACACCTACAAGCTTAGGGTCAGTGTCTGCATTGTGCATCCACTAACTATACTAATTAAGACAAATAAATGTACAGGGTCAGTACCTGCCTTTTGCAGGGCCAGTGTCTGCATCTTGCATCCACTAACTATACTAATTAAGACAAATAAATGTACAGGGTCAGTGCCTGCATTTTGCATCCACCAACCCTCCCTGTTGTCTCTGTAATTTAGACCTACAAGCAGAGGGTCAGTGTCTGCATTTTGCATCCACTAACTATACTAATTGATACAAATAAATGTACAGGGTCAGTGCCTGCAGTTTGCATCCACCAACCCTCCCTGTTGTCTCTGTGATTTACACCTACAAGCACAGGGCCAGTGTCTGCATTTTGCATCCAGTAACTATACTAATTTAGACAAATAAATGTACAGGGTCAGTACCTGCCTTTTGCATCAACCAACCCTCCCAGTTGTCTCTGTGATTTACACCAACAAGCAGAGGATCAGTGTCTGCATTTTGCATCCACTAACTATACTAATTAAGACAAATAAATGTACAGGGTCAGTACCTGCCTTTTGCATCCACCAACCCTCCCTGTTGTCTCTATGATTCAGACCAACAAGCACAGGGTCAGTGTCTGCATTGTGCATCCACTAACTATACTAATTGATACAAATAAATGTACAGGGTCAGTACCTGCATTTTGCATCCACCAACCCTCCCTGTTGTCTCTATGATTCAGACCAACAAGCACAGGGTCAGTGTCTGCATTGTGCATCCACTAACTATACTAATTGATACAAATAAATGTACAGGGTCAGTGCCTGCAGTTTGCATCCACCAACCCTCCCTGTTGTCTCTGTGATTTACACCTACAAGCTTAGGGTCAGTGTCTGCATTGTGCATCCACTAACTATACTAATTGATACAAATAAATGTACAGGGTCAGTACCTGCCTTTTGCATCCACCAACCCTCCCTGTTGTCTCTATGATTCAGACCAACAAGCACAGGGTCAGTGTCTGCATTGTGCATCCACTAACTATACTAATTGATACAAATAAATGTACAGGGTCAGTACCTGCCTTTTGCATCCACCAACCCTCCCTGTTGTCTCTGTGATTTACACCTACAAGCTTAGGGTCAGTGTCTGCATTGTGCATCCACTAACTATACTAATTAAGACAAATAAATGTACAGGGTCAGTACCTGCCTTTTGCAGGGCCAGTGTCTGCATCTTGCATCCACTAACTATACTAATTAAGACAAATAAATGTACAGGGTCAGTGCCTGCATTTTGCATCCACCAACCCTCCCTGTTGTCTCTGTAATTTAGACCTACAAGCAGAGGGTCAGTGTCTGCATTTTGCATCCACTAACTATACTAATTGATACAAATAAATGTACAGGGTCAGTGCCTGCAGTTTGCATCCACCAACCCTCCCTGTTGTCTCTGTGATTTACACCTACAAGCACAGGGCCAGTGTCTGCATTTTGCATCCAGTAACTATACTAATTAAGACAAATAAATGTACAGGGTCAGTACCTGCCTTTTGCATCAACCAACCCTCCCAGTTGTCTCTGTGATTTACACCAACAAGCAGAGGATCAGTGTCTGCATTTTGCATCCACTAACTATACTAATTAAGACAAATAAATGTACAGGGTCAGTGCCTGCAGTTTGCATCTACCAACCCTCCCTGTTGTCTCTGTAATTTAGACCTACAAGCACAGGGTCAGTGTCTGCATTGTGCATCCAGCAACTATACTAATTAAGACAAATAAATGTACAGGGTCAGTGCCTGCAGTTTGCATCCACCAACCCTCCCTGTTGTCTCTATAATTCAGACCTAAAAACAGAGGGTCAGTGACTGCATTTTGCATCCACTAACTATACTAATTAAGACAAATAAATGTACAGGGTCAGTACCTGCCTTTTGCATCCACCAACCCTCCCTGTTGTCTCTGTGATTTACACCTACAAGCTTAGGGTCAGTGTCTGCATTGTGCATCCACTAACTATACTAATTGATACAAATAAATGTACAGGGTCAGTGCCTGCAGTTTGCATCCACCAACCCTCCCTGTTGTCTCTGTGATTTACACCTACAAGCACAGGGTCAGTGACTGCATTGTGCATCCACTAACTATACTAATTGATACAAATAAATGTACAGGGTCAGTGCCTGCAGTTTGCATCCACCAACCCTCCCCGTTGTCTCTGTGATTTACACCTACAAGCTTAGGGTCAGTGACTGCATTTTGCATCCACTAACTATACTAATTAAGACAAATAAATGTACAGGGTCAGTACCTGCCTTTTGCATCCACCAACCCTCCCTGTTGTCTCTATGATTCAGACCAACAAGCACAGGGTCAGTGTCTGCATTGGGCATCCACTAACTATACTAATTGATACAAATAAATGTACAGGGTCAGTGCCTGCAGTTTGCATCCACCAACCCTCCCTGTTGTCTCTGTGATTTACACCTACAAGCTTAGGGTCAGTGACTGCATTGTGCATCCACTAACTATACTAATTGATACAAATAAATGTACAGGGTCAGTACCTGCCTTTTGCATCCACCAACCCTCCCTGTTGTCTCTATGATTCAGACCAACAAGCACAGGGCCAGTGTCTGCATTTTGCATCCACTAACTATACTAATTGATACAAATAAATGTACAGGGTCAGTACCTGCCTTTTGCATCCACCAACCCTCCCTGTTGTCTCTATGATTCAGACCAACAAGCACAGGGCCAGTGTCTGCATTTTGCATCCACTAACTATACTAATTGATACAAATAAATGTACAGGGTCAGTACCTGCCTTTTGCATCCACCAACCCTCCCTGTTGTCTCTATGATTCAGACCAACAAGCACAGGGCCAGTGTCTGCATCTTGCATCCACTAACTATACTAATTTAGACAAATAAATGTACAGGGTCAGTGCCTGCATTTTGCATCCACCAACCCTCCCTGTTGTCTCTGTAATTTAGACCTACAAGCAGAGGGTCAGTGTCTGCATTTTGCATTCACTAACTATACTAATTGATACAAATAAATGTACAGGGTCAGTGCCTGCAGTTTGCATCCACCAACCCTCCCTGTTGTCTCTATAATTCAGACCTGCAAGCAGAGGGTCAGTGACTGCATTTTGCATCCACTAACTTTACTAATTAAGACAAATAAATGTACAGGGTCAGTGCCTGCCTTTTGCATCCACCAACCCTCCCTGTTGTCTCTGTGATTTACACCTACAAGCTTAGGGTCAGTGACTGCATTGTGCATCCACTAACTATACTAATTGATACAAATAAATGTACAGGGTCAGTACCTGCCTTTTGCATCCACCAACCCTCCCTGTTGTCTCTATGATTCAGACCAACAAGCACAGGGCCAGTGTCTGCATCTTGCATCCACTAACTATACTAATTAAGACAAATAAATGTACAGGGTCAGTGCCTGCATTTTGCATCCATCAACCCTCCCTGTTGTCTCTGTAATTTAGACCTACAAGCACAGGGTCAGTGTCTGCATTTTGCATCCACTAACTATACTAATTAAGACAAATAAATGTACAGGGTCAGTGCCTGCAGTTTGCATCCACCAACCCTCCCTGTTGTCTCTGTGATTTACACCTACAAGCTTAGGGTCAGTGACTGCATTGTGCATCCACTAACTATACTAATTGATACAAATAAATGTACAAGGTCAGTACCTGCCTTTTGCATCCACCAACCCTCCCTGTTGTCTCTGTGATTTACACCTACAAGCTTAGGGTCAGTGACTGCATTTTGCATCCACTAACTATACTAATTAAGACAGATAAATGTACAGGGTCAGTACCTGCCTTTTGCATCCACCAACCCTCCCTGTTGTCTCTATGATTCAGACCAACAAGCACAGGGTCAGTGTCTGCATTGTGCATCCACTAACTATACAAATTGATACAAATAAATGTACAGGGTCAGTACCTGCATTTTGCATCCACCAACCCTCCCTGTTGTCTCTATGATTCAGACCAACAAGCACAGGGTCAGTGACTGCATTTTGCATCCACTAACTATACTAATTGATACAAATAAATGTACAGGGTCAGTACCTGCCTTTTGCATCCACCAACCCTCCCTGTTGTCTCTGTGATTTACACCTACAAGCTTAGGGTCAGTGTCTGCATTGTGCATCCACTAACTATACTAATTAAGACAAATAAATGTACAGGGTCAGTACCTGCCTTTTGCAGGGCCAGTGTCTGCATCTTGTATCCACTAACTATACTAATTAAGACAAATAAATGTACAGGGTCAGTGCCTGCATTTTGCATCCACCAACCCTCCCTGTTGTCTCTGTAATTTAGACCTACAAGCAGAGGGTCAGTGTCTGCATTTTGCATCCACTAACTATACTAATTGATACAAATAAATGTACAGGGTCAGTGCCTGCAGTTTGCATCCACCAACCCTCCCTGTTGTCTCTGTGATTTACACCTACAAGCACAGGGCCAGTGTCTGCATTTTGCATCCAGTAACTATACTAATTTAGACAAATAAATGTACAGGGTCAGTACCTGCCTTTTGCATCAACCAACCCTCCCAGTTGTCTCTGTGATTTACACCAACAAGCAGAGGATCAGTGTCTGCATTTTGCATCCACTAACTATACTAATTAAGACAAATAAATGTACAGGGTCAGTACCTGCCTTTTGCATCCACCAACCCTCCCTGTTGTCTCTGTGATTTACACCTACAAGCTCAGGGTCAGTGTCTGCATTGTGCATCCACTAACTATACTAATTGATACAAATAAATGTACAGGGTCAGTGCCTGCAGTTTGCATCCACCAACCCTCCCTGTTGTCTCTGTGATTTACACCTACAAGCACAGGGTCAGTGACTGCATTGTGCATCCACTAACTATACTAATTGATACAAATAAATGTACAGGGTCAGTGCCTGCAGTTTGCATCCACCAACCCTCCCCGTTGTCTCTGTGATTTACACCTACAAGCTTAGGGTCAGTGACTGCATTTTGCATCCACTAACTATACTAATTAAGACAAATAAATGTACAGGGTCAGTACCTGCCTTTTGCATCCACCAACCCTCCCTGTTGTCTCTATGATTCAGACCAACAAGCACAGGGTCAGTGTCTGCATTGTGCATCCACTAACTATACTAATTGATACAAATAAATGTACAGGGTCAGTGCCTGCAGTTTGCATCCACCAACCCTCCCTGTTGTCTCTGTGATTTACACCTACAAGCTTAGGGTCAGTGACTGCATTGTGCATCCACTAACTATACTAATTGATACAAATAAATGTACAGGGTCAGTACCTGCCTTTTGCATCCACCAACCCTCCCTGTTGTCTCTATGATTCAGACCAACAAGCACAGGGCCAGTGTCTGCATTTTGCATCCACTAACTATACTAATTGATACAAATAAATGTACAGGGTCAGTACCTGCCTTTTGCATCCACCAACCCTCCCTGTTGTCTCTATGATTCAGACCAACAAGCACAGGGCCAGTGTCTGCATTTTGCATCCACTAACTATACTAATTGATACAAATAAATGTACAGGGTCAGTACCTGCCTTTTGCATCCACCAACCCTCCCTGTTGTCTCTATGATTCAGACCAACAAGCACAGGGCCAGTGTCTGCATCTTGCATCCACTAACTATACTAATTAAGACAAATAAATGTACAGGGTCAGTGCCTGCATTTTGCATCCACCAACCCTCCCTGTTGTCTCTGTAATTTAGACCTACAAGCAGAGGGTCAGTGTCTGCATTTTGCATTCACTAACTATACTAATTGATACAAATAAATGTACAGGGTCAGTGCCTGCAGTTTGCATCCACCAACCCTCCCTGTTGTCTCTATAATTCAGACCTGCAAGCAGAGGGTCAGTGACTGCATTTTGCATCCACTAACTTTACTAATTAAGACAAATAAATGTACAGGGTCAGTGCCTGCCTTTTGCATCCACCAACCCTCCCTGTTGTCTCTGTGATTTACACCTACAAGCTTAGGGTCAGTGACTGCATTGTGCATCCACTAACTATACTAATTGATACAAATAAATGTACAGGGTCAGTACCTGCCTTTTGCATCCACCAACCCTCCCTGTTGTCTCTATGATTCAGACCAACAAGCACAGGGCCAGTGTCTGCATCTTGCATCCACTAACTATACTAATTAAGACAAATAAATGTACAGGGTCAGTGCCTGCATTTTGCATCCATCAACCCTCCCTGTTGTCTCTGTAATTTAGACCTACAAGCACAGGGTCAGTGTCTGCATTTTGCATCCACTAACTATACTAATTAAGACAAATAAATGTACAGGGTCAGTGCCTGCAGTTTGCATCCACCAACCCTCCCTGTTGTCTCTGTGATTTACACCTACAAGCTTAGGGTCAGTGACTGCATTGTGCATCCACTAACTATACTAATTGATACAAATAAATGTACAAGGTCAGTACCTGCCTTTTGCATCCACCAACCCTCCCTGTTGTCTCTGTGATTTACACCTACAAGCTTAGGGTCAGTGACTGCATTTTGCATCCACTAACTATACTAATTAAGACAGATAAATGTACAGGGTCAGTACCTGCCTTTTGCATCCACCAACCCTCCCTGTTGTCTCTATGATTCAGACCAACAAGCACAGGGTCAGTGTCTGCATTGTGCATCCACTAACTATACTAATTGATACAAATAAATGTACAGGGTCAGTACCTGCATTTTGCATCCACCAACCCTCCCTGTTGTCTCTATGATTCAGACCAACAAGCACAGGGTCAGTGACTGCATTTTGCATCCACTAACTATACTAATTGATACAAATAAATGTACAGGGTCAGTACCTGCCTTTTGCATCCACCAACCCTCCCTGTTGTCTCTGTGATTTACACCTACAAGCTTAGGGTCAGTGTCTGCATTGTGCATCCACTAACTATACTAATTAAGACAAATAAATGTACAGGGTCAGTACCTGCCTTTTGCAGGGCCAGTGTCTGCATCTTGTATCCACTAACTATACTAATTAAGACAAATAAATGTACAGGGTCAGTGCCTGCATTTTGCATCCACCAACCCTCCCTGTTGTCTCTGTAATTTAGACCTACAAGCAGAGGGTCAGTGTCTGCATTTTGCATCCACTAACTATACTAATTGATACAAATAAATGTACAGGGTCAGTGCCTGCAGTTTGCATCCACCAACCCTCCCTGTTGTCTCTGTGATTTACACCTACAAGCACAGGGCCAGTGTCTGCATTTTGCATCCAGTAACTATACTAATTTAGACAAATAAATGTACAGGGTCAGTACCTGCCTTTTGCATCAACCAACCCTCCCAGTTGTCTCTGTGATTTACACCAACAAGCAGAGGATCAGTGTCTGCATTTTGCATCCACTAACTATACTAATTAAGACAAATAAATGTACAGGGTCAGTACCTGCCTTTTGCATCCACCAACCCTCCCTGTTGTCTCTGTGATTTACACCTACAAGCTCAGGGTCAGTGTCTGCATTGTGCATCCACTAACTATACTAATTGATACAAATAAATGTACAGGGTCAGTGCCTGCAGTTTGCATCCACCAACCCTCCCTGTTGTCTCTGTGATTTACACCTACAAGCACAGGGTCAGTGACTGCATTGTGCATCCACTAACTATACTAATTGATACAAATAAATGTACAGGGTCAGTGCCTGCAGTTTGCATCCACCAACCCTCCCCGTTGTCTCTGTGATTTACACCTACAAGCTTAGGGTCAGTGACTGCATTTTGCATCCACTAACTATACTAATTAAGACAAATAAATGTACAGGGTCAGTACCTGCCTTTTGCATCCACCAACCCTCCCTGTTGTCTCTATGATTCAGACCAACAAGCACAGGGTCAGTGTCTGCATTGTGCATCCACTAACTATACTAATTGATACAAATAAATGTACAGGGTCAGTGCCTGCAGTTTGCATCCACCAACCCTCCCTGTTGTCTCTGTGATTTACACCTACAAGCTTAGGGTCAGTGACTGCATTGTGCATCCACTAACTATACTAATTGATACAAATAAATGTACAGGGTCAGTACCTGCCTTTTGCATCCACCAACCCTCCCTGTTGTCTCTATGATTCAGACCAACAAGCACAGGGCCAGTGTCTGCATTTTGCATCCACTAACTATACTAATTGATACAAATAAATGTACAGGGTCAGTACCTGCCTTTTGCATCCACCAACCCTCCCTGTTGTCTCTATGATTCAGACCAACAAGCACAGGGCCAGTGTCTGCATTTTGCATCCACTAACTATACTAATTGATACAAATAAATGTACAGGGTCAGTACCTGCCTTTTGCATCCACCAACCCTCCCTGTTGTCTCTATGATTCAGACCAACAAGCACAGGGCCAGTGTCTGCATCTTGCATCCACTAACTATACTAATTAAGACAAATAAATGTACAGGGTCAGTGCCTGCATTTTGCATCCACCAACCCTCCCTGTTGTCTCTGTAATTTAGACCTACAAGCAGAGGGTCAGTGTCTGCATTTTGCATTCACTAACTATACTAATTGATACAAATAAATGTACAGGGTCAGTGCCTGCAGTTTGCATCCACCAACCCTCCCTGTTGTCTCTATAATTCAGACCTGCAAGCAGAGGGTCAGTGACTGCATTTTGCATCCACTAACTTTACTAATTAAGACAAATAAATGTACAGGGTCAGTGCCTGCCTTTTGCATCCACCAACCCTCCCTGTTGTCTCTGTGATTTACACCTACAAGCTTAGGGTCAGTGACTGCATTGTGCATCCACTAACTATACTAATTGATACAAATAAATGTACAGGGTCAGTACCTGCCTTTTGCATCCACCAACCCTCCCTGTTGTCTCTATGATTCAGACCAACAAGCACAGGGCCAGTGTCTGCATCTTGCATCCACTAACTATACTAATTAAGACAAATAAATGTACAGGGTCAGTGCCTGCATTTTGCATCCATCAACCCTCCCTGTTGTCTCTGTAATTTAGACCTACAAGCACAGGGTCAGTGTCTGCATTTTGCATCCACTAACTATACTAATTAAGACAAATAAATGTACAGGGTCAGTGCCTGCAGTTTGCATCCACCAACCCTCCCTGTTGTCTCTGTGATTTACACCTACAAGCTTAGGGTCAGTGACTGCATTGTGCATCCACTAACTATACTAATTGATACAAATAAATGTACAAGGTCAGTACCTGCCTTTTGCATCCACCAACCCTCCCTGTTGTCTCTGTGATTTACACCTACAAGCTTAGGGTCAGTGACTGCATTTTGCATCCACTAACTATACTAATTAAGACAAATAAATGTACAGGGTCAGTACCTGCCTTTTGCATCCACCAACCCTCCCTGTTGTCTCTATGATTCAGACCAACAAGCACAGGGTCAGTGTCTGCATTGTGCATCCACTAACTATACTAATTGATACAAATAAATGTACAGGGTCAGTACCTGCATTTTGCATCCACCAACCCTCCCTGTTGTCTCTATGATTCAGACCAACAAGCACAGGGTCAGTGACTGCATTTTGCATCCACTAACTATACTAATTGATACAAATAAATGTACAGGGTCAGTACCTGCCTTTTGCATCCACCAACCCTCCCTGTTGTCTCTGTGATTTACACCTACAAGCTTAGGGTCAGTGTCTGCATTGTGCATCCACTAACTATACTAATTAAGACAAATAAATGTACAGGGTCAGTACCTGCCTTTTGCAGGGCCAGTGTCTGCATCTTGCATCCACTAACTATACTAATTAAGACAAATAAATGTACAGGGTCAGTGCCTGCATTTTGCATCCACCAACCCTCCCTGTTGTCTCTGTAATTTAGACCTACAAGCAGAGGGTCAGTGTCTGCATTTTGCATCCACTAACTATACTAATTGATACAAATAAATGTACAGGGTCAGTGCCTGCAGTTTGCATCCACCAACCCTCCCTGTTGTCTCTGTGATTTACACCTACAAGCACAGGGCCAGTGTCTGCATTTTGCATCCAGTAACTATACTAATTTAGACAAATAAATGTACAGGGTCAGTACCTGCCTTTTGCATCAACCAACCCTCCCAGTTGTCTCTGTGATTTACACCAACAAGCAGAGGATCAGTGTCTGCATTTTGCATCCACTAACTATACTAATTAAGACAAATAAATGTACAGGGTCAGTACCTGCCTTTTGCATCCACCAACCCTCCCTGTTGTCTCTATGATTCAGACCAACAAGCACAGGGTCAGTGTCTGCATTGTGCATCCACTAACTATACTAATTGATACAAATAAATGTACAGGGTCAGTACCTGCATTTTGCATCCACCAACCCTCCCTGTTGTCTCTATGATTCAGACCAACAAGCACAGGGTCAGTGTCTGCATTGTGCATCCACTAACTATACTAATTGATACAAATAAATGTACAGGGTCAGTGCCTGCAGTTTGCATCCACCAACCCTCCCTGTTGTCTCTGTGATTTACACCTACAAGCTTAGGGTCAGTGACTGCATTGTGCATCCACTAACTATACTAATTGATACAAATAAATGTACAGGGTCAGTACCTGCCTTTTGCATCCACCAACCCTCCCTGTTGTCTCTATGATTCAGACCAACAAGCACAGGGTCAGTGTCTGCATTGTGCATCCACTAACTATACTAATTGATACAAATAAATGTACAGGGTCAGTACCTGCCTTTTGCATCCACCAACCCTCCCTGTTGTCTCTGTGATTTACACCTACAAGCTTAGGGTCAGTGTCTGCATTGTGCATCCACTAACTATACTAATTAAGACAAATAAATGTACAGGGTCAGTACCTGCCTTTTGCAGGGCCAGTGTCTGCATCTTGCATCCACTAACTATACTAATTAAGACAAATAAATGTACAGGGTCAGTGCCTGCATTTTGCATCCACCAACCCTCCCTGTTGTCTCTGTAATTTAGACCTACAAGCAGAGGGTCAGTGTCTGCATTTTGCATCCACTAACTATACTAATTGATACAAATAAATGTACAGGGTCAGTGCCTGCAGTTTGCATCCACCAACCCTCCCTGTTGTCTCTGTGATTTACACCTACAAGCACAGGGCCAGTGTCTGCATTTTGCATCCAGTAACTATACTAATTAAGACAAATAAATGTACAGGGTCAGTACCTGCCTTTTGCATCAACCAACCCTCCCAGTTGTCTCTGTGATTTACACCAACAAGCAGAGGATCAGTGTCTGCATTTTGCATCCACTAACTATACTAATTAAGACAAATAAATGTACAGGGTCAGTGCCTGCAGTTTGCATCTACCAACCCTCCCTGTTGTCTCTGTAATTTAGACCTACAAGCACAGGGTCAGTGTCTGCATTGTGCATCCAGCAACTATACTAATTAAGACAAATAAATGTACAGGGTCAGTGCCTGCAGTTTGCATCCACCAACCCTCCCTGTTGTCTCTATAATTCAGACCTAAAAACAGAGGGTCAGTGACTGCATTTTGCATCCACTAACTATACTAATTAAGACAAATAAATGTACAGGGTCAGTACCTGCCTTTTGCATCCACCAACCCTCCCTGTTGTCTCTGTGATTTACACCTACAAGCTTAGGGTCAGTGTCTGCATTGTGCATCCACTAACTATACTAATTGATACAAATAAATGTACAGGGTCAGTGCCTGCAGTTTGCATCCACCAACCCTCCCTGTTGTCTCTGTGATTTACACCTACAAGCACAGGGTCAGTGACTGCATTGTGCATCCACTAACTATACTAATTGATACAAATAAATGTACAGGGTCAGTGCCTGCAGTTTGCATCCACCAACCCTCCCCGTTGTCTCTGTGATTTACACCTACAAGCTTAGGGTCAGTGACTGCATTTTGCATCCACTAACTATACTAATTAAGACAAATAAATGTACAGGGTCAGTACCTGCCTTTTGCATCCACCAACCCTCCCTGTTGTCTCTATGATTCAGACCAACAAGCACAGGGTCAGTGTCTGCATTGGGCATCCACTAACTATACTAATTGATACAAATAAATGTACAGGGTCAGTGCCTGCAGTTTGCATCCACCAACCCTCCCTGTTGTCTCTGTGATTTACACCTACAAGCTTAGGGTCAGTGACTGCATTGTGCATCCACTAACTATACTAATTGATACAAATAAATGTACAGGGTCAGTACCTGCCTTTTGCATCCACCAACCCTCCCTGTTGTCTCTATGATTCAGACCAACAAGCACAGGGCCAGTGTCTGCATTTTGCATCCACTAACTATACTAATTGATACAAATAAATGTACAGGGTCAGTACCTGCCTTTTGCATCCACCAACCCTCCCTGTTGTCTCTATGATTCAGACCAACAAGCACAGGGCCAGTGTCTGCATTTTGCATCCACTAACTATACTAATTGATACAAATAAATGTACAGGGTCAGTACCTGCCTTTTGCATCCACCAACCCTCCCTGTTGTCTCTATGATTCAGACCAACAAGCACAGGGCCAGTGTCTGCATCTTGCATCCACTAACTATACTAATTAAGACAAATAAATGTACAGGGTCAGTGCCTGCATTTTGCATCCACCAACCCTCCCTGTTGTCTCTGTAATTTAGACCTACAAGCAGAGGGTCAGTGTCTGCATTTTGCATTCACTAACTATACTAATTGATACAAATAAATGTACAGGGTCAGTGCCTGCAGTTTGCATCCACCAACCCTCCCTGTTGTCTCTATAATTCAGACCTGCAAGCAGAGGGTCAGTGACTGCATTTTGCATCCACTAACTTTACTAATTAAGACAAATAAATGTACAGGGTCAGTGCCTGCCTTTTGCATCCACCAACCCTCCCTGTTGTCTCTGTGATTTACACCTACAAGCTTAGGGTCAGTGACTGCATTGTGCATCCACTAACTATACTAATTGATACAAATAAATGTACAGGGTCAGTACCTGCCTTTTGCATCCACCAACCCTCCCTGTTGTCTCTATGATTCAGACCAACAAGCACAGGGCCAGTGTCTGCATCTTGCATCCACTAACTATACTAATTAAGACAAATAAATGTACAGGGTCAGTGCCTGCATTTTGCATCCACCAACCCTCCCTGTTGTCTCTGTAATTTAGACCTACAAGCAGAGGGTCAGTGTCTGCATTTTGCATTCACTAACTATACTAATTGATACAAATAAATGTACAGGGTCAGTGCCTGCAGTTTGCATCCACCAACCCTCCCTGTTGTCTCTATAATTCAGACCTGCAAGCAGAGGGTCAGTGACTGCATTTTGCATCCACTAACTTTACTAATTAAGACAAATAAATGTACAGGGTCAGTGCCTGCCTTTTGCATCCACCAACCCTCCCTGTTGTCTCTGTGATTTACACCTACAAGCTTAGGGTCAGTGACTGCATTGTGCATCCACTAACTATACTAATTGATACAAATAAATGTACAGGGTCAGTACCTGCCTTTTGCATCCACCAACCCTCCCTGTTGTCTCTATGATTCAGACCAACAAGCACAGGGCCAGTGTCTGCATCTTGCATCCACTAACTATACTAATTAAGACAAATAAATGTACAGGGTCAGTGCCTGCATTTTGCATCCATCAACCCTCCCTGTTGTCTCTGTAATTTAGACCTACAAGCACAGGGTCAGTGTCTGCATTTTGCATCCACTAACTATACTAATTAAGACAAATAAATGTACAGGGTCAGTGCCTGCAGTTTGCATCCACCAACCCTCCCTGTTGTCTCTGTGATTTACACCTACAAGCTTAGGGTCAGTGACTGCATTGTGCATCCACTAACTATACTAATTGATACAAATAAATGTACAAGGTCAGTACCTGCCTTTTGCATCCACCAACCCTCCCTGTTGTCTCTGTGATTTACACCTACAAGCTTAGGGTCAGTGACTGCATTTTGCATCCACTAACTATACTAATTAAGACAAATAAATGTACAGGGTCAGTACCTGCCTTTTGCATCCACCAACCCTCCCTGTTGTCTCTATGATTCAGACCAACAAGCACAGGGTCAGTGTCTGCATTGTGCATCCACTAACTATACTAATTGATACAAATAAATGTACAGGGTCAGTACCTGCATTTTGCATCCACCAACCCTCCCTGTTGTCTCTATGATTCAGACCAACAAGCACAGGGTCAGTGACTGCATTTTGCATCCACTAACTATACTAATTGATACAAATAAATGTACAGGGTCAGTACCTGCCTTTTGCATCCACCAATCCTCCCTGTTGTCTCTGTGATTTACACCTACAAGCTTAGGGTCAGTGTCTGCATTGTGCATCCACTAACTATACTAATTAAGACAAATAAATGTACAGGGTCAGTACCTGCCTTTTGCAGGGCCAGTGTCTGCATCTTGTATCCACTAACTATACTAATTAAGACAAATAAATGTACAGGGTCAGTGCCTGCATTTTGCATCCACCAACCCTCCCTGTTGTCTCTGTAATTTAGACCTACAAGCAGAGGGTCAGTGTCTGCATTTTGCATCCACTAACTATACTAATTGATACAAATAAATGTACAGGGTCAGTGCCTGCAGTTTGCATCCACCAACCCTCCCTGTTGTCTCTGTGATTTACACCTACAAGCACAGGGCCAGTGTCTGCATTTTGCATCCAGTAACTATACTAATTTAGACAAATAAATGTACAGGGTCAGTACCTGCCTTTTGCATCAACCAACCCTCCCAGTTGTCTCTGTGATTTACACCAACAAGCAGAGGATCAGTGTCTGCATTTTGCATCCACTAACTATACTAATTAAGACAAATAAATGTACAGGGTCAGTACCTGCCTTTTGCATCCACCAACCCTCCCTGTTGTCTCTGTGATTTACACCTACAAGCTTAGGGTCAGTGTCTGCATTGTGCATCCACTAACTATACTAATTGATACAAATAAATGTACAGGGTCAGTGCCTGCAGTTTGCATCCACCAACCCTCCCTGTTGTCTCTGTGATTTACACCTACAAGCACAGGGTCAGTGACTGCATTGTGCATCCACTAACTATACTAATTGATACAAATAAATGTACAGGGTCAGTGCCTGCAGTTTGCATCCACCAACCCTCCCCGTTGTCTCTGTGATTTACACCTACAAGCTTAGGGTCAGTGACTGCATTTTGCATCCACTAACTATACTAATTAAGACAAATAAATGTACAGGGTCAGTACCTGCCTTTTGCATCCACCAACCCTCCCTGTTGTCTCTATGATTCAGACCAACAAGCACAGGGTCAGTGTCTGCATTGTGCATCCACTAACTATACTAATTGATACAAATAAATGTACAGGGTCAGTGCCTGCAGTTTGCATCCACCAACCCTCCCTGTTGTCTCTGTGATTTACACCTACAAGCTTAGGGTCAGTGACTGCATTGTGCATCCACTAACTATACTAATTGATACAAATAAATGTACAGGGTCAGTACCTGCCTTTTGCATCCACCAACCCTCCCTGTTGTCTCTATGATTCAGACCAACAAGCACAGGGCCAGTGTCTGCATTTTGCATCCACTAACTATACTAATTGATACAAATAAATGTACAGGGTCAGTACCTGCCTTTTGCATCCACCAACCCTCCCTGTTGTCTCTATGATTCAGACCAACAAGCACAGGGCCAGTGTCTGCATTTTGCATCCACTAACTATACTAATTGATACAAATAAATGTACAGGGTCAGTACCTGCCTTTTGCATCCACCAACCCTCCCTGTTGTCTCTATGATTCAGACCAACAAGCACAGGGCCAGTGTCTGCATCTTGCATCCACTAACTGTACTAATTAAGACAAATAAATGTACAGGGTCAGTGCCTGCATTTTGCATCCACCAACCCTCCCTGTTGTCTCTGTAATTTAGACCTACAAGCAGAGGGTCAGTGTCTGCATTTTGCATTCACTAACTATACTAATTGATACAAATAAATGTACAGGGTCAGTGCCTGCAGTTTGCATCCACCAACCCTCCCTGTTGTCTCTATAATTCAGACCTGTAAGCAGAGGGTCAGTGACTGCATTTTGCATCCACTAACTTTACTAATTAAGACAAATAAATGTACAGGGTCAGTGCCTGCCTTTTGCATCCACCAACCCTCCCTGTTGTCTCTGTGATTTACACCTACAAGCTTAGGGTCAGTGACTGCATTGTGCATCCACTAACTATACTAATTGATACAAATAAATGTACAGGGTCAGTACCTGCCTTTTGCATCCACCAACCCTCCCTGTTGTCTCTATGATTCAGACCAACAAGCACAGGGCCAGTGTCTGCATCTTGCATCCACTAACTATACTAATTAAGACAAATAAATGTACAGGGTCAGTGCCTGCATTTTGCATCCATCAACCCTCCCTGTTGTCTCTGTAATTTAGACCTACAAGCACAGGGTCAGTGTCTGCATTTTGCATCCACTAACTATACTAATTAAGACAAATAAATGTACAGGGTCAGTGCCTGCAGTTTGCATCCACCAACCCTCCCTGTTGTCTCTGTGATTTACACCTACAAGCTTAGGGTCAGTGACTGCATTGTGCATCCACTAACTATACTAATTGATACAAATAAATGTACAAGGTCAGTACCTGCCTTTTGCATCCACCAACCCTCCCTGTTGTCTCTGTGATTTACACCTACAAGCTTAGGGTCAGTGACTGCATTTTGCATCCACTAACTATACTAATTAAGACAAATAAATGTACAGGGTCAGTACCTGCCTTTTGCATCCACCAACCCTCCCTGTTGTCTCTATGATTCAGACCAACAAGCACAGGGTCAGTGTCTGCATTGTGCATCCACTAACTATACTAATTGATACAAATAAATGTACAGGGTCAGTACCTGCATTTTGCATCCACCAACCCTCCCTGTTGTCTCTATGATTCAGACCAACAAGCACAGGGTCAGTGACTGCATTTTGCATCCACTAACTATACTAATTGATACAAATAAATGTACAGGGTCAGTACCTGCCTTTTGCATCCACCAACCCTCCCTGTTGTCTCTGTGATTTACACCTACAAGCTTAGGGTCAGTGTCTGCATTGTGCATCCACTAACTATACTAATTAAGACAAATAAATGTACAGGGTCAGTACCTGCCTTTTGCAGGGCCAGTGTCTGCATCTTGCATCCACTAACTATACTAATTAAGACAAATAAATGTACAGGGTCAGTGCCTGCATTTTGCATCCACCAACCCTCCCTGTTGTCTCTGTAATTTAGACCTACAAGCAGAGGGTCAGTGTCTGCATTTTGCATCCACTAACTATACTAATTGATACAAATAAATGTACAGGGTCAGTGCCTGCAGTTTGCATCCACCAACCCTCCCTGTTGTCTCTGTGATTTACACCTACAAGCACAGGGCCAGTGTCTGCATTTTGCATCCAGTAACTATACTAATTTAGACAAATAAATGTACAGGGTCAGTACCTGCCTTTTGCATCAACCAACCCTCCCAGTTGTCTCTGTGATTTACACCAACAAGCAGAGGATCAGTGTCTGCATTTTGCATCCACTAACTATACTAATTAAGACAAATAAATGTACAGGGTCAGTACCTGCCTTTTGCATCCACCAACCCTCCCTGTTGTCTCTATGATTCAGACCAACAAGCACAGGGTCAGTGTCTGCATTGTGCATCCACTAACTATACTAATTGATACAAATAAATGTACAGGGTCAGTACCTGCATTTTGCATCCACCAACCCTCCCTGTTGTCTCTATGATTCAGACCAACAAGCACAGGGTCAGTGTCTGCATTGTGCATCCACTAACTATACTAATTGATACAAATAAATGTACAGGGTCAGTGCCTGCAGTTTGCATCCACCAACCCTCCCTGTTGTCTCTGTGATTTACACCTACAAGCTTAGGGTCAGTGACTGCATTGTGCATCCACTAACTATACTAATTGATACAAATAAATGTACAGGGTCAGTACCTGCCTTTTGCATCCACCAACCCTCCCTGTTGTCTCTATGATTCAGACCAACAAGCACAGGGTCAGTGTCTGCATTGTGCATCCACTAACTATACTAATTGATACAAATAAATGTACAGGGTCAGTACCTGCCTTTTGCATCCACCAACCCTCCCTGTTGTCTCTGTGATTTACACCTACAAGCTTAGGGTCAGTGTCTGCATTGTGCATCCACTAACTATACTAATTAAGACAAATAAATGTACAGGGTCAGTACCTGCCTTTTGCAGGGCCAGTGTCTGCATCTTGCATCCACTAACTATACTAATTAAGACAAATAAATGTACAGGGTCAGTGCCTGCATTTTGCATCCACCAACCCTCCCTGTTGTCTCTGTAATTTAGACCTACAAGCAGAGGGTCAGTGTCTGCATTTTGCATCCACTAACTATACTAATTGATACAAATAAATGTACAGGGTCAGTACCTGCCTTTTGCATCCACCAACCCTCCCTGTTGTCTCTATGATTCAGACCAACAAGCACAGGGCCAGTGTCTGCATTTTGCATCCACTAACTATACTAATTGATACAAATAAATGTACAGGGTCAGTACCTGCCTTTTGCATCCACCAACCCTCCCTGTTGTCTCTATGATTCAGACCAACAAGCACAGGGCCAGTGTCTGCATCTTGCATCCACTAACTATACTAATTTAGACAAATAAATGTACAGGGTCAGTGCCTGCATTTTGCATCCACCAACCCTCCCTGTTGTCTCTGTAATTTAGACCTACAAGCAGAGGGTCAGTGTCTGCATTTTGCATTCACTAACTATACTAATTGATACAAATAAATGTACAGGGTCAGTGCCTGCAGTTTGCATCCACCAACCCTCCCTGTTGTCTCTATAATTCAGACCTGCAAGCAGAGGGTCAGTGACTGCATTTTGCATCCACTAACTTTACTAATTAAGACAAATAAATGTACAGGGTCAGTGCCTGCCTTTTGCATCCACCAACCCTCCCTGTTGTCTCTGTGATTTACACCTACAAGCTTAGGGTCAGTGACTGCATTGTGCATCCACTAACTATACTAATTGATACAAATAAATGTACAGGGTCAGTACCTGCCTTTTGCATCCACCAACCCTCCCTGTTGTCTCTATGATTCAGACCAACAAGCACAGGGCCAGTGTCTGCATCTTGCATCCACTAACTATACTAATTAAGACAAATAAATGTACAGGGTCAGTGCCTGCATTTTGCATCCATCAACCCTCCCTGTTGTCTCTGTAATTTAGACCTACAAGCACAGGGTCAGTGTCTGCATTTTGCATCCACTAACTATACTAATTAAGACAAATAAATGTACAGGGTCAGTGCCTGCAGTTTGCATCCACCAACCCTCCCTGTTGTCTCTGTGATTTACACCTACAAGCTTAGGGTCAGTGACTGCATTGTGCATCCACTAACTATACTAATTGATACAAATAAATGTACAAGGTCAGTACCTGCCTTTTGCATCCACCAACCCTCCCTGTTGTCTCTGTGATTTACACCTACAAGCTTAGGGTCAGTGACTGCATTTTGCATCCACTAACTATACTAATTAAGACAGATAAATGTACAGGGTCAGTACCTGCCTTTTGCATCCACCAACCCTCCCTGTTGTCTCTATGATTCAGACCAACAAGCACAGGGTCAGTGTCTGCATTGTGCATCCACTAACTATACAAATTGATACAAATAAATGTACAGGGTCAGTACCTGCATTTTGCATCCACCAACCCTCCCTGTTGTCTCTATGATTCAGACCAACAAGCACAGGGTCAGTGACTGCATTTTGCATCCACTAACTATACTAATTGATACAAATAAATGTACAGGGTCAGTACCTGCCTTTTGCATCCACCAACCCTCCCTGTTGTCTCTGTGATTTACACCTACAAGCTTAGGGTCAGTGTCTGCATTGTGCATCCACTAACTATACTAATTAAGACAAATAAATGTACAGGGTCAGTACCTGCCTTTTGCAGGGCCAGTGTCTGCATCTTGTATCCACTAACTATACTAATTAAGACAAATAAATGTACAGGGTCAGTGCCTGCATTTTGCATCCACCAACCCTCCCTGTTGTCTCTGTAATTTAGACCTACAAGCAGAGGGTCAGTGTCTGCATTTTGCATCCACTAACTATACTAATTGATACAAATAAATGTACAGGGTCAGTGCCTGCAGTTTGCATCCACCAACCCTCCCTGTTGTCTCTGTGATTTACACCTACAAGCACAGGGCCAGTGTCTGCATTTTGCATCCAGTAACTATACTAATTTAGACAAATAAATGTACAGGGTCAGTACCTGCCTTTTGCATCAACCAACCCTCCCAGTTGTCTCTGTGATTTACACCAACAAGCAGAGGATCAGTGTCTGCATTTTGCATCCACTAACTATACTAATTAAGACAAATAAATGTACAGGGTCAGTACCTGCCTTTTGCATCCACCAACCCTCCCTGTTGTCTCTGTGATTTACACCTACAAGCTCAGGGTCAGTGTCTGCATTGTGCATCCACTAACTATACTAATTGATACAAATAAATGTACAGGGTCAGTGCCTGCAGTTTGCATCCACCAACCCTCCCTGTTGTCTCTGTGATTTACACCTACAAGCACAGGGTCAGTGACTGCATTGTGCATCCACTAACTATACTAATTGATACAAATAAATGTACAGGGTCAGTGCCTGCAGTTTGCATCCACCAACCCTCCCCGTTGTCTCTGTGATTTACACCTACAAGCTTAGGGTCAGTGACTGCATTTTGCATCCACTAACTATACTAATTAAGACAAATAAATGTACAGGGTCAGTACCTGCCTTTTGCATCCACCAACCCTCCCTGTTGTCTCTATGATTCAGACCAACAAGCACAGGGTCAGTGTCTGCATTGTGCATCCACTAACTATACTAATTGATACAAATAAATGTACAGGGTCAGTGCCTGCAGTTTGCATCCACCAACCCTCCCTGTTGTCTCTGTGATTTACACCTACAAGCTTAGGGTCAGTGACTGCATTGTGCATCCACTAACTATACTAATTGATACAAATAAATGTACAGGGTCAGTACCTGCCTTTTGCATCCACCAACCCTCCCTGTTGTCTCTATGATTCAGACCAACAAGCACAGGGCCAGTGTCTGCATTTTGCATCCACTAACTATACTAATTGATACAAATAAATGTACAGGGTCAGTACCTGCCTTTTGCATCCACCAACCCTCCCTGTTGTCTCTATGATTCAGACCAACAAGCACAGGGCCAGTGTCTGCATTTTGCATCCACTAACTATACTAATTGATACAAATAAATGTACAGGGTCAGTACCTGCCTTTTGCATCCACCAACCCTCCCTGTTGTCTCTATGATTCAGACCAACAAGCACAGGGCCAGTGTCTGCATCTTGCATCCACTAACTATACTAATTAAGACAAATAAATGTACAGGGTCAGTGCCTGCATTTTGCATCCACCAACCCTCCCTGTTGTCTCTGTAATTTAGACCTACAAGCAGAGGGTCAGTGTCTGCATTTTGCATTCACTAACTATACTAATTGATACAAATAAATGTACAGGGTCAGTGCCTGCAGTTTGCATCCACCAACCCTCCCTGTTGTCTCTATAATTCAGACCTGCAAGCAGAGGGTCAGTGACTGCATTTTGCATCCACTAACTTTACTAATTAAGACAAATAAATGTACAGGGTCAGTGCCTGCCTTTTGCATCCACCAACCCTCCCTGTTGTCTCTGTGATTTACACCTACAAGCTTAGGGTCAGTGACTGCATTGTGCATCCACTAACTATACTAATTGATACAAATAAATGTACAGGGTCAGTACCTGCCTTTTGCATCCACCAACCCTCCCTGTTGTCTCTATGATTCAGACCAACAAGCACAGGGCCAGTGTCTGCATCTTGCATCCACTAACTATACTAATTAAGACAAATAAATGTACAGGGTCAGTGCCTGCATTTTGCATCCATCAACCCTCCCTGTTGTCTCTGTAATTTAGACCTACAAGCACAGGGTCAGTGTCTGCATTTTGCATCCACTAACTATACTAATTAAGACAAATAAATGTACAGGGTCAGTGCCTGCAGTTTGCATCCACCAACCCTCCCTGTTGTCTCTGTGATTTACACCTACAAGCTTAGGGTCAGTGACTGCATTGTGCATCCACTAACTATACTAATTGATACAAATAAATGTACAAGGTCAGTACCTGCCTTTTGCATCCACCAACCCTCCCTGTTGTCTCTGTGATTTACACCTACAAGCTTAGGGTCAGTGACTGCATTTTGCATCCACTAACTATACTAATTAAGACAGATAAATGTACAGGGTCAGTACCTGCCTTTTGCATCCACCAACCCTCCCTGTTGTCTCTATGATTCAGACCAACAAGCACAGGGTCAGTGTCTGCATTGTGCATCCACTAACTATACTAATTGATACAAATAAATGTACAGGGTCAGTACCTGCATTTTGCATCCACCAACCCTCCCTGTTGTCTCTATGATTCAGACCAACAAGCACAGGGTCAGTGACTGCATTTTGCATCCACTAACTATACTAATTGATACAAATAAATGTACAGGGTCAGTACCTGCCTTTTGCATCCACCAACCCTCCCTGTTGTCTCTGTGATTTACACCTACAAGCTTAGGGTCAGTGTCTGCATTGTGCATCCACTAACTATACTAATTAAGACAAATAAATGTACAGGGTCAGTACCTGCCTTTTGCAGGGCCAGTGTCTGCATCTTGTATCCACTAACTATACTAATTAAGACAAATAAATGTACAGGGTCAGTGCCTGCATTTTGCATCCACCAACCCTCCCTGTTGTCTCTGTAATTTAGACCTACAAGCAGAGGGTCAGTGTCTGCATTTTGCATCCACTAACTATACTAATTGATACAAATAAATGTACAGGGTCAGTGCCTGCAGTTTGCATCCACCAACCCTCCCTGTTGTCTCTGTGATTTACACCTACAAGCACAGGGCCAGTGTCTGCATTTTGCATCCAGTAACTATACTAATTTAGACAAATAAATGTACAGGGTCAGTACCTGCCTTTTGCATCAACCAACCCTCCCAGTTGTCTCTGTGATTTACACCAACAAGCAGAGGATCAGTGTCTGCATTTTGCATCCACTAACTATACTAATTAAGACAAATAAATGTACAGGGTCAGTACCTGCCTTTTGCATCCACCAACCCTCCCTGTTGTCTCTGTGATTTACACCTACAAGCTCAGGGTCAGTGTCTGCATTGTGCATCCACTAACTATACTAATTGATACAAATAAATGTACAGGGTCAGTGCCTGCAGTTTGCATCCACCAACCCTCCCTGTTGTCTCTGTGATTTACACCTACAAGCACAGGGTCAGTGACTGCATTGTGCATCCACTAACTATACTAATTGATACAAATAAATGTACAGGGTCAGTGCCTGCAGTTTGCATCCACCAACCCTCCCCGTTGTCTCTGTGATTTACACCTACAAGCTTAGGGTCAGTGACTGCATTTTGCATCCACTAACTATACTAATTAAGACAAATAAATGTACAGGGTCAGTACCTGCCTTTTGCATCCACCAACCCTCCCTGTTGTCTCTATGATTCAGACCAACAAGCACAGGGTCAGTGTCTGCATTGTGCATCCACTAACTATACTAATTGATACAAATAAATGTACAGGGTCAGTGCCTGCAGTTTGCATCCACCAACCCTCCCTGTTGTCTCTGTGATTTACACCTACAAGCTTAGGGTCAGTGACTGCATTGTGCATCCACTAACTATACTAATTGATACAAATAAATGTACAGGGTCAGTACCTGCCTTTTGCATCCACCAACCCTCCCTGTTGTCTCTATGATTCAGACCAACAAGCACAGGGCCAGTGTCTGCATTTTGCATCCACTAACTATACTAATTGATACAAATAAATGTACAGGGTCAGTACCTGCCTTTTGCATCCACCAACCCTCCCTGTTGTCTCTATGATTCAGACCAACAAGCACAGGGCCAGTGTCTGCATTTTGCATCCACTAACTATACTAATTGATACAAATAAATGTACAGGGTCAGTACCTGCCTTTTGCATCCACCAACCCTCCCTGTTGTCTCTATGATTCAGACCAACAAGCACAGGGCCAGTGTCTGCATCTTGCATCCACTAACTATACTAATTAAGACAAATAAATGTACAGGGTCAGTGCCTGCATTTTGCATCCACCAACCCTCCCTGTTGTCTCTGTAATTTAGACCTACAAGCAGAGGGTCAGTGTCTGCATTTTGCATTCACTAACTATACTAATTGATACAAATAAATGTACAGGGTCAGTGCCTGCAGTTTGCATCCACCAACCCTCCCTGTTGTCTCTATAATTCAGACCTGCAAGCAGAGGGTCAGTGACTGCATTTTGCATCCACTAACTTTACTAATTAAGACAAATAAATGTACAGGGTCAGTGCCTGCCTTTTGCATCCACCAACCCTCCCTGTTGTCTCTGTGATTTACACCTACAAGCTTAGGGTCAGTGACTGCATTGTGCATCCACTAACTATACTAATTGATACAAATAAATGTACAGGGTCAGTACCTGCCTTTTGCATCCACCAACCCTCCCTGTTGTCTCTATGATTCAGACCAACAAGCACAGGGCCAGTGTCTGCATCTTGCATCCACTAACTATACTAATTAAGACAAATAAATGTACAGGGTCAGTGCCTGCATTTTGCATCCATCAACCCTCCCTGTTGTCTCTGTAATTTAGACCTACAAGCACAGGGTCAGTGTCTGCATTTTGCATCCACTAACTATACTAATTAAGACAAATAAATGTACAGGGTCAGTGCCTGCAGTTTGCATCCACCAACCCTCCCTGTTGTCTCTGTGATTTACACCTACAAGCTTAGGGTCAGTGACTGCATTGTGCATCCACTAACTATACTAATTGATACAAATAAATGTACAAGGTCAGTACCTGCCTTTTGCATCCACCAACCCTCCCTGTTGTCTCTGTGATTTACACCTACAAGCTTAGGGTCAGTGACTGCATTTTGCATCCACTAACTATACTAATTAAGACAAATAAATGTACAGGGTCAGTACCTGCCTTTTGCATCCACCAACCCTCCCTGTTGTCTCTATGATTCAGACCAACAAGCACAGGGTCAGTGTCTGCATTGTGCATCCACTAACTATACTAATTGATACAAATAAATGTACAGGGTCAGTACCTGCATTTTGCATCCACCAACCCTCCCTGTTGTCTCTATGATTCAGACCAACAAGCACAGGGTCAGTGACTGCATTTTGCATCCACTAACTATACTAATTGATACAAATAAATGTACAGGGTCAGTACCTGCCTTTTGCATCCACCAACCCTCCCTGTTGTCTCTGTGATTTACACCTACAAGCTTAGGGTCAGTGTCTGCATTGTGCATCCACTAACTATACTAATTAAGACAAATAAATGTACAGGGTCAGTACCTGCCTTTTGCAGGGCCAGTGTCTGCATCTTGCATCCACTAACTATACTAATTAAGACAAATAAATGTACAGGGTCAGTGCCTGCATTTTGCATCCACCAACCCTCCCTGTTGTCTCTGTAATTTAGACCTACAAGCAGAGGGTCAGTGTCTGCATTTTGCATCCACTAACTATACTAATTGATACAAATAAATGTACAGGGTCAGTGCCTGCAGTTTGCATCCACCAACCCTCCCTGTTGTCTCTGTGATTTACACCTACAAGCACAGGGCCAGTGTCTGCATTTTGCATCCAGTAACTATACTAATTTAGACAAATAAATGTACAGGGTCAGTACCTGCCTTTTGCATCAACCAACCCTCCCAGTTGTCTCTGTGATTTACACCAACAAGCAGAGGATCAGTGTCTGCATTTTGCATCCACTAACTATACTAATTAAGACAAATAAATGTACAGGGTCAGTACCTGCCTTTTGCATCCACCAACCCTCCCTGTTGTCTCTATGATTCAGACCAACAAGCACAGGGTCAGTGTCTGCATTGTGCATCCACTAACTATACTAATTGATACAAATAAATGTACAGGGTCAGTACCTGCATTTTGCATCCACCAACCCTCCCTGTTGTCTCTATGATTCAGACCAACAAGCACAGGGTCAGTGTCTGCATTGTGCATCCACTAACTATACTAATTGATACAAATAAATGTACAGGGTCAGTGCCTGCAGTTTGCATCCACCAACCCTCCCTGTTGTCTCTGTGATTTACACCTACAAGCTTAGGGTCAGTGACTGCATTGTGCATCCACTAACTATACTAATTGATACAAATAAATGTACAGGGTCAGTACCTGCCTTTTGCATCCACCAACCCTCCCTGTTGTCTCTATGATTCAGACCAACAAGCACAGGGTCAGTGTCTGCATTGTGCATCCACTAACTATACTAATTGATACAAATAAATGTACAGGGTCAGTACCTGCCTTTTGCATCCACCAACCCTCCCTGTTGTCTCTGTGATTTACACCTACAAGCTTAGGGTCAGTGTCTGCATTGTGCATCCACTAACTATACTAATTAAGACAAATAAATGTACAGGGTCAGTACCTGCCTTTTGCAGGGCCAGTGTCTGCATCTTGCATCCACTAACTATACTAATTAAGACAAATAAATGTACAGGGTCAGTGCCTGCATTTTGCATCCACCAACCCTCCCTGTTGTCTCTGTAATTTAGACCTACAAGCAGAGGGTCAGTGTCTGCATTTTGCATCCACTAACTATACTAATTGATACAAATAAATGTACAGGGTCAGTGCCTGCAGTTTGCATCCACCAACCCTCCCTGTTGTCTCTGTGATTTACACCTACAAGCACAGGGCCAGTGTCTGCATTTTGCATCCAGTAACTATACTAATTAAGACAAATAAATGTACAGGGTCAGTACCTGCCTTTTGCATCAACCAACCCTCCCAGTTGTCTCTGTGATTTACACCAACAAGCAGAGGATCAGTGTCTGCATTTTGCATCCACTAACTATACTAATTAAGACAAATAAATGTACAGGGTCAGTGCCTGCAGTTTGCATCTACCAACCCTCCCTGTTGTCTCTGTAATTTAGACCTACAAGCACAGGGTCAGTGTCTGCATTGTGCATCCAGCAACTATACTAATTAAGACAAATAAATGTACAGGGTCAGTGCCTGCAGTTTGCATCCACCAACCCTCCCTGTTGTCTCTATAATTCAGACCTAAAAACAGAGGGTCAGTGACTGCATTTTGCATCCACTAACTATACTAATTAAGACAAATAAATGTACAGGGTCAGTACCTGCCTTTTGCATCCACCAACCCTCCCTGTTGTCTCTGTGATTTACACCTACAAGCTTAGGGTCAGTGTCTGCATTGTGCATCCACTAACTATACTAATTGATACAAATAAATGTACAGGGTCAGTGCCTGCAGTTTGCATCCACCAACCCTCCCTGTTGTCTCTGTGATTTACACCTACAAGCACAGGGTCAGTGACTGCATTGTGCATCCACTAACTATACTAATTGATACAAATAAATGTACAGGGTCAGTGCCTGCAGTTTGCATCCACCAACCCTCCCCGTTGTCTCTGTGATTTACACCTACAAGCTTAGGGTCAGTGACTGCATTTTGCATCCACTAACTATACTAATTAAGACAAATAAATGTACAGGGTCAGTACCTGCCTTTTGCATCCACCAACCCTCCCTGTTGTCTCTATGATTCAGACCAACAAGCACAGGGTCAGTGTCTGCATTGGGCATCCACTAACTATACTAATTGATACAAATAAATGTACAGGGTCAGTGCCTGCAGTTTGCATCCACCAACCCTCCCTGTTGTCTCTGTGATTTACACCTACAAGCTTAGGGTCAGTGACTGCATTGTGCATCCACTAACTATACTAATTGATACAAATAAATGTACAGGGTCAGTACCTGCCTTTTGCATCCACCAACCCTCCCTGTTGTCTCTATGATTCAGACCAACAAGCACAGGGCCAGTGTCTGCATTTTGCATCCACTAACTATACTAATTGATACAAATAAATGTACAGGGTCAGTACCTGCCTTTTGCATCCACCAACCCTCCCTGTTGTCTCTATGATTCAGACCAACAAGCACAGGGCCAGTGTCTGCATTTTGCATCCACTAACTATACTAATTGATACAAATAAATGTACAGGGTCAGTACCTGCCTTTTGCATCCACCAACCCTCCCTGTTGTCTCTATGATTCAGACCAACAAGCACAGGGCCAGTGTCTGCATCTTGCATCCACTAACTATACTAATTAAGACAAATAAATGTACAGGGTCAGTGCCTGCATTTTGCATCCACCAACCCTCCCTGTTGTCTCTGTAATTTAGACCTACAAGCAGAGGGTCAGTGTCTGCATTTTGCATTCACTAACTATACTAATTGATACAAATAAATGTACAGGGTCAGTGCCTGCAGTTTGCATCCACCAACCCTCCCTGTTGTCTCTATAATTCAGACCTGCAAGCAGAGGGTCAGTGACTGCATTTTGCATCCACTAACTTTACTAATTAAGACAAATAAATGTACAGGGTCAGTGCCTGCCTTTTGCATCCACCAACCCTCCCTGTTGTCTCTGTGATTTACACCTACAAGCTTAGGGTCAGTGACTGCATTGTGCATCCACTAACTATACTAATTGATACAAATAAATGTACAGGGTCAGTACCTGCCTTTTGCATCCACCAACCCTCCCTGTTGTCTCTATGATTCAGACCAACAAGCACAGGGCCAGTGTCTGCATCTTGCATCCACTAACTATACTAATTAAGACAAATAAATGTACAGGGTCAGTGCCTGCATTTTGCATCCACCAACCCTCCCTGTTGTCTCTGTAATTTAGACCTACAAGCAGAGGGTCAGTGTCTGCATTTTGCATTCACTAACTATACTAATTGATACAAATAAATGTACAGGGTCAGTGCCTGCAGTTTGCATCCACCAACCCTCCCTGTTGTCTCTATAATTCAGACCTGCAAGCAGAGGGTCAGTGACTGCATTTTGCATCCACTAACTTTACTAATTAAGACAAATAAATGTACAGGGTCAGTGCCTGCCTTTTGCATCCACCAACCCTCCCTGTTGTCTCTGTGATTTACACCTACAAGCTTAGGGTCAGTGACTGCATTGTGCATCCACTAACTATACTAATTGATACAAATAAATGTACAGGGTCAGTACCTGCCTTTTGCATCCACCAACCCTCCCTGTTGTCTCTATGATTCAGACCAACAAGCACAGGGCCAGTGTCTGCATCTTGCATCCACTAACTATACTAATTAAGACAAATAAATGTACAGGGTCAGTGCCTGCATTTTGCATCCATCAACCCTCCCTGTTGTCTCTGTAATTTAGACCTACAAGCACAGGGTCAGTGTCTGCATTTTGCATCCACTAACTATACTAATTAAGACAAATAAATGTACAGGGTCAGTGCCTGCAGTTTGCATCCACCAACCCTCCCTGTTGTCTCTGTGATTTACACCTACAAGCTTAGGGTCAGTGACTGCATTGTGCATCCACTAACTATACTAATTGATACAAATAAATGTACAAGGTCAGTACCTGCCTTTTGCATCCACCAACCCTCCCTGTTGTCTCTGTGATTTACACCTACAAGCTTAGGGTCAGTGACTGCATTTTGCATCCACTAACTATACTAATTAAGACAAATAAATGTACAGGGTCAGTACCTGCCTTTTGCATCCACCAACCCTCCCTGTTGTCTCTATGATTCAGACCAACAAGCACAGGGTCAGTGTCTGCATTGTGCATCCACTAACTATACTAATTGATACAAATAAATGTACAGGGTCAGTACCTGCATTTTGCATCCACCAACCCTCCCTGTTGTCTCTATGATTCAGACCAACAAGCACAGGGTCAGTGACTGCATTTTGCATCCACTAACTATACTAATTGATACAAATAAATGTACAGGGTCAGTACCTGCCTTTTGCATCCACCAATCCTCCCTGTTGTCTCTGTGATTTACACCTACAAGCTTAGGGTCAGTGTCTGCATTGTGCATCCACTAACTATACTAATTAAGACAAATAAATGTACAGGGTCAGTACCTGCCTTTTGCAGGGCCAGTGTCTGCATCTTGTATCCACTAACTATACTAATTAAGACAAATAAATGTACAGGGTCAGTGCCTGCATTTTGCATCCACCAACCCTCCCTGTTGTCTCTGTAATTTAGACCTACAAGCAGAGGGTCAGTGTCTGCATTTTGCATCCACTAACTATACTAATTGATACAAATAAATGTACAGGGTCAGTGCCTGCAGTTTGCATCCACCAACCCTCCCTGTTGTCTCTGTGATTTACACCTACAAGCACAGGGCCAGTGTCTGCATTTTGCATCCAGTAACTATACTAATTTAGACAAATAAATGTACAGGGTCAGTACCTGCCTTTTGCATCAACCAACCCTCCCAGTTGTCTCTGTGATTTACACCAACAAGCAGAGGATCAGTGTCTGCATTTTGCATCCACTAACTATACTAATTAAGACAAATAAATGTACAGGGTCAGTACCTGCCTTTTGCATCCACCAACCCTCCCTGTTGTCTCTGTGATTTACACCTACAAGCTTAGGGTCAGTGTCTGCATTGTGCATCCACTAACTATACTAATTGATACAAATAAATGTACAGGGTCAGTGCCTGCAGTTTGCATCCACCAACCCTCCCTGTTGTCTCTGTGATTTACACCTACAAGCACAGGGTCAGTGACTGCATTGTGCATCCACTAACTATACTAATTGATACAAATAAATGTACAGGGTCAGTGCCTGCAGTTTGCATCCACCAACCCTCCCCGTTGTCTCTGTGATTTACACCTACAAGCTTAGGGTCAGTGACTGCATTTTGCATCCACTAACTATACTAATTAAGACAAATAAATGTACAGGGTCAGTACCTGCCTTTTGCATCCACCAACCCTCCCTGTTGTCTCTATGATTCAGACCAACAAGCACAGGGTCAGTGTCTGCATTGTGCATCCACTAACTATACTAATTGATACAAATAAATGTACAGGGTCAGTGCCTGCAGTTTGCATCCACCAACCCTCCCTGTTGTCTCTGTGATTTACACCTACAAGCTTAGGGTCAGTGACTGCATTGTGCATCCACTAACTATACTAATTGATACAAATAAATGTACAGGGTCAGTACCTGCCTTTTGCATCCACCAACCCTCCCTGTTGTCTCTATGATTCAGACCAACAAGCACAGGGCCAGTGTCTGCATTTTGCATCCACTAACTATACTAATTGATACAAATAAATGTACAGGGTCAGTACCTGCCTTTTGCATCCACCAACCCTCCCTGTTGTCTCTATGATTCAGACCAACAAGCACAGGGCCAGTGTCTGCATTTTGCATCCACTAACTATACTAATTGATACAAATAAATGTACAGGGTCAGTACCTGCCTTTTGCATCCACCAACCCTCCCTGTTGTCTCTATGATTCAGACCAACAAGCACAGGGCCAGTGTCTGCATCTTGCATCCACTAACTGTACTAATTAAGACAAATAAATGTACAGGGTCAGTGCCTGCATTTTGCATCCACCAACCCTCCCTGTTGTCTCTGTAATTTAGACCTACAAGCAGAGGGTCAGTGTCTGCATTTTGCATTCACTAACTATACTAATTGATACAAATAAATGTACAGGGTCAGTGCCTGCAGTTTGCATCCACCAACCCTCCCTGTTGTCTCTATAATTCAGACCTGTAAGCAGAGGGTCAGTGACTGCATTTTGCATCCACTAACTTTACTAATTAAGACAAATAAATGTACAGGGTCAGTGCCTGCCTTTTGCATCCACCAACCCTCCCTGTTGTCTCTGTGATTTACACCTACAAGCTTAGGGTCAGTGACTGCATTGTGCATCCACTAACTATACTAATTGATACAAATAAATGTACAGGGTCAGTACCTGCCTTTTGCATCCACCAACCCTCCCTGTTGTCTCTATGATTCAGACCAACAAGCACAGGGCCAGTGTCTGCATCTTGCATCCACTAACTATACTAATTAAGACAAATAAATGTACAGGGTCAGTGCCTGCATTTTGCATCCATCAACCCTCCCTGTTGTCTCTGTAATTTAGACCTACAAGCACAGGGTCAGTGTCTGCATTTTGCATCCACTAACTATACTAATTAAGACAAATAAATGTACAGGGTCAGTGCCTGCAGTTTGCATCCACCAACCCTCCCTGTTGTCTCTGTGATTTACACCTACAAGCTTAGGGTCAGTGACTGCATTGTGCATCCACTAACTATACTAATTGATACAAATAAATGTACAAGGTCAGTACCTGCCTTTTGCATCCACCAACCCTCCCTGTTGTCTCTGTGATTTACACCTACAAGCTTAGGGTCAGTGACTGCATTTTGCATCCACTAACTATACTAATTAAGACAAATAAATGTACAGGGTCAGTACCTGCCTTTTGCATCCACCAACCCTCCCTGTTGTCTCTATGATTCAGACCAACAAGCACAGGGTCAGTGTCTGCATTGTGCATCCACTAACTATACTAATTGATACAAATAAATGTACAGGGTCAGTACCTGCATTTTGCATCCACCAACCCTCCCTGTTGTCTCTATGATTCAGACCAACAAGCACAGGGTCAGTGACTGCATTTTGCATCCACTAACTATACTAATTGATACAAATAAATGTACAGGGTCAGTACCTGCCTTTTGCATCCACCAACCCTCCCTGTTGTCTCTGTGATTTACACCTACAAGCTTAGGGTCAGTGTCTGCATTGTGCATCCACTAACTATACTAATTAAGACAAATAAATGTACAGGGTCAGTACCTGCCTTTTGCAGGGCCAGTGTCTGCATCTTGCATCCACTAACTATACTAATTAAGACAAATAAATGTACAGGGTCAGTGCCTGCATTTTGCATCCACCAACCCTCCCTGTTGTCTCTGTAATTTAGACCTACAAGCAGAGGGTCAGTGTCTGCATTTTGCATCCACTAACTATACTAATTGATACAAATAAATGTACAGGGTCAGTGCCTGCAGTTTGCATCCACCAACCCTCCCTGTTGTCTCTGTGATTTACACCTACAAGCACAGGGCCAGTGTCTGCATTTTGCATCCAGTAACTATACTAATTTAGACAAATAAATGTACAGGGTCAGTACCTGCCTTTTGCATCAACCAACCCTCCCAGTTGTCTCTGTGATTTACACCAACAAGCAGAGGATCAGTGTCTGCATTTTGCATCCACTAACTATACTAATTAAGACAAATAAATGTACAGGGTCAGTACCTGCCTTTTGCATCCACCAACCCTCCCTGTTGTCTCTATGATTCAGACCAACAAGCACAGGGTCAGTGTCTGCATTGTGCATCCACTAACTATACTAATTGATACAAATAAATGTACAGGGTCAGTACCTGCATTTTGCATCCACCAACCCTCCCTGTTGTCTCTATGATTCAGACCAACAAGCACAGGGTCAGTGTCTGCATTGTGCATCCACTAACTATACTAATTGATACAAATAAATGTACAGGGTCAGTGCCTGCAGTTTGCATCCACCAACCCTCCCTGTTGTCTCTGTGATTTACACCTACAAGCTTAGGGTCAGTGACTGCATTGTGCATCCACTAACTATACTAATTGATACAAATAAATGTACAGGGTCAGTACCTGCCTTTTGCATCCACCAACCCTCCCTGTTGTCTCTATGATTCAGACCAACAAGCACAGGGTCAGTGTCTGCATTGTGCATCCACTAACTATACTAATTGATACAAATAAATGTACAGGGTCAGTACCTGCCTTTTGCATCCACCAACCCTCCCTGTTGTCTCTGTGATTTACACCTACAAGCTTAGGGTCAGTGTCTGCATTGTGCATCCACTAACTATACTAATTAAGACAAATAAATGTACAGGGTCAGTACCTGCCTTTTGCAGGGCCAGTGTCTGCATCTTGCATCCACTAACTATACTAATTAAGACAAATAAATGTACAGGGTCAGTGCCTGCATTTTGCATCCACCAACCCTCCCTGTTGTCTCTGTAATTTAGACCTACAAGCAGAGGGTCAGTGTCTGCATTTTGCATCCACTAACTATACTAATTGATACAAATAAATGTACAGGGTCAGTGCCTGCAGTTTGCATCCACCAACCCTCCCTGTTGTCTCTGTGATTTACACCTACAAGCACAGGGCCAGTGTCTGCATTTTGCATCCAGTAACTATACTAATTAAGACAAATAAATGTACAGGGTCAGTACCTGCCTTTTGCATCAACCAACCCTCCCAGTTGTCTCTGTGATTTACACCAACAAGCAGAGGATCAGTGTCTGCATTTTGCATCCACTAACTATACTAATTAAGACAAATAAATGTACAGGGTCAGTGCCTGCAGTTTGCATCTACCAACCCTCCCTGTTGTCTCTGTAATTTAGACCTACAAGCACAGGGTCAGTGTCTGCATTGTGCATCCAGCAACTATACTAATTAAGACAAATAAATGTACAGGGTCAGTGCCTGCAGTTTGCATCCACCAACCCTCCCTGTTGTCTCTATAATTCAGACCTAAAAACAGAGGGTCAGTGACTGCATTTTGCATCCACTAACTATACTAATTAAGACAAATAAATGTACAGGGTCAGTACCTGCCTTTTGCATCCACCAACCCTCCCTGTTGTCTCTGTGATTTACACCTACAAGCTTAGGGTCAGTGTCTGCATTGTGCATCCACTAACTATACTAATTGATACAAATAAATGTACAGGGTCAGTGCCTGCAGTTTGCATCCACCAACCCTCCCTGTTGTCTCTGTGATTTACACCTACAAGCACAGGGTCAGTGACTGCATTGTGCATCCACTAACTATACTAATTGATACAAATAAATGTACAGGGTCAGTGCCTGCAGTTTGCATCCACCAACCCTCCCCGTTGTCTCTGTGATTTACACCTACAAGCTTAGGGTCAGTGACTGCATTTTGCATCCACTAACTATACTAATTAAGACAAATAAATGTACAGGGTCAGTACCTGCCTTTTGCATCCACCAACCCTCCCTGTTGTCTCTATGATTCAGACCAACAAGCACAGGGTCAGTGTCTGCATTGGGCATCCACTAACTATACTAATTGATACAAATAAATGTACAGGGTCAGTGCCTGCAGTTTGCATCCACCAACCCTCCCTGTTGTCTCTGTGATTTACACCTACAAGCTTAGGGTCAGTGACTGCATTGTGCATCCACTAACTATACTAATTGATACAAATAAATGTACAGGGTCAGTACCTGCCTTTTGCATCCACCAACCCTCCCTGTTGTCTCTATGATTCAGACCAACAAGCACAGGGCCAGTGTCTGCATTTTGCATCCACTAACTATACTAATTGATACAAATAAATGTACAGGGTCAGTACCTGCCTTTTGCATCCACCAACCCTCCCTGTTGTCTCTATGATTCAGACCAACAAGCACAGGGCCAGTGTCTGCATTTTGCATCCACTAACTATACTAATTGATACAAATAAATGTACAGGGTCAGTACCTGCCTTTTGCATCCACCAACCCTCCCTGTTGTCTCTATGATTCAGACCAACAAGCACAGGGCCAGTGTCTGCATCTTGCATCCACTAACTATACTAATTAAGACAAATAAATGTACAGGGTCAGTGCCTGCATTTTGCATCCACCAACCCTCCCTGTTGTCTCTGTAATTTAGACCTACAAGCAGAGGGTCAGTGTCTGCATTTTGCATTCACTAACTATACTAACTGATACAAATAAATGTACAGGGTCAGTGCCTGCAGTTTGCATCCACCAACCCTCCCTGTTGTCTCTATAATTCAGACCTGCAAGCAGAGGGTCAGTGACTGCATTTTGCATCCACTAACTTTACTAATTAAGACAAATAAATGTACAGGGTCAGTGCCTGCCTTTTGCATCCACCAACCCTCCCTGTTGTCTCTGTGATTTACACCTACAAGCTTAGGGTCAGTGACTGCATTGTGCATCCACTAACTATACTAATTGATACAAATAAATGTACAGGGTCAGTACCTGCCTTTTGCATCCACCAACCCTCCCTGTTGTCTCTATGATTCAGACCAACAAGCACAGGGCCAGTGTCTGCATCTTGCATCCACTAACTATACTAATTAAGACAAATAAATGTACAGGGTCAGTGCCTGCATTTTGCATCCATCAACCCTCCCTGTTGTCTCTGTAATTTAGACCAACAAGCACAGGGTCAGTGTCTGCATTTTGCATCCACTAACTATACTAATTAAGACAAATAAATGTACAGGGTCAGTGCCTGCAGTTTGCATCCACCAACCCTCCCTGTTGTCTCTGTGATTTACACCTACAAGCTTAGGGTCAGTGACTGCATTGTGCATCCACTAACTATACTAATTGATACAAATAAATGTACAAGGTCAGTACCTGCCTTTTGCATCCACCAACCCTCCCTGTTGTCTCTGTGATTTACACCTACAAGCTTAGGGTCAGTGACTGCATTTTGCATCCACTAACTATACTAATTAAGACAAATAAATGTACAGGGTCAGTACCTGCCTTTTGCATCCACCAACCCTCCCTGTTGTCTCTATGATTCAGACCAACAAGCACAGGGTCAGTGTCTGCATTGTGCATCCACTAACTATACTAATTGATACAAATAAATGTACAGGGTCAGTACCTGCATTTTGCATCCACCAACCCTCCCTGTTGTCTCTATGATTCAGACCAACAAGCACAGGGTCAGTGACTGCATTTTGCATCCACTAACTATACTAATTGATACAAATAAATGTACAGGGTCAGTACCTGCCTTTTGCATCCACCAACCCTCCCTGTTGTCTCTGTGATTTACACCTACAAGCTTAGGGTCAGTGTCTGCATTGTGCATCCACTAACTATACTAATTAAGACAAATAAATGTACAGGGTCAGTACCTGCCTTTTGCAGGGCCAGTGTCTGCATCTTGCATCCACTAACTATACTAATTAAGACAAATAAATGTACAGGGTCAGTGCCTGCATTTTGCATCCACCAACCCTCCCTGTTGTCTCTGTAATTTAGACCTACAAGCAGAGGGTCAGTGTCTGCATTTTGCATCCACTAACTATACTAATTGATACAAATAAATGTACAGGGTCAGTGCCTGCAGTTTGCATCCACCAACCCTCCCTGTTGTCTCTGTGATTTACACCTACAAGCACAGGGCCAGTGTCTGCATTTTGCATCCAGTAACTATACTAATTTAGACAAATAAATGTACAGGGTCAGTACCTGCCTTTTGCATCAACCAACCCTCCCAGTTGTCTCTGTGATTTACACCAACAAGCAGAGGATCAGTGTCTGCATTTTGCATCCACTAACTATACTAATTAAGACAAATAAATGTACAGGGTCAGTACCTGCCTTTTGCATCCACCAACCCTCCCTGTTGTCTCTGTGATTTACACCTACAAGCTTAGGGTCAGTGTCTGCATTGTGCATCCACTAACTATACTAATTGATACAAATAAATGTACAGGGTCAGTGCCTGCAGTTTGCATCCACCAACCCTCCCTGTTGTCTCTGTGATTTACACCTACAAGCACAGGGTCAGTGACTGCATTGTGCATCCACTAACTATACTAATTGATACAAATAAATGTACAGGGTCAGTGCCTGCAGTTTGCATCCACCAACCCTCCCTGTTGTCTCTGTGATTTACACCTACAAGCTTAGGGTCAGTGACTGCATTTTGCATCCACTAACTATACTAATTAAGACAAATAAATGTACAGGGTCAGTACCTGCCTTTTGCATCCACCAACCCTCCCTGTTGTCTCTATGATTCAGACCAACAAGCACAGGGTCAGTGTCTGCATTGTGCATCCACTAACTATACTAATTGATACAAATAAATGTACAGGGTCAGTGCCTGCAGTTTGCATCCACCAACCCTCCCTGTTGTCTCTGTGATTTACACCTACAAGCTTAGGGTCAGTGACTGCATTGTGCATCCACTAACTATACTAATTGATACAAATAAATGTACAGGGTCAGTACCTGCCTTTTGCATCCACCAACCCTCCCTGTTGTCTCTATGATTCAGACCAACAAGCACAGGGCCAGTGTCTGCATTTTGCATCCACTAACTATACTAATTGATACAAATAAATGTACAGGGTCAGTACCTGCCTTTTGCATCCACCAACCCTCCCTGTTGTCTCTATGATTCAGACCAACAAGCACAGGGCCAGTGTCTGCATTTTGCATCCACTAACTATACTAATTGATACAAATAAATGTACAGGGTCAGTACCTGCCTTTTGCATCCACCAACCCTCCCTGTTGTCTCTATGATTCAGACCAACAAGCACAGGGCCAGTGTCTGCATCTTGCATCCACTAACTATACTAATTAAGACAAATAAATGTACAGGGTCAGTGCCTGCATTTTGCATCCACCAACCCTCCCTGTTGTCTCTGTAATTTAGACCTACAAGCAGAGGGTCAGTGTCTGCATTTTGCATTCACTAACTATACTAATTGATACAAATAAATGTACAGGGTCAGTGCCTGCAGTTTGCATCCACCAACCCTCCCTGTTGTCTCTATAATTCAGACCTGCAAGCAGAGGGTCAGTGACTGCATTTTGCATCCACTAACTTTACTAATTAAGACAAATAAATGTACAGGGTCAGTGCCTGCCTTTTGCATCCACCAACCCTCCCTGTTGTCTCTGTGATTTACACCTACAAGCTTAGGGTCAGTGACTGCATTGTGCATCCACTAACTATACTAATTGATACAAATAAATGTACAGGGTCAGTACCTGCCTTTTGCATCCACCAACCCTCCCTGTTGTCTCTATGATTCAGACCAACAAGCACAGGGCCAGTGTCTGCATCTTGCATCCACTAACTATACTAATTAAGACAAATAAATGTACAGGGTCAGTGCCTGCATTTTGCATCCATCAACCCTCCCTGTTGTCTCTGTAATTTAGACCTACAAGCACAGGGTCAGTGTCTGCATTTTGCATCCACTAACTATACTAATTAAGACAAATAAATGTACAGGGTCAGTGCCTGCAGTTTGCATCCACCAACCCTCCCTGTTGTCTCTGTGATTTACACCTACAAGCTTAGGGTCAGTGACTGCATTGTGCATCCACTAACTATACTAATTGATACAAATAAATGTACAAGGTCAGTACCTGCCTTTTGCATCCACCAACCCTCCCTGTTGTCTCTGTGATTTACACCTACAAGCTTAGGGTCAGTGACTGCATTTTGCATCCACTAACTATACTAATTAAGACAAATAAATGTACAGGGTCAGTACCTGCCTTTTGCATCCACCAACCCTCCCTGTTGTCTCTATGATTCAGACCAACAAGCACAGGGTCAGTGTCTGCATTGTGCATCCACTAACTATACTAATTGATACAAATAAATGTACAGGGTCAGTGCCTGCCTTTTGCATCCACCAACCCTCCCTGTTGTCTCTGTGATTTACACCTACAAGCTTAGGGTCAGTGACTGCATTGTGCATCCACTAACTATACTAATTGATACAAATAAATGTACAGGGTCAGTACCTGCCTTTTGCATCCACCAACCCTCCCTGTTGTCTCTATGATTCAGACCAACAAGCACAGGGCCAGTGTCTGCATCTTGCATCCACTAACTATACTAATTAAGACAAATAAATGTACAGGGTCAGTGCCTGCATTTTGCATCCATCAACCCTCCCTGTTGTCTCTGTAATTTAGACCTACAAGCACAGGGTCAGTGTCTGCATTTTGCATCCACTAACTATACTAATTAAGACAAATAAATGTACAGGGTCAGTGCCTGCAGTTTGCATCCACCAACCCTCCCTGTTGTCTCTGTGATTTACACCTACAAGCTTAGGGTCAGTGACTGCATTGTGCATCCACTAACTATACTAATTGATACAAATAAATGTACAAGGTCAGTACCTGCCTTTTGCATCCACCAACCCTCCCTGTTGTCTCTGTGATTTACACCTACAAGCTTAGGGTCAGTGACTGCATTTTGCATCCACTAACTATACTAATTAAGACAAATAAATGTACAGGGTCAGTACCTGCCTTTTGCATCCACCAACCCTCCCTGTTGTCTCTATGATTCAGACCAACAAGCACAGGGTCAGTGTCTGCATTGTGCATCCACTAACTATACTAATTGATACAAATAAATGTACAGGGTCAGTACCTGCATTTTGCATCCACCAACCCTCCCTGTTGTCTCTATGATTCAGACCAACAAGCACAGGGTCAGTGACTGCATTTTGCATCCACTAACTATACTAATTGATACAAATAAATGTACAGGGTCAGTACCTGCCTTTTGCATCCACCAACCCTCCCTGTTGTCTCTGTGATTTACACCTACAAGCTTAGGGTCAGTGTCTGCATTGTGCATCCACTAACTATACTAATTAAGACAAATAAATGTACAGGGTCAGTACCTGCCTTTTGCAGGGCCAGTGTCTGCATCTTGCATCCACTAACTATACTAATTAAGACAAATAAATGTACAGGGTCAGTGCCTGCATTTTGCATCCACCAACCCTCCCTGTTGTCTCTGTAATTTAGACCTACAAGCAGAGGGTCAGTGTCTGCATTTTGCATCCACTAACTATACTAATTGATACAAATAAATGTACAGGGTCAGTGCCTGCAGTTTGCATCCACCAACCCTCCCTGTTGTCTCTGTGATTTACACCTACAAGCACAGGGCCAGTGTCTGCATTTTGCATCCAGTAACTATACTAATTTAGACAAATAAATGTACAGGGTCAGTACCTGCCTTTTGCATCAACCAACCCTCCCAGTTGTCTCTGTGATTTACACCAACAAGCAGAGGATCAGTGTCTGCATTTTGCATCCACTAACTATACTAATTAAGACAAATAAATGTACAGGGTCAGTACCTGCCTTTTGCATCCACCAACCCTCCCTGTTGTCTCTATGATTCAGACCAACAAGCACAGGGTCAGTGTCTGCATTGTGCATCCACTAACTATACTAATTGATACAAATAAATGTACAGGGTCAGTACCTGCATTTTGCATCCACCAACCCTCCCTGTTGTCTCTATGATTCAGACCAACAAGCACAGGGTCAGTGTCTGCATTGTGCATCCACTAACTATACTAATTGATACAAATAAATGTACAGGGTCAGTGCCTGCAGTTTGCATCCACCAACCCTCCCTGTTGTCTCTGTGATTTACACCTACAAGCTTAGGGTCAGTGACTGCATTGTGCATCCACTAACTATACTAATTGATACAAATAAATGTACAGGGTCAGTACCTGCCTTTTGCATCCACCAACCCTCCCTGTTGTCTCTATGATTCAGACCAACAAGCACAGGGTCAGTGTCTGCATTGTGCATCCACTAACTATACTAATTGATACAAATAAATGTACAGGGTCAGTACCTGCCTTTTGCATCCACCAACCCTCCCTGTTGTCTCTGTGATTTACACCTACAAGCTTAGGGTCAGTGTCTGCATTGGGCATCCACTAACTATACTAATTAAGACAAATAAATGTACAGGGTCAGTACCTGCCTTTTGCAGGGCCAGTGTCTGCATCTTGCATCCACTAACTATACTAATTAAGACAAATAAATGTACAGGGTCAGTGCCTGCATTTTGCATCCACCAACCCTCCCTGTTGTCTCTGTAATTTAGACCTACAAGCAGAGGGTCAGTGTCTGCATTTTGCATCCACTAACTATACTAATTGATACAAATAAATGTACAGGGTCAGTGCCTGCAGTTTGCATCCACCAACCCTCCCTGTTGTCTCTGTGATTTACACCTACAAGCACAGGGCCAGTGTCTGCATTTTGCATCCAGTAACTATACTAATTAAGACAAATAAATGTACAGGGTCAGTACCTGCCTTTTGCATCAACCAACCCTCCCAGTTGTCTCTGTGATTTACACCAACAAGCAGAGGATCAGTGTCTGCATTTTGCATCCACTAACTATACTAATTAAGACAAATAAATGTACAGGGTCAGTGCCTGCAGTTTGCATCTACCAACCCTCCCTGTTGTCTCTGTAATTTAGACCTACAAGCACAGGGTCAGTGTCTGCATTGTGCATCCAGCAACTATACTAATTAAGACAAATAAATGTACAGGGTCAGTGCCTGCAGTTTGCATCCACCAACCCTCCCTGTTGTCTCTATAATTCAGACCTAAAAACAGAGGGTCAGTGACTGCATTTTGCATCCACTAACTATACTAATTAAGACAAATAAATGTACAGGGTCAGTACCTGCCTTTTGCATCCACCAACCCTCCCTGTTGTCTCTGTGATTTACACCTACAAGCTTAGGGTCAGTGTCTGCATTGTGCATCCACTAACTATACTAATTGATACAAATAAATGTACAGGGTCAGTGCCTGCAGTTTGCATCCACCAACCCTCCCTGTTGTCTCTGTGATTTACACCTACAAGCACAGGGTCAGTGACTGCATTGTGCATCCACTAACTATACTAATTGATACAAATAAATGTACAGGGTCAGTGCCTGCAGTTTGCATCCACCAACCCTCCCCGTTGTCTCTGTGATTTACACCTACAAGCTTAGGGTCAGTGACTGCATTTTGCATCCACTAACTATACTAATTAAGACAAATAAATGTACAGGGTCAGTACCTGCCTTTTGCATCCACCAACCCTCCCTGTTGTCTCTATGATTCAGACCAACAAGCACAGGGTCAGTGTCTGCATTGGGCATCCACTAACTATACTAATTGATACAAATAAATGTACAGGGTCAGTGCCTGCAGTTTGCATCCACCAACCCTCCCTGTTGTCTCTGTGATTTACACCTACAAGCTTAGGGTCAGTGACTGCATTGTGCATCCACTAACTATACTAATTGATACAAATAAATGTACAGGGTCAGTACCTGCCTTTTGCATCCACCAACCCTCCCTGTTGTCTCTATGATTCAGACCAACAAGCACAGGGCCAGTGTCTGCATTTTGCATCCACTAACTATACTAATTGATACAAATAAATGTACAGGGTCAGTACCTGCCTTTTGCATCCACCAACCCTCCCTGTTGTCTCTATGATTCAGACCAACAAGCACAGGGCCAGTGTCTGCATTTTGCATCCACTAACTATACTAATTGATACAAATAAATGTACAGGGTCAGTACCTGCCTTTTGCATCCACCAACCCTCCCTGTTGTCTCTATGATTCAGACCAACAAGCACAGGGCCAGTGTCTGCATCTTGCATCCACTAACTATACTAATTTAGACAAATAAATGTACAGGGTCAGTGCCTGCATTTTGCATCCACCAACCCTCCCTGTTGTCTCTGTAATTTAGACCTACAAGCAGAGGGTCAGTGTCTGCATTTTGCATTCACTAACTATACTAATTGATACAAATAAATGTACAGGGTCAGTGCCTGCAGTTTGCATCCACCAACCCTCCCTGTTGTCTCTATAATTCAGACCTGCAAGCAGAGGGTCAGTGACTGCATTTTGCATCCACTAACTTTACTAATTAAGACAAATAAATGTACAGGGTCAGTGCCTGCCTTTTGCATCCACCAACCCTCCCTGTTGTCTCTGTGATTTACACCTACAAGCTTAGGGTCAGTGACTGCATTGTGCATCCACTAACTATACTAATTGATACAAATAAATGTACAGGGTCAGTACCTGCCTTTTGCATCCACCAACCCTCCCTGTTGTCTCTATGATTCAGACCAACAAGCACAGGGCCAGTGTCTGCATCTTGCATCCACTAACTATACTAATTAAGACAAATAAATGTACAGGGTCAGTGCCTGCATTTTGCATCCATCAACCCTCCCTGTTGTCTCTGTAATTTAGACCTACAAGCACAGGGTCAGTGTCTGCATTTTGCATCCACTAACTATACTAATTAAGACAAATAAATGTACAGGGTCAGTGCCTGCAGTTTGCATCCACCAACCCTCCCTGTTGTCTCTGTGATTTACACCTACAAGCTTAGGGTCAGTGACTGCATTGTGCATCCACTAACTATACTAATTGATACAAATAAATGTACAAGGTCAGTACCTGCCTTTTGCATCCACCAACCCTCCCTGTTGTCTCTGTGATTTACACCTACAAGCTTAGGGTCAGTGACTGCATTTTGCATCCACTAACTATACTAATTAAGACAAATAAATGTACAGGGTCAGTACCTGCCTTTTGCATCCACCAACCCTCCCTGTTGTCTCTATGATTCAGACCAACAAGCACAGGGTCAGTGTCTGCATTGTGCATCCACTAACTATACTAATTGATACAAATAAATGTACAGGGTCAGTACCTGCATTTTGCATCCACCAACCCTCCCTGTTGTCTCTATGATTCAGACCAACAAGCACAGGGTCAGTGACTGCATTTTGCATCCACTAACTATACTAATTGATACAAATAAATGTACAGGGTCAGTACCTGCCTTTTGCATCCACCAATCCTCCCTGTTGTCTCTGTGATTTACACCTACAAGCTTAGGGTCAGTGTCTGCATTGTGCATCCACTAACTATACTAATTAAGACAAATAAATGTACAGGGTCAGTACCTGCCTTTTGCAGGGCCAGTGTCTGCATCTTGTATCCACTAACTATACTAATTAAGACAAATAAATGTACAGGGTCAGTGCCTGCATTTTGCATCCACCAACCCTCCCTGTTGTCTCTGTAATTTAGACCTACAAGCAGAGGGTCAGTGTCTGCATTTTGCATCCACTAACTATACTAATTGATACAAATAAATGTACAGGGTCAGTGCCTGCAGTTTGCATCCACCAACCCTCCCTGTTGTCTCTGTGATTTACACCTACAAGCACAGGGCCAGTGTCTGCATTTTGCATCCAGTAACTATACTAATTTAGACAAATAAATGTACAGGGTCAGTACCTGCCTTTTGCATCAACCAACCCTCCCAGTTGTCTCTGTGATTTACACCAACAAGCAGAGGATCAGTGTCTGCATTTTGCATCCACTAACTATACTAATTAAGACAAATAAATGTACAGGGTCAGTACCTGCCTTTTGCATCCACCAACCCTCCCTGTTGTCTCTGTGATTTACACCTACAAGCTTAGGGTCAGTGTCTGCATTGTGCATCCACTAACTATACTAATTGATACAAATAAATGTACAGGGTCAGTGCCTGCAGTTTGCATCCACCAACCCTCCCTGTTGTCTCTGTGATTTACACCTACAAGCACAGGGTCAGTGACTGCATTGTGCATCCACTAACTATACTAATTGATACAAATAAATGTACAGGGTCAGTGCCTGCAGTTTGCATCCACCAACCCTCCCCGTTGTCTCTGTGATTTACACCTACAAGCTTAGGGTCAGTGACTGCATTTTGCATCCACTAACTATACTAATTAAGACAAATAAATGTACAGGGTCAGTACCTGCCTTTTGCATCCACCAACCCTCCCTGTTGTCTCTATGATTCAGACCAACAAGCACAGGGTCAGTGTCTGCATTGTGCATCCACTAACTATACTAATTGATACAAATAAATGTACAGGGTCAGTGCCTGCAGTTTGCATCCACCAACCCTCCCTGTTGTCTCTGTGATTTACACCTACAAGCTTAGGGTCAGTGACTGCATTGTGCATCCACTAACTATACTAATTGATACAAATAAATGTACAGGGTCAGTACCTGCCTTTTGCATCCACCAACCCTCCCTGTTGTCTCTATGATTCAGACCAACAAGCACAGGGCCAGTGTCTGCATTTTGCATCCACTAACTATACTAATTGATACAAATAAATGTACAGGGTCAGTACCTGCCTTTTGCATCCACCAACCCTCCCTGTTGTCTCTATGATTCAGACCAACAAGCACAGGGCCAGTGTCTGCATTTTGCATCCACTAACTATACTAATTGATACAAATAAATGTACAGGGTCAGTACCTGCCTTTTGCATCCACCAACCCTCCCTGTTGTCTCTATGATTCAGACCAACAAGCACAGGGCCAGTGTCTGCATCTTGCATCCACTAACTGTACTAATTAAGACAAATAAATGTACAGGGTCAGTGCCTGCATTTTGCATCCACCAACCCTCCCTGTTGTCTCTGTAATTTAGACCTACAAGCAGAGGGTCAGTGTCTGCATTTTGCATTCACTAACTATACTAATTGATACAAATAAATGTACAGGGTCAGTGCCTGCAGTTTGCATCCACCAACCCTCCCTGTTGTCTCTATAATTCAGACCTGTAAGCAGAGGGTCAGTGACTGCATTTTGCATCCACTAACTTTACTAATTAAGACAAATAAATGTACAGGGTCAGTGCCTGCCTTTTGCATCCACCAACCCTCCCTGTTGTCTCTGTGATTTACACCTACAAGCTTAGGGTCAGTGACTGCATTGTGCATCCACTAACTATACTAATTGATACAAATAAATGTACAGGGTCAGTACCTGCCTTTTGCATCCACCAACCCTCCCTGTTGTCTCTATGATTCAGACCAACAAGCACAGGGCCAGTGTCTGCATCTTGCATCCACTAACTATACTAATTAAGACAAATAAATGTACAGGGTCAGTGCCTGCATTTTGCATCCATCAACCCTCCCTGTTGTCTCTGTAATTTAGACCTACAAGCACAGGGTCAGTGTCTGCATTTTGCATCCACTAACTATACTAATTAAGACAAATAAATGTACAGGGTCAGTGCCTGCAGTTTGCATCCACCAACCCTCCCTGTTGTCTCTGTGATTTACACCTACAAGCTTAGGGTCAGTGACTGCATTGTGCATCCACTAACTATACTAATTGATACAAATAAATGTACAAGGTCAGTACCTGCCTTTTGCATCCACCAACCCTCCCTGTTGTCTCTGTGATTTACACCTACAAGCTTAGGGTCAGTGACTGCATTTTGCATCCACTAACTATACTAATTAAGACAAATAAATGTACAGGGTCAGTACCTGCCTTTTGCATCCACCAACCCTCCCTGTTGTCTCTATGATTCAGACCAACAAGCACAGGGTCAGTGTCTGCATTGTGCATCCACTAACTATACTAATTGATACAAATAAATGTACAGGGTCAGTACCTGCATTTTGCATCCACCAACCCTCCCTGTTGTCTCTATGATTCAGACCAACAAGCACAGGGTCAGTGACTGCATTTTGCATCCACTAACTATACTAATTGATACAAATAAATGTACAGGGTCAGTACCTGCCTTTTGCATCCACCAACCCTCCCTGTTGTCTCTGTGATTTACACCTACAAGCTTAGGGTCAGTGTCTGCATTGTGCATCCACTAACTATACTAATTAAGACAAATAAATGTACAGGGTCAGTACCTGCCTTTTGCAGGGCCAGTGTCTGCATCTTGCATCCACTAACTATACTAATTAAGACAAATAAATGTACAGGGTCAGTGCCTGCATTTTGCATCCACCAACCCTCCCTGTTGTCTCTGTAATTTAGACCTACAAGCAGAGGGTCAGTGTCTGCATTTTGCATCCACTAACTATACTAATTGATACAAATAAATGTACAGGGTCAGTGCCTGCAGTTTGCATCCACCAACCCTCCCTGTTGTCTCTGTGATTTACACCTACAAGCACAGGGCCAGTGTCTGCATTTTGCATCCAGTAACTATACTAATTTAGACAAATAAATGTACAGGGTCAGTACCTGCCTTTTGCATCAACCAACCCTCCCAGTTGTCTCTGTGATTTACACCAACAAGCAGAGGATCAGTGTCTGCATTTTGCATCCACTAACTATACTAATTAAGACAAATAAATGTACAGGGTCAGTACCTGCCTTTTGCATCCACCAACCCTCCCTGTTGTCTCTATGATTCAGACCAACAAGCACAGGGTCAGTGTCTGCATTGTGCATCCACTAACTATACTAATTGATACAAATAAATGTACAGGGTCAGTACCTGCATTTTGCATCCACCAACCCTCCCTGTTGTCTCTATGATTCAGACCAACAAGCACAGGGTCAGTGTCTGCATTGTGCATCCACTAACTATACTAATTGATACAAATAAATGTACAGGGTCAGTGCCTGCAGTTTGCATCCACCAACCCTCCCTGTTGTCTCTGTGATTTACACCTACAAGCTTAGGGTCAGTGACTGCATTGTGCATCCACTAACTATACTAATTGATACAAATAAATGTACAGGGTCAGTACCTGCCTTTTGCATCCACCAACCCTCCCTGTTGTCTCTATGATTCAGACCAACAAGCACAGGGTCAGTGTCTGCATTGTGCATCCACTAACTATACTAATTGATACAAATAAATGTACAGGGTCAGTACCTGCCTTTTGCATCCACCAACCCTCCCTGTTGTCTCTGTGATTTACACCTACAAGCTTAGGGTCAGTGTCTGCATTGTGCATCCACTAACTATACTAATTAAGACAAATAAATGTACAGGGTCAGTACCTGCCTTTTGCAGGGCCAGTGTCTGCATCTTGCATCCACTAACTATACTAATTAAGACAAATAAATGTACAGGGTCAGTGCCTGCATTTTGCATCCACCAACCCTCCCTGTTGTCTCTGTAATTTAGACCTACAAGCAGAGGGTCAGTGTCTGCATTTTGCATCCACTAACTATACTAATTGATACAAATAAATGTACAGGGTCAGTGCCTGCAGTTTGCATCCACCAACCCTCCCTGTTGTCTCTGTGATTTACACCTACAAGCACAGGGCCAGTGTCTGCATTTTGCATCCAGTAACTATACTAATTAAGACAAATAAATGTACAGGGTCAGTACCTGCCTTTTGCATCAACCAACCCTCCCAGTTGTCTCTGTGATTTACACCAACAAGCAGAGGATCAGTGTCTGCATTTTGCATCCACTAACTATACTAATTAAGACAAATAAATGTACAGGGTCAGTGCCTGCAGTTTGCATCTACCAACCCTCCCTGTTGTCTCTGTAATTTAGACCTACAAGCACAGGGTCAGTGTCTGCATTGTGCATCCAGCAACTATACTAATTAAGACAAATAAATGTACAGGGTCAGTGCCTGCAGTTTGCATCCACCAACCCTCCCTGTTGTCTCTATAATTCAGACCTAAAAACAGAGGGTCAGTGACTGCATTTTGCATCCACTAACTATACTAATTAAGACAAATAAATGTACAGGGTCAGTACCTGCCTTTTGCATCCACCAACCCTCCCTGTTGTCTCTGTGATTTACACCTACAAGCTTAGGGTCAGTGTCTGCATTGTGCATCCACTAACTATACTAATTGATACAAATAAATGTACAGGGTCAGTGCCTGCAGTTTGCATCCACCAACCCTCCCTGTTGTCTCTGTGATTTACACCTACAAGCACAGGGTCAGTGACTGCATTGTGCATCCACTAACTATACTAATTGATACAAATAAATGTACAGGGTCAGTGCCTGCAGTTTGCATCCACCAACCCTCCCCGTTGTCTCTGTGATTTACACCTACAAGCTTAGGGTCAGTGACTGCATTTTGCATCCACTAACTATACTAATTAAGACAAATAAATGTACAGGGTCAGTACCTGCCTTTTGCATCCACCAACCCTCCCTGTTGTCTCTATGATTCAGACCAACAAGCACAGGGTCAGTGTCTGCATTGGGCATCCACTAACTATACTAATTGATACAAATAAATGTACAGGGTCAGTGCCTGCAGTTTGCATCCACCAACCCTCCCTGTTGTCTCTGTGATTTACACCTACAAGCTTAGGGTCAGTGACTGCATTGTGCATCCACTAACTATACTAATTGATACAAATAAATGTACAGGGTCAGTACCTGCCTTTTGCATCCACCAACCCTCCCTGTTGTCTCTATGATTCAGACCAACAAGCACAGGGCCAGTGTCTGCATTTTGCATCCACTAACTATACTAATTGATACAAATAAATGTACAGGGTCAGTACCTGCCTTTTGCATCCACCAACCCTCCCTGTTGTCTCTATGATTCAGACCAACAAGCACAGGGCCAGTGTCTGCATTTTGCATCCACTAACTATACTAATTGATACAAATAAATGTACAGGGTCAGTACCTGCCTTTTGCATCCACCAACCCTCCCTGTTGTCTCTATGATTCAGACCAACAAGCACAGGGCCAGTGTCTGCATCTTGCATCCACTAACTATACTAATTAAGACAAATAAATGTACAGGGTCAGTGCCTGCATTTTGCATCCACCAACCCTCCCTGTTGTCTCTGTAATTTAGACCTACAAGCAGAGGGTCAGTGTCTGCATTTTGCATTCACTAACTATACTAACTGATACAAATAAATGTACAGGGTCAGTGCCTGCAGTTTGCATCCACCAACCCTCCCTGTTGTCTCTATAATTCAGACCTGCAAGCAGAGGGTCAGTGACTGCATTTTGCATCCACTAACTTTACTAATTAAGACAAATAAATGTACAGGGTCAGTGCCTGCCTTTTGCATCCACCAACCCTCCCTGTTGTCTCTGTGATTTACACCTACAAGCTTAGGGTCAGTGACTGCATTGTGCATCCACTAACTATACTAATTGATACAAATAAATGTACAGGGTCAGTACCTGCCTTTTGCATCCACCAACCCTCCCTGTTGTCTCTATGATTCAGACCAACAAGCACAGGGCCAGTGTCTGCATCTTGCATCCACTAACTATACTAATTAAGACAAATAAATGTACAGGGTCAGTGCCTGCATTTTGCATCCATCAACCCTCCCTGTTGTCTCTGTAATTTAGACCAACAAGCACAGGGTCAGTGTCTGCATTTTGCATCCACTAACTATACTAATTAAGACAAATAAATGTACAGGGTCAGTGCCTGCAGTTTGCATCCACCAACCCTCCCTGTTGTCTCTGTGATTTACACCTACAAGCTTAGGGTCAGTGACTGCATTGTGCATCCACTAACTATACTAATTGATACAAATAAATGTACAAGGTCAGTACCTGCCTTTTGCATCCACCAACCCTCCCTGTTGTCTCTGTGATTTACACCTACAAGCTTAGGGTCAGTGACTGCATTTTGCATCCACTAACTATACTAATTAAGACAAATAAATGTACAGGGTCAGTACCTGCCTTTTGCATCCACCAACCCTCCCTGTTGTCTCTATGATTCAGACCAACAAGCACAGGGTCAGTGTCTGCATTGTGCATCCACTAACTATACTAATTGATACAAATAAATGTACAGGGTCAGTACCTGCATTTTGCATCCACCAACCCTCCCTGTTGTCTCTATGATTCAGACCAACAAGCACAGGGTCAGTGACTGCATTTTGCATCCACTAACTATACTAATTGATACAAATAAATGTACAGGGTCAGTACCTGCCTTTTGCATCCACCAACCCTCCCTGTTGTCTCTGTGATTTACACCTACAAGCTTAGGGTCAGTGTCTGCATTGTGCATCCACTAACTATACTAATTAAGACAAATAAATGTACAGGGTCAGTACCTGCCTTTTGCAGGGCCAGTGTCTGCATCTTGCATCCACTAACTATACTAATTAAGACAAATAAATGTACAGGGTCAGTGCCTGCATTTTGCATCCACCAACCCTCCCTGTTGTCTCTGTAATTTAGACCTACAAGCAGAGGGTCAGTGTCTGCATTTTGCATCCACTAACTATACTAATTGATACAAATAAATGTACAGGGTCAGTGCCTGCAGTTTGCATCCACCAACCCTCCCTGTTGTCTCTGTGATTTACACCTACAAGCACAGGGCCAGTGTCTGCATTTTGCATCCAGTAACTATACTAATTTAGACAAATAAATGTACAGGGTCAGTACCTGCCTTTTGCATCAACCAACCCTCCCAGTTGTCTCTCTGATTTACACCAACAAGCAGAGGATCAGTGTCTGCATTTTGCATCCACTAACTATACTAATTAAGACAAATAAATGTACAGGGTCAGTACCTGCCTTTTGCATCCACCAACCCTCCCTGTTGTCTCTGTGATTTACACCTACAAGCTTAGGGTCAGTGTCTGCATTGTGCATCCACTAACTATACTAATTGATACAAATAAATGTACAGGGTCAGTGCCTGCAGTTTGCATCCACCAACCCTCCCTGTTGTCTCTGTGATTTACACCTACAAGCACAGGGTCAGTGACTGCATTGTGCATCCACTAACTATACTAATTGATACAAATAAATGTACAGGGTCAGTGCCTGCAGTTTGCATCCACCAACCCTCCCTGTTGTCTCTGTGATTTACACCTACAAGCTTAGGGTCAGTGACTGCATTTTGCATCCACTAACTATACTAATTAAGACAAATAAATGTACAGGGTCAGTACCTGCCTTTTGCATCCACCAACCCTCCCTGTTGTCTCTATGATTCAGACCAACAAGCACAGGGTCAGTGTCTGCATTGTGCATCCACTAACTATACTAATTGATACAAATAAATGTACAGGGTCAGTGCCTGCAGTTTGCATCCACCAACCCTCCCTGTTGTCTCTGTGATTTACACCTACAAGCTTAGGGTCAGTGACTGCATTGTGCATCCACTAACTATACTAATTGATACAAATAAATGTACAGGGTCAGTACCTGCCTTTTGCATCCACCAACCCTCCCTGTTGTCTCTATGATTCAGACCAACAAGCACAGGGCCAGTGTCTGCATTTTGCATCCACTAACTATACTAATTGATACAAATAAATGTACAGGGTCAGTACCTGCCTTTTGCATCCACCAACCCTCCCTGTTGTCTCTATGATTCAGACCAACAAGCACAGGGCCAGTGTCTGCATTTTGCATCCACTAACTATACTAATTGATACAAATAAATGTACAGGGTCAGTACCTGCCTTTTGCATCCACCAACCCTCCCTGTTGTCTCTATGATTCAGACCAACAAGCACAGGGCCAGTGTCTGCATCTTGCATCCACTAACTATACTAATTAAGACAAATAAATGTACAGGGTCAGTGCCTGCATTTTGCATCCACCAACCCTCCCTGTTGTCTCTGTAATTTAGACCTACAAGCAGAGGGTCAGTGTCTGCATTTTGCATTCACTAACTATACTAATTGATACAAATAAATGTACAGGGTCAGTGCCTGCAGTTTGCATCCACCAACCCTCCCTGTTGTCTCTATAATTCAGACCTGCAAGCAGAGGGTCAGTGACTGCATTTTGCATCCACTAACTTTACTAATTAAGACAAATAAATGTACAGGGTCAGTGCCTGCCTTTTGCATCCACCAACCCTCCCTGTTGTCTCTGTGATTTACACCTACAAGCTTAGGGTCAGTGACTGCATTGTGCATCCACTAACTATACTAATTGATACAAATAAATGTACAGGGTCAGTACCTGCCTTTTGCATCCACCAACCCTCCCTGTTGTCTCTATGATTCAGACCAACAAGCACAGGGCCAGTGTCTGCATCTTGCATCCACTAACTATACTAATTAAGACAAATAAATGTACAGGGTCAGTGCCTGCATTTTGCATCCATCAACCCTCCCTGTTGTCTCTGTAATTTAGACCTACAAGCACAGGGTCAGTGTCTGCATTTTGCATCCACTAACTATACTAATTAAGACAAATAAATGTACAGGGTCAGTGCCTGCAGTTTGCATCCACCAACCCTCCCTGTTGTCTCTGTGATTTACACCTACAAGCTTAGGGTCAGTGACTGCATTGTGCATCCACTAACTATACTAATTGATACAAATAAATGTACAAGGTCAGTACCTGCCTTTTGCATCCACCAACCCTCCCTGTTGTCTCTGTGATTTACACCTACAAGCTTAGGGTCAGTGACTGCATTTTGCATCCACTAACTATACTAATTAAGACAAATAAATGTACAGGGTCAGTACCTGCCTTTTGCATCCACCAACCCTCCCTGTTGTCTCTATGATTCAGACCAACAAGCACAGGGTCAGTGTCTGCATTGTGCATCCACTAACTATACTAATTGATACAAATAAATGTACAGGGTCAGTGCCTGCCTTTTGCATCCACCAACCCTCCCTGTTGTCTCTGTGATTTACACCTACAAGCTTAGGGTCAGTGACTGCATTGTGCATCCACTAACTATACTAATTGATACAAATAAATGTACAGGGTCAGTACCTGCCTTTTGCATCCACCAACCCTCCCTGTTGTCTCTATGATTCAGACCAACAAGCACAGGGCCAGTGTCTGCATCTTGCATCCACTAACTATACTAATTAAGACAAATAAATGTACAGGGTCAGTGCCTGCATTTTGCATCCATCAACCCTCCCTGTTGTCTCTGTAATTTAGACCTACAAGCACAGGGTCAGTGTCTGCATTTTGCATCCACTAACTATACTAATTAAGACAAATAAATGTACAGGGTCAGTGCCTGCAGTTTGCATCCACCAACCCTCCCTGTTGTCTCTGTGATTTACACCTACAAGCTTAGGGTCAGTGACTGCATTGTGCATCCACTAACTATACTAATTGATACAAATAAATGTACAAGGTCAGTACCTGCCTTTTGCATCCACCAACCCTCCCTGTTGTCTCTGTGATTTACACCTACAAGCTTAGGGTCAGTGACTGCATTTTGCATCCACTAACTATACTAATTAAGACAAATAAATGTACAGGGTCAGTACCTGCCTTTTGCATCCACCAACCCTCCCTGTTGTCTCTATGATTCAGACCAACAAGCACAGGGTCAGTGTCTGCATTGTGCATCCACTAACTATACTAATTGATACAAATAAATGTACAGGGTCAGTACCTGCATTTTGCATCCACCAACCCTCCCTGTTGTCTCTATGATTCAGACCAACAAGCACAGGGTCAGTGACTGCATTTTGCATCCACTAACTATACTAATTGATACAAATAAATGTACAGGGTCAGTACCTGCCTTTTGCATCCACCAACCCTCCCTGTTGTCTCTGTGATTTACACCTACAAGCTTAGGGTCAGTGTCTGCATTGTGCATCCACTAACTATACTAATTAAGACAAATAAATGTACAGGGTCAGTACCTGCCTTTTGCAGGGCCAGTGTCTGCATCTTGCATCCACTAACTATACTAATTAAGACAAATAAATGTACAGGGTCAGTGCCTGCATTTTGCATCCACCAACCCTCCCTGTTGTCTCTGTAATTTAGACCTACAAGCAGAGGGTCAGTGTCTGCATTTTGCATCCACTAACTATACTAATTGATACAAATAAATGTACAGGGTCAGTGCCTGCAGTTTGCATCCACCAACCCTCCCTGTTGTCTCTGTGATTTACACCTACAAGCACAGGGCCAGTGTCTGCATTTTGCATCCAGTAACTATACTAATTTAGACAAATAAATGTACAGGGTCAGTACCTGCCTTTTGCATCAACCAACCCTCCCAGTTGTCTCTGTGATTTACACCAACAAGCAGAGGATCAGTGTCTGCATTTTGCATCCACTAACTATACTAATTAAGACAAATAAATGTACAGGGTCAGTACCTGCCTTTTGCATCCACCAACCCTCCCTGTTGTCTCTATGATTCAGACCAACAAGCACAGGGTCAGTGTCTGCATTGTGCATCCACTAACTATACTAATTGATACAAATAAATGTACAGGGTCAGTACCTGCATTTTGCATCCACCAACCCTCCCTGTTGTCTCTATGATTCAGACCAACAAGCACAGGGTCAGTGTCTGCATTGTGCATCCACTAACTATACTAATTGATACAAATAAATGTACAGGGTCAGTGCCTGCAGTTTGCATCCACCAACCCTCCCTGTTGTCTCTGTGATTTACACCTACAAGCTTAGGGTCAGTGACTGCATTGTGCATCCACTAACTATACTAATTGATACAAATAAATGTACAGGGTCAGTACCTGCCTTTTGCATCCACCAACCCTCCCTGTTGTCTCTATGATTCAGACCAACAAGCACAGGGTCAGTGTCTGCATTGTGCATCCACTAACTATACTAATTGATACAAATAAATGTACAGGGTCAGTACCTGCCTTTTGCATCCACCAACCCTCCCTGTTGTCTCTGTGATTTACACCTACAAGCTTAGGGTCAGTGTCTGCATTGTGCATCCACTAACTATACTAATTAAGACAAATAAATGTACAGGGTCAGTACCTGCCTTTTGCAGGGCCAGTGTCTGCATCTTGCATCCACTAACTATACTAATTAAGACAAATAAATGTACAGGGTCAGTGCCTGCATTTTGCATCCACCAACCCTCCCTGTTGTCTCTGTAATTTAGACCTACAAGCAGAGGGTCAGTGTCTGCATTTTGCATCCACTAACTATACTAATTGATACAAATAAATGTACAGGGTCAGTGCCTGCAGTTTGCATCCACCAACCCTCCCTGTTGTCTCTGTGATTTACACCTACAAGCACAGGGCCAGTGTCTGCATTTTGCATCCAGTAACTATACTAATTAAGACAAATAAATGTACAGGGTCAGTACCTGCCTTTTGCATCAACCAACCCTCCCAGTTGTCTCTGTGATTTACACCAACAAGCAGAGGATCAGTGTCTGCATTTTGCATCCACTAACTATACTAATTAAGACAAATAAATGTACAGGGTCAGTGCCTGCAGTTTGCATCTACCAACCCTCCCTGTTGTCTCTGTAATTTAGACCTACAAGCACAGGGTCAGTGTCTGCATTGTGCATCCAGCAACTATACTAATTAAGACAAATAAATGTACAGGGTCAGTGCCTGCAGTTTGCATCCACCAACCCTCCCTGTTGTCTCTATAATTCAGACCTAAAAACAGAGGGTCAGTGACTGCATTTTGCATCCACTAACTATACTAATTAAGACAAATAAATGTACAGGGTCAGTACCTGCCTTTTGCATCCACCAACCCTCCCTGTTGTCTCTGTGATTTACACCTACAAGCTTAGGGTCAGTGTCTGCATTGTGCATCCACTAACTATACTAATTGATACAAATAAATGTACAGGGTCAGTGCCTGCAGTTTGCATCCACCAACCCTCCCTGTTGTCTCTGTGATTTACACCTACAAGCACAGGGTCAGTGACTGCATTGTGCATCCACTAACTATACTAATTGATACAAATAAATGTACAGGGTCAGTGCCTGCAGTTTGCATCCACCAACCCTCCCCGTTGTCTCTGTGATTTACACCTACAAGCTTAGGGTCAGTGACTGCATTTTGCATCCACTAACTATACTAATTAAGACAAATAAATGTACAGGGTCAGTACCTGCCTTTTGCATCCACCAACCCTCCCTGTTGTCTCTATGATTCAGACCAACAAGCACAGGGTCAGTGTCTGCATTGGGCATCCACTAACTATACTAATTGATACAAATAAATGTACAGGGTCAGTGCCTGCAGTTTGCATCCACCAACCCTCCCTGTTGTCTCTGTGATTTACACCTACAAGCTTAGGGTCAGTGACTGCATTGTGCATCCACTAACTATACTAATTGATACAAATAAATGTACAGGGTCAGTACCTGCCTTTTGCATCCACCAACCCTCCCTGTTGTCTCTATGATTCAGACCAACAAGCACAGGGCCAGTGTCTGCATTTTGCATCCACTAACTATACTAATTGATACAAATAAATGTACAGGGTCAGTACCTGCCTTTTGCATCCACCAACCCTCCCTGTTGTCTCTATGATTCAGACCAACAAGCACAGGGCCAGTGTCTGCATTTTGCATCCACTAACTATACTAATTGATACAAATAAATGTACAGGGTCAGTACCTGCCTTTTGCATCCACCAACCCTCCCTGTTGTCTCTATGATTCAGACCAACAAGCACAGGGCCAGTGTCTGCATCTTGCATCCACTAACTATACTAATTTAGACAAATAAATGTACAGGGTCAGTGCCTGCATTTTGCATCCACCAACCCTCCCTGTTGTCTCTGTAATTTAGACCTACAAGCAGAGGGTCAGTGTCTGCATTTTGCATTCACTAACTATACTAATTGATACAAATAAATGTACAGGGTCAGTGCCTGCAGTTTGCATCCACCAACCCTCCCTGTTGTCTCTATAATTCAGACCTGCAAGCAGAGGGTCAGTGACTGCATTTTGCATCCACTAACTTTACTAATTAAGACAAATAAATGTACAGGGTCAGTGCCTGCCTTTTGCATCCACCAACCCTCCCTGTTGTCTCTGTGATTTACACCTACAAGCTTAGGGTCAGTGACTGCATTGTGCATCCACTAACTATACTAATTGATACAAATAAATGTACAGGGTCAGTACCTGCCTTTTGCATCCACCAACCCTCCCTGTTGTCTCTATGATTCAGACCAACAAGCACAGGGCCAGTGTCTGCATCTTGCATCCACTAACTATACTAATTAAGACAAATAAATGTACAGGGTCAGTGCCTGCATTTTGCATCCATCAACCCTCCCTGTTGTCTCTGTAATTTAGACCTACAAGCACAGGGTCAGTGTCTGCATTTTGCATCCACTAACTATACTAATTAAGACAAATAAATGTACAGGGTCAGTGCCTGCAGTTTGCATCCACCAACCCTCCCTGTTGTCTCTGTGATTTACACCTACAAGCTTAGGGTCAGTGACTGCATTGTGCATCCACTAACTATACTAATTGATACAAATAAATGTACAAGGTCAGTACCTGCCTTTTGCATCCACCAACCCTCCCTGTTGTCTCTGTGATTTACACCTACAAGCTTAGGGTCAGTGACTGCATTTTGCATCCACTAACTATACTAATTAAGACAAATAAATGTACAGGGTCAGTACCTGCCTTTTGCATCCACCAACCCTCCCTGTTGTCTCTATGATTCAGACCAACAAGCACAGGGTCAGTGTCTGCATTGTGCATCCACTAACTATACTAATTGATACAAATAAATGTACAGGGTCAGTACCTGCATTTTGCATCCACCAACCCTCCCTGTTGTCTCTATGATTCAGACCAACAAGCACAGGGTCAGTGACTGCATTTTGCATCCACTAACTATACTAATTGATACAAATAAATGTACAGGGTCAGTACCTGCCTTTTGCATCCACCAATCCTCCCTGTTGTCTCTGTGATTTACACCTACAAGCTTAGGGTCAGTGTCTGCATTGTGCATCCACTAACTATACTAATTAAGACAAATAAATGTACAGGGTCAGTACCTGCCTTTTGCAGGGCCAGTGTCTGCATCTTGTATCCACTAACTATACTAATTAAGACAAATAAATGTACAGGGTCAGTGCCTGCATTTTGCATCCACCAACCCTCCCTGTTGTCTCTGTAATTTAGACCTACAAGCAGAGGGTCAGTGTCTGCATTTTGCATCCACTAACTATACTAATTGATACAAATAAATGTACAGGGTCAGTGCCTGCAGTTTGCATCCACCAACCCTCCCTGTTGTCTCTGTGATTTACACCTACAAGCACAGGGCCAGTGTCTGCATTTTGCATCCAGTAACTATACTAATTTAGACAAATAAATGTACAGGGTCAGTACCTGCCTTTTGCATCAACCAACCCTCCCAGTTGTCTCTGTGATTTACACCAACAAGCAGAGGATCAGTGTCTGCATTTTGCATCCACTAACTATACTAATTAAGACAAATAAATGTACAGGGTCAGTACCTGCCTTTTGCATCCACCAACCCTCCCTGTTGTCTCTGTGATTTACACCTACAAGCTTAGGGTCAGTGTCTGCATTGTGCATCCACTAACTATACTAATTGATACAAATAAATGTACAGGGTCAGTGCCTGCAGTTTGCATCCACCAACCCTCCCTGTTGTCTCTGTGATTTACACCTACAAGCACAGGGTCAGTGACTGCATTGTGCATCCACTAACTATACTAATTGATACAAATAAATGTACAGGGTCAGTGCCTGCAGTTTGCATCCACCAACCCTCCCCGTTGTCTCTGTGATTTACACCTACAAGCTTAGGGTCAGTGACTGCATTTTGCATCCACTAACTATACTAATTAAGACAAATAAATGTACAGGGTCAGTACCTGCCTTTTGCATCCACCAACCCTCCCTGTTGTCTCTATGATTCAGACCAACAAGCACAGGGTCAGTGTCTGCATTGTGCATCCACTAACTATACTAATTGATACAAATAAATGTACAGGGTCAGTGCCTGCAGTTTGCATCCACCAACCCTCCCTGTTGTCTCTGTGATTTACACCTACAAGCTTAGGGTCAGTGACTGCATTGTGCATCCACTAACTATACTAATTGATACAAATAAATGTACAGGGTCAGTACCTGCCTTTTGCATCCACCAACCCTCCCTGTTGTCTCTATGATTCAGACCAACAAGCACAGGGCCAGTGTCTGCATTTTGCATCCACTAACTATACTAATTGATACAAATAAATGTACAGGGTCAGTACCTGCCTTTTGCATCCACCAACCCTCCCTGTTGTCTCTATGATTCAGACCAACAAGCACAGGGCCAGTGTCTGCATTTTGCATCCACTAACTATACTAATTGATACAAATAAATGTACAGGGTCAGTACCTGCCTTTTGCATCCACCAACCCTCCCTGTTGTCTCTATGATTCAGACCAACAAGCACAGGGCCAGTGTCTGCATCTTGCATCCACTAACTGTACTAATTAAGACAAATAAATGTACAGGGTCAGTGCCTGCATTTTGCATCCACCAACCCTCCCTGTTGTCTCTGTAATTTAGACCTACAAGCAGAGGGTCAGTGTCTGCATTTTGCATTCACTAACTATACTAATTGATACAAATAAATGTACAGGGTCAGTGCCTGCAGTTTGCATCCACCAACCCTCCCTGTTGTCTCTATAATTCAGACCTGTAAGCAGAGGGTCAGTGACTGCATTTTGCATCCACTAACTTTACTAATTAAGACAAATAAATGTACAGGGTCAGTGCCTGCCTTTTGCATCCACCAACCCTCCCTGTTGTCTCTGTGATTTACACCTACAAGCTTAGGGTCAGTGACTGCATTGTGCATCCACTAACTATACTAATTGATACAAATAAATGTACAGGGTCAGTACCTGCCTTTTGCATCCACCAACCCTCCCTGTTGTCTCTATGATTCAGACCAACAAGCACAGGGCCAGTGTCTGCATCTTGCATCCACTAACTATACTAATTAAGACAAATAAATGTACAGGGTCAGTGCCTGCATTTTGCATCCATCAACCCTCCCTGTTGTCTCTGTAATTTAGACCTACAAGCACAGGGTCAGTGTCTGCATTTTGCATCCACTAACTATACTAATTAAGACAAATAAATGTACAGGGTCAGTGCCTGCAGTTTGCATCCACCAACCCTCCCTGTTGTCTCTGTGATTTACACCTACAAGCTTAGGGTCAGTGACTGCATTGTGCATCCACTAACTATACTAATTGATACAAATAAATGTACAAGGTCAGTACCTGCCTTTTGCATCCACCAACCCTCCCTGTTGTCTCTGTGATTTACACCTACAAGCTTAGGGTCAGTGACTGCATTTTGCATCCACTAACTATACTAATTAAGACAAATAAATGTACAGGGTCAGTACCTGCCTTTTGCATCCACCAACCCTCCCTGTTGTCTCTATGATTCAGACCAACAAGCACAGGGTCAGTGTCTGCATTGTGCATCCACTAACTATACTAATTGATACAAATAAATGTACAGGGTCAGTACCTGCATTTTGCATCCACCAACCCTCCCTGTTGTCTCTATGATTCAGACCAACAAGCACAGGGTCAGTGACTGCATTTTGCATCCACTAACTATACTAATTGATACAAATAAATGTACAGGGTCAGTACCTGCCTTTTGCATCCACCAACCCTCCCTGTTGTCTCTGTGATTTACACCTACAAGCTTAGGGTCAGTGTCTGCATTGTGCATCCACTAACTATACTAATTAAGACAAATAAATGTACAGGGTCAGTACCTGCCTTTTGCAGGGCCAGTGTCTGCATCTTGCATCCACTAACTATACTAATTAAGACAAATAAATGTACAGGGTCAGTGCCTGCATTTTGCATCCACCAACCCTCCCTGTTGTCTCTGTAATTTAGACCTACAAGCAGAGGGTCAGTGTCTGCATTTTGCATCCACTAACTATACTAATTGATACAAATAAATGTACAGGGTCAGTGCCTGCAGTTTGCATCCACCAACCCTCCCTGTTGTCTCTGTGATTTACACCTACAAGCACAGGGCCAGTGTCTGCATTTTGCATCCAGTAACTATACTAATTTAGACAAATAAATGTACAGGGTCAGTACCTGCCTTTTGCATCAACCAACCCTCCCAGTTGTCTCTGTGATTTACACCAACAAGCAGAGGATCAGTGTCTGCATTTTGCATCCACTAACTATACTAATTAAGACAAATAAATGTACAGGGTCAGTACCTGCCTTTTGCATCCACCAACCCTCCCTGTTGTCTCTATGATTCAGACCAACAAGCACAGGGTCAGTGTCTGCATTGTGCATCCACTAACTATACTAATTGATACAAATAAATGTACAGGGTCAGTACCTGCATTTTGCATCCACCAACCCTCCCTGTTGTCTCTATGATTCAGACCAACAAGCACAGGGTCAGTGTCTGCATTGTGCATCCACTAACTATACTAATTGATACAAATAAATGTACAGGGTCAGTGCCTGCAGTTTGCATCCACCAACCCTCCCTGTTGTCTCTGTGATTTACACCTACAAGCTTAGGGTCAGTGACTGCATTGTGCATCCACTAACTATACTAATTGATACAAATAAATGTACAGGGTCAGTACCTGCCTTTTGCATCCACCAACCCTCCCTGTTGTCTCTATGATTCAGACCAACAAGCACAGGGTCAGTGTCTGCATTGTGCATCCACTAACTATACTAATTGATACAAATAAATGTACAGGGTCAGTACCTGCCTTTTGCATCCACCAACCCTCCCTGTTGTCTCTGTGATTTACACCTACAAGCTTAGGGTCAGTGTCTGCATTGTGCATCCACTAACTATACTAATTAAGACAAATAAATGTACAGGGTCAGTACCTGCCTTTTGCAGGGCCAGTGTCTGCATCTTGCATCCACTAACTATACTAATTAAGACAAATAAATGTACAGGGTCAGTGCCTGCATTTTGCATCCACCAACCCTCCCTGTTGTCTCTGTAATTTAGACCTACAAGCAGAGGGTCAGTGTCTGCATTTTGCATCCACTAACTATACTAATTGATACAAATAAATGTACAGGGTCAGTGCCTGCAGTTTGCATCCACCAACCCTCCCTGTTGTCTCTGTGATTTACACCTACAAGCACAGGGCCAGTGTCTGCATTTTGCATCCAGTAACTATACTAATTAAGACAAATAAATGTACAGGGTCAGTACCTGCCTTTTGCATCAACCAACCCTCCCAGTTGTCTCTGTGATTTACACCAACAAGCAGAGGATCAGTGTCTGCATTTTGCATCCACTAACTATACTAATTAAGACAAATAAATGTACAGGGTCAGTGCCTGCAGTTTGCATCTACCAACCCTCCCTGTTGTCTCTGTAATTTAGACCTACAAGCACAGGGTCAGTGTCTGCATTGTGCATCCAGCAACTATACTAATTAAGACAAATAAATGTACAGGGTCAGTGCCTGCAGTTTGCATCCACCAACCCTCCCTGTTGTCTCTATAATTCAGACCTAAAAACAGAGGGTCAGTGACTGCATTTTGCATCCACTAACTATACTAATTAAGACAAATAAATGTACAGGGTCAGTACCTGCCTTTTGCATCCACCAACCCTCCCTGTTGTCTCTGTGATTTACACCTACAAGCTTAGGGTCAGTGTCTGCATTGTGCATCCACTAACTATACTAATTGATACAAATAAATGTACAGGGTCAGTGCCTGCAGTTTGCATCCACCAACCCTCCCTGTTGTCTCTGTGATTTACACCTACAAGCACAGGGTCAGTGACTGCATTGTGCATCCACTAACTATACTAATTGATACAAATAAATGTACAGGGTCAGTGCCTGCAGTTTGCATCCACCAACCCTCCCCGTTGTCTCTGTGATTTACACCTACAAGCTTAGGGTCAGTGACTGCATTTTGCATCCACTAACTATACTAATTAAGACAAATAAATGTACAGGGTCAGTACCTGCCTTTTGCATCCACCAACCCTCCCTGTTGTCTCTATGATTCAGACCAACAAGCACAGGGTCAGTGTCTGCATTGGGCATCCACTAACTATACTAATTGATACAAATAAATGTACAGGGTCAGTGCCTGCAGTTTGCATCCACCAACCCTCCCTGTTGTCTCTGTGATTTACACCTACAAGCTTAGGGTCAGTGACTGCATTGTGCATCCACTAACTATACTAATTGATACAAATAAATGTACAGGGTCAGTACCTGCCTTTTGCATCCACCAACCCTCCCTGTTGTCTCTATGATTCAGACCAACAAGCACAGGGCCAGTGTCTGCATTTTGCATCCACTAACTATACTAATTGATACAAATAAATGTACAGGGTCAGTACCTGCCTTTTGCATCCACCAACCCTCCCTGTTGTCTCTATGATTCAGACCAACAAGCACAGGGCCAGTGTCTGCATTTTGCATCCACTAACTATACTAATTGATACAAATAAATGTACAGGGTCAGTACCTGCCTTTTGCATCCACCAACCCTCCCTGTTGTCTCTATGATTCAGACCAACAAGCACAGGGCCAGTGTCTGCATCTTGCATCCACTAACTATACTAATTAAGACAAATAAATGTACAGGGTCAGTGCCTGCATTTTGCATCCACCAACCCTCCCTGTTGTCTCTGTAATTTAGACCTACAAGCAGAGGGTCAGTGTCTGCATTTTGCATTCACTAACTATACTAACTGATACAAATAAATGTACAGGGTCAGTGCCTGCAGTTTGCATCCACCAACCCTCCCTGTTGTCTCTATAATTCAGACCTGCAAGCAGAGGGTCAGTGACTGCATTTTGCATCCACTAACTTTACTAATTAAGACAAATAAATGTACAGGGTCAGTGCCTGCCTTTTGCATCCACCAACCCTCCCTGTTGTCTCTGTGATTTACACCTACAAGCTTAGGGTCAGTGACTGCATTGTGCATCCACTAACTATACTAATTGATACAAATAAATGTACAGGGTCAGTACCTGCCTTTTGCATCCACCAACCCTCCCTGTTGTCTCTATGATTCAGACCAACAAGCACAGGGCCAGTGTCTGCATCTTGCATCCACTAACTATACTAATTAAGACAAATAAATGTACAGGGTCAGTGCCTGCATTTTGCATCCATCAACCCTCCCTGTTGTCTCTGTAATTTAGACCAACAAGCACAGGGTCAGTGTCTGCATTTTGCATCCACTAACTATACTAATTAAGACAAATAAATGTACAGGGTCAGTGCCTGCAGTTTGCATCCACCAACCCTCCCTGTTGTCTCTGTGATTTACACCTACAAGCTTAGGGTCAGTGACTGCATTGTGCATCCACTAACTATACTAATTGATACAAATAAATGTACAAGGTCAGTACCTGCCTTTTGCATCCACCAACCCTCCCTGTTGTCTCTGTGATTTACACCTACAAGCTTAGGGTCAGTGACTGCATTTTGCATCCACTAACTATACTAATTAAGACAAATAAATGTACAGGGTCAGTACCTGCCTTTTGCATCCACCAACCCTCCCTGTTGTCTCTATGATTCAGACCAACAAGCACAGGGTCAGTGTCTGCATTGTGCATCCACTAACTATACTAATTGATACAAATAAATGTACAGGGTCAGTACCTGCATTTTGCATCCACCAACCCTCCCTGTTGTCTCTATGATTCAGACCAACAAGCACAGGGTCAGTGACTGCATTTTGCATCCACTAACTATACTAATTGATACAAATAAATGTACAGGGTCAGTACCTGCCTTTTGCATCCACCAACCCTCCCTGTTGTCTCTGTGATTTACACCTACAAGCTTAGGGTCAGTGTCTGCATTGTGCATCCACTAACTATACTAATTAAGACAAATAAATGTACAGGGTCAGTACCTGCCTTTTGCAGGGCCAGTGTCTGCATCTTGCATCCACTAACTATACTAATTAAGACAAATAAATGTACAGGGTCAGTGCCTGCATTTTGCATCCACCAACCCTCCCTGTTGTCTCTGTAATTTAGACCTACAAGCAGAGGGTCAGTGTCTGCATTTTGCATCCACTAACTATACTAATTGATACAAATAAATGTACAGGGTCAGTGCCTGCAGTTTGCATCCACCAACCCTCCCTGTTGTCTCTGTGATTTACACCTACAAGCACAGGGCCAGTGTCTGCATTTTGCATCCAGTAACTATACTAATTTAGACAAATAAATGTACAGGGTCAGTACCTGCCTTTTGCATCAACCAACCCTCCCAGTTGTCTCTGTGATTTACACCAACAAGCAGAGGATCAGTGTCTGCATTTTGCATCCACTAACTATACTAATTAAGACAAATAAATGTACAGGGTCAGTACCTGCCTTTTGCATCCACCAACCCTCCCTGTTGTCTCTGTGATTTACACCTACAAGCTTAGGGTCAGTGTCTGCATTGTGCATCCACTAACTATACTAATTGATACAAATAAATGTACAGGGTCAGTGCCTGCAGTTTGCATCCACCAACCCTCCCTGTTGTCTCTGTGATTTACACCTACAAGCACAGGGTCAGTGACTGCATTGTGCATCCACTAACTATACTAATTGATACAAATAAATGTACAGGGTCAGTGCCTGCAGTTTGCATCCACCAACCCTCCCTGTTGTCTCTGTGATTTACACCTACAAGCTTAGGGTCAGTGACTGCATTTTGCATCCACTAACTATACTAATTAAGACAAATAAATGTACAGGGTCAGTACCTGCCTTTTGCATCCACCAACCCTCCCTGTTGTCTCTATGATTCAGACCAACAAGCACAGGGTCAGTGTCTGCATTGTGCATCCACTAACTATACTAATTGATACAAATAAATGTACAGGGTCAGTGCCTGCAGTTTGCATCCACCAACCCTCCCTGTTGTCTCTGTGATTTACACCTACAAGCTTAGGGTCAGTGACTGCATTGTGCATCCACTAACTATACTAATTGATACAAATAAATGTACAGGGTCAGTACCTGCCTTTTGCATCCACCAACCCTCCCTGTTGTCTCTATGATTCAGACCAACAAGCACAGGGCCAGTGTCTGCATTTTGCATCCACTAACTATACTAATTGATACAAATAAATGTACAGGGTCAGTACCTGCCTTTTGCATCCACCAACCCTCCCTGTTGTCTCTATGATTCAGACCAACAAGCACAGGGCCAGTGTCTGCATTTTGCATCCACTAACTATACTAATTGATACAAATAAATGTACAGGGTCAGTACCTGCCTTTTGCATCCACCAACCCTCCCTGTTGTCTCTATGATTCAGACCAACAAGCACAGGGCCAGTGTCTGCATCTTGCATCCACTAACTATACTAATTAAGACAAATAAATGTACAGGGTCAGTGCCTGCATTTTGCATCCACCAACCCTCCCTGTTGTCTCTGTAATTTAGACCTACAAGCAGAGGGTCAGTGTCTGCATTTTGCATTCACTAACTATACTAATTGATACAAATAAATGTACAGGGTCAGTGCCTGCAGTTTGCATCCACCAACCCTCCCTGTTGTCTCTATAATTCAGACCTGCAAGCAGAGGGTCAGTGACTGCATTTTGCATCCACTAACTTTACTAATTAAGACAAATAAATGTACAGGGTCAGTGCCTGCCTTTTGCATCCACCAACCCTCCCTGTTGTCTCTGTGATTTACACCTACAAGCTTAGGGTCAGTGACTGCATTGTGCATCCACTAACTATACTAATTGATACAAATAAATGTACAGGGTCAGTACCTGCCTTTTGCATCCACCAACCCTCCCTGTTGTCTCTATGATTCAGACCAACAAGCACAGGGCCAGTGTCTGCATCTTGCATCCACTAACTATACTAATTAAGACAAATAAATGTACAGGGTCAGTGCCTGCATTTTGCATCCATCAACCCTCCCTGTTGTCTCTGTAATTTAGACCTACAAGCACAGGGTCAGTGTCTGCATTTTGCATCCACTAACTATACTAATTAAGACAAATAAATGTACAGGGTCAGTGCCTGCAGTTTGCATCCACCAACCCTCCCTGTTGTCTCTGTGATTTACACCTACAAGCTTAGGGTCAGTGACTGCATTGTGCATCCACTAACTATACTAATTGATACAAATAAATGTACAAGGTCAGTACCTGCCTTTTGCATCCACCAACCCTCCCTGTTGTCTCTGTGATTTACACCTACAAGCTTAGGGTCAGTGACTGCATTTTGCATCCACTAACTATACTAATTAAGACAAATAAATGTACAGGGTCAGTACCTGCCTTTTGCATCCACCAACCCTCCCTGTTGTCTCTATGATTCAGACCAACAAGCACAGGGTCAGTGTCTGCATTGTGCATCCACTAACTATACTAATTGATACAAATAAATGTACAGGGTCAGTGCCTGCCTTTTGCATCCACCAACCCTCCCTGTTGTCTCTGTGATTTACACCTACAAGCTTAGGGTCAGTGACTGCATTGTGCATCCACTAACTATACTAATTGATACAAATAAATGTACAGGGTCAGTACCTGCCTTTTGCATCCACCAACCCTCCCTGTTGTCTCTATGATTCAGACCAACAAGCACAGGGCCAGTGTCTGCATCTTGCATCCACTAACTATACTAATTAAGACAAATAAATGTACAGGGTCAGTGCCTGCATTTTGCATCCATCAACCCTCCCTGTTGTCTCTGTAATTTAGACCTACAAGCACAGGGTCAGTGTCTGCATTTTGCATCCACTAACTATACTAATTAAGACAAATAAATGTACAGGGTCAGTGCCTGCAGTTTGCATCCACCAACCCTCCCTGTTGTCTCTGTGATTTACACCTACAAGCTTAGGGTCAGTGACTGCATTGTGCATCCACTAACTATACTAATTGATACAAATAAATGTACAAGGTCAGTACCTGCCTTTTGCATCCACCAACCCTCCCTGTTGTCTCTGTGATTTACACCTACAAGCTTAGGGTCAGTGACTGCATTTTGCATCCACTAACTATACTAATTAAGACAAATAAATGTACAGGGTCAGTACCTGCCTTTTGCATCCACCAACCCTCCCTGTTGTCTCTATGATTCAGACCAACAAGCACAGGGTCAGTGTCTGCATTGTGCATCCACTAACTATACTAATTGATACAAATAAATGTACAGGGTCAGTACCTGCATTTTGCATCCACCAACCCTCCCTGTTGTCTCTATGATTCAGACCAACAAGCACAGGGTCAGTGACTGCATTTTGCATCCACTAACTATACTAATTGATACAAATAAATGTACAGGGTCAGTACCTGCCTTTTGCATCCACCAACCCTCCCTGTTGTCTCTGTGATTTACACCTACAAGCTTAGGGTCAGTGTCTGCATTGTGCATCCACTAACTATACTAATTAAGACAAATAAATGTACAGGGTCAGTACCTGCCTTTTGCAGGGCCAGTGTCTGCATCTTGCATCCACTAACTATACTAATTAAGACAAATAAATGTACAGGGTCAGTGCCTGCATTTTGCATCCACCAACCCTCCCTGTTGTCTCTGTAATTTAGACCTACAAGCAGAGGGTCAGTGTCTGCATTTTGCATCCACTAACTATACTAATTGATACAAATAAATGTACAGGGTCAGTGCCTGCAGTTTGCATCCACCAACCCTCCCTGTTGTCTCTGTGATTTACACCTACAAGCACAGGGCCAGTGTCTGCATTTTGCATCCAGTAACTATACTAATTTAGACAAATAAATGTACAGGGTCAGTACCTGCCTTTTGCATCAACCAACCCTCCCAGTTGTCTCTGTGATTTACACCAACAAGCAGAGGATCAGTGTCTGCATTTTGCATCCACTAACTATACTAATTAAGACAAATAAATGTACAGGGTCAGTACCTGCCTTTTGCATCCACCAACCCTCCCTGTTGTCTCTATGATTCAGACCAACAAGCACAGGGTCAGTGTCTGCATTGTGCATCCACTAACTATACTAATTGATACAAATAAATGTACAGGGTCAGTACCTGCATTTTGCATCCACCAACCCTCCCTGTTGTCTCTATGATTCAGACCAACAAGCACAGGGTCAGTGTCTGCATTGTGCATCCACTAACTATACTAATTGATACAAATAAATGTACAGGGTCAGTGCCTGCAGTTTGCATCCACCAACCCTCCCTGTTGTCTCTGTGATTTACACCTACAAGCTTAGGGTCAGTGACTGCATTGTGCATCCACTAACTATACTAATTGATACAAATAAATGTACAGGGTCAGTACCTGCCTTTTGCATCCACCAACCCTCCCTGTTGTCTCTATGATTCAGACCAACAAGCACAGGGTCAGTGTCTGCATTGTGCATCCACTAACTATACTAATTGATACAAATAAATGTACAGGGTCAGTACCTGCCTTTTGCATCCACCAACCCTCCCTGTTGTCTCTGTGATTTACACCTACAAGCTTAGGGTCAGTGTCTGCATTGTGCATCCACTAACTATACTAATTAAGACAAATAAATGTACAGGGTCAGTACCTGCCTTTTGCAGGGCCAGTGTCTGCATCTTGCATCCACTAACTATACTAATTAAGACAAATAAATGTACAGGGTCAGTGCCTGCATTTTGCATCCACCAACCCTCCCTGTTGTCTCTGTAATTTAGACCTACAAGCAGAGGGTCAGTGTCTGCATTTTGCATCCACTAACTATACTAATTGATACAAATAAATGTACAGGGTCAGTGCCTGCAGTTTGCATCCACCAACCCTCCCTGTTGTCTCTGTGATTTACACCTACAAGCACAGGGCCAGTGTCTGCATTTTGCATCCAGTAACTATACTAATTAAGACAAATAAATGTACAGGGTCAGTACCTGCCTTTTGCATCAACCAACCCTCCCAGTTGTCTCTGTGATTTACACCAACAAGCAGAGGATCAGTGTCTGCATTTTGCATCCACTAACTATACTAATTAAGACAAATAAATGTACAGGGTCAGTGCCTGCAGTTTGCATCTACCAACCCTCCCTGTTGTCTCTGTAATTTAGACCTACAAGCACAGGGTCAGTGTCTGCATTGTGCATCCAGCAACTATACTAATTAAGACAAATAAATGTACAGGGTCAGTGCCTGCAGTTTGCATCCACCAACCCTCCCTGTTGTCTCTATAATTCAGACCTAAAAACAGAGGGTCAGTGACTGCATTTTGCATCCACTAACTATACTAATTAAGACAAATAAATGTACAGGGTCAGTACCTGCCTTTTGCATCCACCAACCCTCCCTGTTGTCTCTGTGATTTACACCTACAAGCTTAGGGTCAGTGTCTGCATTGTGCATCCACTAACTATACTAATTGATACAAATAAATGTACAGGGTCAGTGCCTGCAGTTTGCATCCACCAACCCTCCCTGTTGTCTCTGTGATTTACACCTACAAGCACAGGGTCAGTGACTGCATTGTGCATCCACTAACTATACTAATTGATACAAATAAATGTACAGGGTCAGTGCCTGCAGTTTGCATCCACCAACCCTCCCCGTTGTCTCTGTGATTTACACCTACAAGCTTAGGGTCAGTGACTGCATTTTGCATCCACTAACTATACTAATTAAGACAAATAAATGTACAGGGTCAGTACCTGCCTTTTGCATCCACCAACCCTCCCTGTTGTCTCTATGATTCAGACCAACAAGCACAGGGTCAGTGTCTGCATTGGGCATCCACTAACTATACTAATTGATACAAATAAATGTACAGGGTCAGTGCCTGCAGTTTGCATCCACCAACCCTCCCTGTTGTCTCTGTGATTTACACCTACAAGCTTAGGGTCAGTGACTGCATTGTGCATCCACTAACTATACTAATTGATACAAATAAATGTACAGGGTCAGTACCTGCCTTTTGCATCCACCAACCCTCCCTGTTGTCTCTATGATTCAGACCAACAAGCACAGGGCCAGTGTCTGCATTTTGCATCCACTAACTATACTAATTGATACAAATAAATGTACAGGGTCAGTACCTGCCTTTTGCATCCACCAACCCTCCCTGTTGTCTCTATGATTCAGACCAACAAGCACAGGGCCAGTGTCTGCATTTTGCATCCACTAACTATACTAATTGATACAAATAAATGTACAGGGTCAGTACCTGCCTTTTGCATCCACCAACCCTCCCTGTTGTCTCTATGATTCAGACCAACAAGCACAGGGCCAGTGTCTGCATCTTGCATCCACTAACTATACTAATTTAGACAAATAAATGTACAGGGTCAGTGCCTGCATTTTGCATCCACCAACCCTCCCTGTTGTCTCTGTAATTTAGACCTACAAGCAGAGGGTCAGTGTCTGCATTTTGCATTCACTAACTATACTAATTGATACAAATAAATGTACAGGGTCAGTGCCTGCAGTTTGCATCCACCAACCCTCCCTGTTGTCTCTATAATTCAGACCTGCAAGCAGAGGGTCAGTGACTGCATTTTGCATCCACTAACTTTACTAATTAAGACAAATAAATGTACAGGGTCAGTGCCTGCCTTTTGCATCCACCAACCCTCCCTGTTGTCTCTGTGATTTACACCTACAAGCTTAGGGTCAGTGACTGCATTGTGCATCCACTAACTATACTAATTGATACAAATAAATGTACAGGGTCAGTACCTGCCTTTTGCATCCACCAACCCTCCCTGTTGTCTCTATGATTCAGACCAACAAGCACAGGGCCAGTGTCTGCATCTTGCATCCACTAACTATACTAATTAAGACAAATAAATGTACAGGGTCAGTGCCTGCATTTTGCATCCATCAACCCTCCCTGTTGTCTCTGTAATTTAGACCTACAAGCACAGGGTCAGTGTCTGCATTTTGCATCCACTAACTATACTAATTAAGACAAATAAATGTACAGGGTCAGTGCCTGCAGTTTGCATCCACCAACCCTCCCTGTTGTCTCTGTGATTTACACCTACAAGCTTAGGGTCAGTGACTGCATTGTGCATCCACTAACTATACTAATTGATACAAATAAATGTACAAGGTCAGTACCTGCCTTTTGCATCCACCAACCCTCCCTGTTGTCTCTGTGATTTACACCTACAAGCTTAGGGTCAGTGACTGCATTTTGCATCCACTAACTATACTAATTAAGACAGATAAATGTACAGGGTCAGTACCTGCCTTTTGCATCCACCAACCCTCCCTGTTGTCTCTATGATTCAGACCAACAAGCACAGGGTCAGTGTCTGCATTGTGCATCCACTAACTATACTAATTGATACAAATAAATGTACAGGGTCAGTACCTGCATTTTGCATCCACCAACCCTCCCTGTTGTCTCTATGATTCAGACCAACAAGCACAGGGTCAGTGACTGCATTTTGCATCCACTAACTATACTAATTGATACAAATAAATGTACAGGGTCAGTACCTGCCTTTTGCATCCACCAACCCTCCCTGTTGTCTCTGTGATTTACACCTACAAGCTTAGGGTCAGTGTCTGCATTGTGCATCCACTAACTATACTAATTAAGACAAATAAATGTACAGGGTCAGTACCTGCCTTTTGCAGGGCCAGTGTCTGCATCTTGTATCCACTAACTATACTAATTAAGACAAATAAATGTACAGGGTCAGTGCCTGCATTTTGCATCCACCAACCCTCCCTGTTGTCTCTGTAATTTAGACCTACAAGCAGAGGGTCAGTGTCTGCATTTTGCATCCACTAACTATACTAATTGATACAAATAAATGTACAGGGTCAGTGCCTGCAGTTTGCATCCACCAACCCTCCCTGTTGTCTCTGTGATTTACACCTACAAGCACAGGGCCAGTGTCTGCATTTTGCATCCAGTAACTATACTAATTTAGACAAATAAATGTACAGGGTCAGTACCTGCCTTTTGCATCAACCAACCCTCCCAGTTGTCTCTGTGATTTACACCAACAAGCAGAGGATCAGTGTCTGCATTTTGCATCCACTAACTATACTAATTAAGACAAATAAATGTACAGGGTCAGTACCTGCCTTTTGCATCCACCAACCCTCCCTGTTGTCTCTGTGATTTACACCTACAAGCTCAGGGTCAGTGTCTGCATTGTGCATCCACTAACTATACTAATTGATACAAATAAATGTACAGGGTCAGTGCCTGCAGTTTGCATCCACCAACCCTCCCTGTTGTCTCTGTGATTTACACCTACAAGCACAGGGTCAGTGACTGCATTGTGCATCCACTAACTATACTAATTGATACAAATAAATGTACAGGGTCAGTGCCTGCAGTTTGCATCCACCAACCCTCCCCGTTGTCTCTGTGATTTACACCTACAAGCTTAGGGTCAGTGACTGCATTTTGCATCCACTAACTATACTAATTAAGACAAATAAATGTACAGGGTCAGTACCTGCCTTTTGCATCCACCAACCCTCCCTGTTGTCTCTATGATTCAGACCAACAAGCACAGGGTCAGTGTCTGCATTGTGCATCCACTAACTATACTAATTGATACAAATAAATGTACAGGGTCAGTGCCTGCAGTTTGCATCCACCAACCCTCCCTGTTGTCTCTGTGATTTACACCTACAAGCTTAGGGTCAGTGACTGCATTGTGCATCCACTAACTATACTAATTGATACAAATAAATGTACAGGGTCAGTACCTGCCTTTTGCATCCACCAACCCTCCCTGTTGTCTCTATGATTCAGACCAACAAGCACAGGGCCAGTGTCTGCATTTTGCATCCACTAACTATACTAATTGATACAAATAAATGTACAGGGTCAGTACCTGCCTTTTGCATCCACCAACCCTCCCTGTTGTCTCTATGATTCAGACCAACAAGCACAGGGCCAGTGTCTGCATTTTGCATCCACTAACTATACTAATTGATACAAATAAATGTACAGGGTCAGTACCTGCCTTTTGCATCCACCAACCCTCCCTGTTGTCTCTATGATTCAGACCAACAAGCACAGGGCCAGTGTCTGCATCTTGCATCCACTAACTATACTAATTAAGACAAATAAATGTACAGGGTCAGTGCCTGCATTTTGCATCCACCAACCCTCCCTGTTGTCTCTGTAATTTAGACCTACAAGCAGAGGGTCAGTGTCTGCATTTTGCATTCACTAACTATACTAATTGATACAAATAAATGTACAGGGTCAGTGCCTGCAGTTTGCATCCACCAACCCTCCCTGTTGTCTCTATAATTCAGACCTGCAAGCAGAGGGTCAGTGACTGCATTTTGCATCCACTAACTTTACTAATTAAGACAAATAAATGTACAGGGTCAGTGCCTGCCTTTTGCATCCACCAACCCTCCCTGTTGTCTCTGTGATTTACACCTACAAGCTTAGGGTCAGTGACTGCATTGTGCATCCACTAACTATACTAATTGATACAAATAAATGTACAGGGTCAGTACCTGCCTTTTGCATCCACCAACCCTCCCTGTTGTCTCTATGATTCAGACCAACAAGCACAGGGCCAGTGTCTGCATCTTGCATCCACTAACTATACTAATTAAGACAAATAAATGTACAGGGTCAGTGCCTGCATTTTGCATCCATCAACCCTCCCTGTTGTCTCTGTAATTTAGACCTACAAGCACAGGGTCAGTGTCTGCATTTTGCATCCACTAACTATACTAATTAAGACAAATAAATGTACAGGGTCAGTGCCTGCAGTTTGCATCCACCAACCCTCCCTGTTGTCTCTGTGATTTACACCTACAAGCTTAGGGTCAGTGACTGCATTGTGCATCCACTAACTATACTAATTGATACAAATAAATGTACAAGGTCAGTACCTGCCTTTTGCATCCACCAACCCTCCCTGTTGTCTCTGTGATTTACACCTACAAGCTTAGGGTCAGTGACTGCATTTTGCATCCACTAACTATACTAATTAAGACAGATAAATGTACAGGGTCAGTACCTGCCTTTTGCATCCACCAACCCTCCCTGTTGTCTCTATGATTCAGACCAACAAGCACAGGGTCAGTGTCTGCATTGTGCATCCACTAACTATACTAATTGATACAAATAAATGTACAGGGTCAGTACCTGCATTTTGCATCCACCAACCCTCCCTGTTGTCTCTATGATTCAGACCAACAAGCACAGGGTCAGTGACTGCATTTTGCATCCACTAACTATACTAATTGATACAAATAAATGTACAGGGTCAGTACCTGCCTTTTGCATCCACCAACCCTCCCTGTTGTCTCTGTGATTTACACCTACAAGCTTAGGGTCAGTGTCTGCATTGTGCATCCACTAACTATACTAATTAAGACAAATAAATGTACAGGGTCAGTACCTGCCTTTTGCAGGGCCAGTGTCTGCATCTTGTATCCACTAACTATACTAATTAAGACAAATAAATGTACAGGGTCAGTGCCTGCATTTTGCATCCACCAACCCTCCCTGTTGTCTCTGTAATTTAGACCTACAAGCAGAGGGTCAGTGTCTGCATTTTGCATCCACTAACTATACTAATTGATACAAATAAATGTACAGGGTCAGTGCCTGCAGTTTGCATCCACCAACCCTCCCTGTTGTCTCTGTGATTTACACCTACAAGCACAGGGCCAGTGTCTGCATTTTGCATCCAGTAACTATACTAATTTAGACAAATAAATGTACAGGGTCAGTACCTGCCTTTTGCATCAACCAACCCTCCCAGTTGTCTCTGTGATTTACACCAACAAGCAGAGGATCAGTGTCTGCATTTTGCATCCACTAACTATACTAATTAAGACAAATAAATGTACAGGGTCAGTACCTGCCTTTTGCATCCACCAACCCTCCCTGTTGTCTCTGTGATTTACACCTACAAGCTCAGGGTCAGTGTCTGCATTGTGCATCCACTAACTATACTAATTGATACAAATAAATGTACAGGGTCAGTGCCTGCAGTTTGCATCCACCAACCCTCCCTGTTGTCTCTGTGATTTACACCTACAAGCACAGGGTCAGTGACTGCATTGTGCATCCACTAACTATACTAATTGATACAAATAAATGTACAGGGTCAGTGCCTGCAGTTTGCATCCACCAACCCTCCCCGTTGTCTCTGTGATTTACACCTACAAGCTTAGGGTCAGTGACTGCATTTTGCATCCACTAACTATACTAATTAAGACAAATAAATGTACAGGGTCAGTACCTGCCTTTTGCATCCACCAACCCTCCCTGTTGTCTCTATGATTCAGACCAACAAGCACAGGGTCAGTGTCTGCATTGTGCATCCACTAACTATACTAATTGATACAAATAAATGTACAGGGTCAGTGCCTGCAGTTTGCATCCACCAACCCTCCCTGTTGTCTCTGTGATTTACACCTACAAGCTTAGGGTCAGTGACTGCATTGTGCATCCACTAACTATACTAATTGATACAAATAAATGTACAGGGTCAGTACCTGCCTTTTGCATCCACCAACCCTCCCTGTTGTCTCTATGATTCAGACCAACAAGCACAGGGCCAGTGTCTGCATTTTGCATCCACTAACTATACTAATTGATACAAATAAATGTACAGGGTCAGTACCTGCCTTTTGCATCCACCAACCCTCCCTGTTGTCTCTATGATTCAGACCAACAAGCACAGGGCCAGTGTCTGCATTTTGCATCCACTAACTATACTAATTGATACAAATAAATGTACAGGGTCAGTACCTGCCTTTTGCATCCACCAACCCTCCCTGTTGTCTCTATGATTCAGACCAACAAGCACAGGGCCAGTGTCTGCATCTTGCATCCACTAACTATACTAATTAAGACAAATAAATGTACAGGGTCAGTGCCTGCATTTTGCATCCACCAACCCTCCCTGTTGTCTCTGTAATTTAGACCTACAAGCAGAGGGTCAGTGTCTGCATTTTGCATTCACTAACTATACTAATTGATACAAATAAATGTACAGGGTCAGTGCCTGCAGTTTGCATCCACCAACCCTCCCTGTTGTCTCTATAATTCAGACCTGCAAGCAGAGGGTCAGTGACTGCATTTTGCATCCACTAACTTTACTAATTAAGACAAATAAATGTACAGGGTCAGTGCCTGCCTTTTGCATCCACCAACCCTCCCTGTTGTCTCTGTGATTTACACCTACAAGCTTAGGGTCAGTGACTGCATTGTGCATCCACTAACTATACTAATTGATACAAATAAATGTACAGGGTCAGTACCTGCCTTTTGCATCCACCAACCCTCCCTGTTGTCTCTATGATTCAGACCAACAAGCACAGGGCCAGTGTCTGCATCTTGCATCCACTAACTATACTAATTAAGACAAATAAATGTACAGGGTCAGTGCCTGCATTTTGCATCCATCAACCCTCCCTGTTGTCTCTGTAATTTAGACCTACAAGCACAGGGTCAGTGTCTGCATTTTGCATCCACTAACTATACTAATTAAGACAAATAAATGTACAGGGTCAGTGCCTGCAGTTTGCATCCACCAACCCTCCCTGTTGTCTCTGTGATTTACACCTACAAGCTTAGGGTCAGTGACTGCATTGTGCATCCACTAACTATACTAATTGATACAAATAAATGTACAAGGTCAGTACCTGCCTTTTGCATCCACCAACCCTCCCTGTTGTCTCTGTGATTTACACCTACAAGCTTAGGGTCAGTGACTGCATTTTGCATCCACTAACTATACTAATTAAGACAAATAAATGTACAGGGTCAGTACCTGCCTTTTGCATCCACCAACCCTCCCTGTTGTCTCTATGATTCAGACCAACAAGCACAGGGTCAGTGTCTGCATTGTGCATCCACTAACTATACTAATTGATACAAATAAATGTACAGGGTCAGTACCTGCATTTTGCATCCACCAACCCTCCCTGTTGTCTCTATGATTCAGACCAACAAGCACAGGGTCAGTGACTGCATTTTGCATCCACTAACTATACTAATTGATACAAATAAATGTACAGGGTCAGTACCTGCCTTTTGCATCCACCAACCCTCCCTGTTGTCTCTGTGATTTACACCTACAAGCTTAGGGTCAGTGTCTGCATTGTGCATCCACTAACTATACTAATTAAGACAAATAAATGTACAGGGTCAGTACCTGCCTTTTGCAGGGCCAGTGTCTGCATCTTGCATCCACTAACTATACTAATTAAGACAAATAAATGTACAGGGTCAGTGCCTGCATTTTGCATCCACCAACCCTCCCTGTTGTCTCTGTAATTTAGACCTACAAGCAGAGGGTCAGTGTCTGCATTTTGCATCCACTAACTATACTAATTGATACAAATAAATGTACAGGGTCAGTGCCTGCAGTTTGCATCCACCAACCCTCCCTGTTGTCTCTGTGATTTACACCTACAAGCACAGGGCCAGTGTCTGCATTTTGCATCCAGTAACTATACTAATTTAGACAAATAAATGTACAGGGTCAGTACCTGCCTTTTGCATCAACCAACCCTCCCAGTTGTCTCTGTGATTTACACCAACAAGCAGAGGATCAGTGTCTGCATTTTGCATCCACTAACTATACTAATTAAGACAAATAAATGTACAGGGTCAGTACCTGCCTTTTGCATCCACCAACCCTCCCTGTTGTCTCTATGATTCAGACCAACAAGCACAGGGTCAGTGTCTGCATTGTGCATCCACTAACTATACTAATTGATACAAATAAATGTACAGGGTCAGTACCTGCATTTTGCATCCACCAACCCTCCCTGTTGTCTCTATGATTCAGACCAACAAGCACAGGGTCAGTGTCTGCATTGTGCATCCACTAACTATACTAATTGATACAAATAAATGTACAGGGTCAGTGCCTGCAGTTTGCATCCACCAACCCTCCCTGTTGTCTCTGTGATTTACACCTACAAGCTTAGGGTCAGTGACTGCATTGTGCATCCACTAACTATACTAATTGATACAAATAAATGTACAGGGTCAGTACCTGCCTTTTGCATCCACCAACCCTCCCTGTTGTCTCTATGATTCAGACCAACAAGCACAGGGTCAGTGTCTGCATTGTGCATCCACTAACTATACTAATTGATACAAATAAATGTACAGGGTCAGTACCTGCCTTTTGCATCCACCAACCCTCCCTGTTGTCTCTGTGATTTACACCTACAAGCTTAGGGTCAGTGTCTGCATTGTGCATCCACTAACTATACTAATTAAGACAAATAAATGTACAGGGTCAGTACCTGCCTTTTGCAGGGCCAGTGTCTGCATCTTGCATCCACTAACTATACTAATTAAGACAAATAAATGTACAGGGTCAGTGCCTGCATTTTGCATCCACCAACCCTCCCTGTTGTCTCTGTAATTTAGACCTACAAGCAGAGGGTCAGTGTCTGCATTTTGCATCCACTAACTATACTAATTGATACAAATAAATGTACAGGGTCAGTGCCTGCAGTTTGCATCCACCAACCCTCCCTGTTGTCTCTGTGATTTACACCTACAAGCACAGGGCCAGTGTCTGCATTTTGCATCCAGTAACTATACTAATTAAGACAAATAAATGTACAGGGTCAGTACCTGCCTTTTGCATCAACCAACCCTCCCAGTTGTCTCTGTGATTTACACCAACAAGCAGAGGATCAGTGTCTGCATTTTGCATCCACTAACTATACTAATTAAGACAAATAAATGTACAGGGTCAGTGCCTGCAGTTTGCATCTACCAACCCTCCCTGTTGTCTCTGTAATTTAGACCTACAAGCACAGGGTCAGTGTCTGCATTGTGCATCCAGCAACTATACTAATTAAGACAAATAAATGTACAGGGTCAGTGCCTGCAGTTTGCATCCACCAACCCTCCCTGTTGTCTCTATAATTCAGACCTAAAAACAGAGGGTCAGTGACTGCATTTTGCATCCACTAACTATACTAATTAAGACAAATAAATGTACAGGGTCAGTACCTGCCTTTTGCATCCACCAACCCTCCCTGTTGTCTCTGTGATTTACACCTACAAGCTTAGGGTCAGTGTCTGCATTGTGCATCCACTAACTATACTAATTGATACAAATAAATGTACAGGGTCAGTGCCTGCAGTTTGCATCCACCAACCCTCCCTGTTGTCTCTGTGATTTACACCTACAAGCACAGGGTCAGTGACTGCATTGTGCATCCACTAACTATACTAATTGATACAAATAAATGTACAGGGTCAGTGCCTGCAGTTTGCATCCACCAACCCTCCCCGTTGTCTCTGTGATTTACACCTACAAGCTTAGGGTCAGTGACTGCATTTTGCATCCACTAACTATACTAATTAAGACAAATAAATGTACAGGGTCAGTACCTGCCTTTTGCATCCACCAACCCTCCCTGTTGTCTCTATGATTCAGACCAACAAGCACAGGGTCAGTGTCTGCATTGGGCATCCACTAACTATACTAATTGATACAAATAAATGTACAGGGTCAGTGCCTGCAGTTTGCATCCACCAACCCTCCCTGTTGTCTCTGTGATTTACACCTACAAGCTTAGGGTCAGTGACTGCATTGTGCATCCACTAACTATACTAATTGATACAAATAAATGTACAGGGTCAGTACCTGCCTTTTGCATCCACCAACCCTCCCTGTTGTCTCTATGATTCAGACCAACAAGCACAGGGCCAGTGTCTGCATTTTGCATCCACTAACTATACTAATTGATACAAATAAATGTACAGGGTCAGTACCTGCCTTTTGCATCCACCAACCCTCCCTGTTGTCTCTATGATTCAGACCAACAAGCACAGGGCCAGTGTCTGCATTTTGCATCCACTAACTATACTAATTGATACAAATAAATGTACAGGGTCAGTACCTGCCTTTTGCATCCACCAACCCTCCCTGTTGTCTCTATGATTCAGACCAACAAGCACAGGGCCAGTGTCTGCATCTTGCATCCACTAACTATACTAATTAAGACAAATAAATGTACAGGGTCAGTGCCTGCATTTTGCATCCACCAACCCTCCCTGTTGTCTCTGTAATTTAGACCTACAAGCAGAGGGTCAGTGTCTGCATTTTGCATTCACTAACTATACTAATTGATACAAATAAATGTACAGGGTCAGTGCCTGCAGTTTGCATCCACCAACCCTCCCTGTTGTCTCTATAATTCAGACCTGCAAGCAGAGGGTCAGTGACTGCATTTTGCATCCACTAACTTTACTAATTAAGACAAATAAATGTACAGGGTCAGTGCCTGCCTTTTGCATCCACCAACCCTCCCTGTTGTCTCTGTGATTTACACCTACAAGCTTAGGGTCAGTGACTGCATTGTGCATCCACTAACTATACTAATTGATACAAATAAATGTACAGGGTCAGTACCTGCCTTTTGCATCCACCAACCCTCCCTGTTGTCTCTATGATTCAGACCAACAAGCACAGGGCCAGTGTCTGCATCTTGCATCCACTAACTATACTAATTAAGACAAATAAATGTACAGGGTCAGTGCCTGCATTTTGCATCCATCAACCCTCCCTGTTGTCTCTGTAATTTAGACCAACAAGCACAGGGTCAGTGTCTGCATTTTGCATCCACTAACTATACTAATTAAGACAAATAAATGTACAGGGTCAGTGCCTGCAGTTTGCATCCACCAACCCTCCCTGTTGTCTCTGTGATTTACACCTACAAGCTTAGGGTCAGTGACTGCATTGTGCATCCACTAACTATACTAATTGATACAAATAAATGTACAAGGTCAGTACCTGCCTTTTGCATCCACCAACCCTCCCTGTTGTCTCTGTGATTTACACCTACAAGCTTAGGGTCAGTGACTGCATTTTGCATCCACTAACTATACTAATTAAGACAAATAAATGTACAGGGTCAGTACCTGCCTTTTGCATCCACCAACCCTCCCTGTTGTCTCTATGATTCAGACCAACAAGCACAGGGTCAGTGTCTGCATTGTGCATCCACTAACTATACTAATTGATACAAATAAATGTACAGGGTCAGTACCTGCATTTTGCATCCACCAACCCTCCCTGTTGTCTCTATGATTCAGACCAACAAGCACAGGGTCAGTGACTGCATTTTGCATCCACTAACTATACTAATTGATACAAATAAATGTACAGGGTCAGTACCTGCCTTTTGCATCCACCAACCCTCCCTGTTGTCTCTGTGATTTACACCTACAAGCTTAGGGTCAGTGTCTGCATTGTGCATCCACTAACTATACTAATTAAGACAAATAAATGTACAGGGTCAGTACCTGCCTTTTGCAGGGCCAGTGTCTGCATCTTGCATCCACTAACTATACTAATTAAGACAAATAAATGTACAGGGTCAGTGCCTGCATTTTGCATCCACCAACCCTCCCTGTTGTCTCTGTAATTTAGACCTACAAGCAGAGGGTCAGTGTCTGCATTTTGCATCCACTAACTATACTAATTGATACAAATAAATGTACAGGGTCAGTGCCTGCAGTTTGCATCCACCAACCCTCCCTGTTGTCTCTGTGATTTACACCTACAAGCACAGGGCCAGTGTCTGCATTTTGCATCCAGTAACTATACTAATTTAGACAAATAAATGTACAGGGTCAGTACCTGCCTTTTGCATCAACCAACCCTCCCAGTTGTCTCTGTGATTTACACCAACAAGCAGAGGATCAGTGTCTGCATTTTGCATCCACTAACTATACTAATTAAGACAAATAAATGTACAGGGTCAGTACCTGCCTTTTGCATCCACCAACCCTCCCTGTTGTCTCTGTGATTTACACCTACAAGCTTAGGGTCAGTGTCTGCATTGTGCATCCACTAACTATACTAATTAAGACAAATAAATGTACAGGGTCAGTGCCTGCAGTTTGCATCCACCAACCCTCCCTGTTGTCTCTGTGATTTACACCTACAAGCACAGGGTCAGTGACTGCATTGTGCATCCACTAACTATACTAATTGATACAAATAAATGTACAGGGTCAGTGCCTGCAGTTTGCATCCACCAACCCTCCCCGTTGTCTCTGTGATTTACACCTACAAGCTTAGGGTCATTGACTGCATTTTGCATCCACTAACTATACTAATTAAGACAAATAAATGTACAGGGTCAGTACCTGCCTTTTGCATCCACCAACCCTCCCTGTTGTCTCTATGATTCAGACCAACAAGCACAGGGTCAGTGTCTGCATTGTGCATCCACTAACTATACTAATTGATACAAATAAATGTACAGGGTCAGTGCCTGCAGTTTGCATCCACCAACCCTCCCTGTTGTCTCTGTGATTTACACCTACAAGCTTAGGGTCAGTGACTGCATTGTGCATCCACTAACTATACTAATTGATACAAATAAATGTACAAGGTCAGTACCTGCCTTTTGCATCCACCAACCCTCCCTGTTGTCTCTGTGATTTACACCTACAAGCTTAGGGTCAGTGACTGCATTTTGCATCCACTAACTATACTAATTAAGACAAATAAATGTACAGGGTCAGTACCTGCCTTTTGCATCCACCAACCCTCCCTGTTGTCTCTATGATTCAGACCAACAAGCACAGGGTCAGTGTCTGCATTGTGCATCCACTAACTATACTAATTGATACAAATAAATGTACAGGGTCAGTACCTGCATTTTGCATCCACCAACCCTCCCTGTTGTCTCTATGATTCAGACCAACAAGCATAGGGTCAGTGACTGCATTTTGCATCCACTAACTATACTAATTGATACAAATAAATGTACAGGGTCAGTACCTGCCTTTTGCATCCACCAACCCTCCCTGTTGTCTCTGTGATTTACACCTACAAGCTTAGGGTCAGTGTCTGCATTGTGCATCCACTAACTATACTAATTAAGACAAATAAATGTACAGGGTCAGTACCTGCCTTTTGCAGGGCCAGTGTCTGCATCTTGCATCCACTAACTATACTAATTAAGACAAATAAATGTACAGGGTCAGTGCCTGCATTTTGCATCCACCAACCCTCCCTGTTGTCTCTGTAATTTAGACCTACAAGCAGAGGGTCAGTGTCTGCATTTTGCATCCACTAACTATACTAATTGATACAAATAAATGTACAGGGTCAGTGCCTGCAGTTTGCATCCACCAACCCTCCCTGTTGTCTCTGTGATTTACACCTACAAGCACAGGGCCAGTGTCTGCATTTTGCATCCAGTAACTATACTAATTTAGACAAATAAATGTACAGGGTCAGTACCTGCCTTTTGCATCAACCAACCCTCCCAGTTGTCTCTGTGATTTACACCAACAAGCAGAGGATCAGTGTCTGCATTTTGCATCCACTAACTATACTAATTAAGACAAATAAATGTACAGGGTCAGTACCTGCCTTTTGCATCCACCAACCCTCCCTGTTGTCTCTGTGATTTACACCTACAAGCTTAGGGTCAGTGTCTGCATTGTGCATCCACTAACTATACTAATTAAGACAAATAAATGTACAGGGTCAGTGCCTGCAGTTTGCATCCACCAACCCTCCCTGTTGTCTCTGTGATTTACACCTACAAGCACAGGGTCAGTGACTGCATTGTGCATCCACTAACTATACTAATTGATACAAATAAATGTACAGGGTCAGTGCCTGCATTTTGCATCCACCAACCCTCCCTGTTGTCTCTGTAATTTAGACCTACAAGCAGAGGGTCAGTGTCTGCATTTTGCATTCACTAACTATACTAATTGATACAAATAAATGTACAGGGTCAGTGCCTGCAGTTTGCATCCACCAACCCTCCCTGTTGTCTCTATAATTCAGACCTGCAATCAGAGGGTCAGTGACTGCATTTTGCATCCACTAACTTTACTAATTAAGACAAATAAATGTACAGGGTCAGTGCCTGCCTTTTGCATCCACCAACCCTCCCTGTTGTCTCTGTGATTTACACCTACAAGCTTAGGGTCAGTGACTGCATTGTGCATCCACTAACTATACTAATTGATACAAATAAATGTACAGGGTCAGTACCTGCCTTTTGCATCCACCAACCCTCCCTGTTGTCTCTATGATTCAGACCAACAAGCACAGGGCCAGTGTCTGCATCTTGCATCCACTAACTATACTAATTAAGACAAATAAATGTACAGGGTCAGTGCCTGCATTTTGCATCCATCAACCCTCCCTGTTGTCTCTGTAATTTAGACCTACAAGCACAGGGTCAGTGTCTGCATTTTGCATCCACTAACTATACTAATTAAGACAAATAAATGTACAGGGTCAGTGCCTGCAGTTTGCATCCACCAACCCTCCCTGTTGTCTCTGTGATTTACACCTACAAGCTTAGGGTCAGTGACTGCATTGTGCATCCACTAACTATACTAATTGATACAAATAAATGTACAAGGTCAGTACCTGCCTTTTGCATCCACCAACCCTCCCTGTTGTCTCTGTGATTTACACCTACAAGCTTAGGGTCAGTGACTGCATTTTGCATCCACTAACTATACTAATTAAGACAAATAAATGTACAGGGTCAGTACCTGCCTTTTGCATCCACCAACCCTCCCTGTTGTCTCTATGATTCAGACCAACAAGCACAGGGTCAGTGTCTGCATTGTGCATCCACTAACTATACTAATTGATACAAATAAATGTACAGGGTCAGTACCTGCATTTTGCATCCACCAACCCTCCCTGTTGTCTCTATGATTCAGACCAACAAGCACAGGGTCAGTGACTGCATTTTGCATCCACTAACTATACTAATTGATACAAATAAATGTACAGGGTCAGTACCTGCCTTTTGCATCCACCAACCCTCCCTGTTGTCTCTGTGATTTACACCTACAAGCTTAGGGTCAGTGTCTGCATTGTGCATCCACTAACTATACTAATTAAGACAAATAAATGTACAGGGTCAGTACCTGCCTTTTGCAGGGCCAGTGTCTGCATCTTGCATCCACTAACTATACTAATTAAGACAAATAAATGTACAGGGTCAGTGCCTGCATTTTGCATCCACCAACCCTCCCTGTTGTCTCTGTAATTTAGACCTACAAGCAGAGGGTCAGTGTCTGCATTTTGCATCCACTAACTATACTAATTGATACAAATAAATGTACAGGGTCAGTGCCTGCAGTTTGCATCCACCAACCCTCCCTGTTGTCTCTGTGATTTACACCTACAAGCACAGGGCCAGTGTCTGCATTTTGCATCCAGTAACTATACTAATTTAGACAAATAAATGTACAGGGTCAGTACCTGCCTTTTGCATCAACCAACCCTCCCAGTTGTCTCTGTGATTTACACCAACAAGCAGAGGATCAGTGTCTGCATTTTGCATCCACTAACTATACTAATTAAGACAAATAAATGTACAGGGTCAGTACCTGCCTTTTGCATCCACCAACCCTCCCTGTTGTCTCTATGATTCAGACCAACAAGCACAGGGTCAGTGTCTGCATTGTGCATCCACTAACTATACTAATTGATACAAATAAATGTACAGAGTCAGTACCTGCATTTTGCATCCACCAACCCTCCCTGTTGTCTCTATGATTCAGACCAACAAGCACAGGGTCAGTGACTGCATTTTGCATCCACTAACTATACTAATTGATACAAATAAATGTACAGGGTCAGTACCTGCCTTTTGCATCCACCAACCCTCCCTGTTGTCTCTGTGATTTACACCTACAAGCTTAGGGTCAGTGTCTGCATTGTGCATCCACTAACTATACTAATTAAGACAAATAAATGTACAGGGTCAGTACCTGCCTTTTGCAGGGCCAGTGTCTGCATCTTGCATCCACTAACTATACTAATTAAGACAAATAAATGTACAGGGTCAGTGCCTGCATTTTGCATCCACCAACCCTCCCTGTTGTCTCTGTAATTTAGACCTACAAGCAGAGGGTCAGTGTCTGCATTTTGCATCCACTAACTATACCAATTGATACAAATAAATGTACAGGGTCAGTGCCTGCAGTTTGCATCCACCAACCCTCCCTGTTGTCTCTGTGATTTACACCTACAAGCACAGGGCCAGTGTCTGCATTTTGCATCCAGTAACTATACTAATTTAGACAAATAAATGTACAGGGTCAGTACCTGCCTTTTGCATCAACCAACCCTCCCAGTTGTCTCTGTGATTTACACCAACAAGCAGAGGATCAGTGTCTGCATTTTGCATCCACTAACTATACTAATTAAGACAAATAAATGTACAGGGTCAGTACCTGCCTTTTGCATCCACCAACCCTCCCTGTTGTCTCTATGATTCAGACCAACAAGCACAGGGTCAGTGTCTGCATTGTGCATCCACTAACTATACTAATTGATACAAATAAATGTACAGGGTCAGTGCCTGCAGTTTGCATCCACCAACCCTCCCTGTTGTCTCTGTGATTTACACCTGCAAGCTTAGGGTCAGTGACTGCATTTTGCATCCACTAACTATACTAATTAAGACAAATAAATGTACAGGGTCAGTACCTGCCTTTTGCATCCACCAAACCTCACTGTTGTCTCTATGATTCAGACCAACAAGCACAGGGTCAGTGTCTGCATTGTGCATCCAGTAACTATACTAATTTAGACAAATAAATGTACAGGGTCAGTACCTGCCTTTTGCATCAACCAACCCTCCCAGTTGTCTCTGTGATTTACACCAACAAGCAGAGGATCAGTGTCTGCATTTTGCATCCACTAACTATACTAATTAAGACAAATAAATGTACAGGGTCAGTACCTGCCTTTTGCATCCACCAACCCTCCCTGTTGTCTCTATAATTCAGACCATCAAGCACAGGGTCAGTGTCTGCATTGTGCATCCAATAACTATACTAATTGATACAAATAAATGTACAGGGTCAGTGCCTGCAGTTTGCATCCACCAACCCTCCCTGTTGTCTCTGTGATTTACACCTGCAAGCTTAGGGTCAGTGACTGCATTTTGCATCCACTAACTATACTAATTAAGACAAATAAATGTACAGGGTCAGTACCTGCCTTTTGCATCCACCAAACCTCACTGTTGTCTCTATGATTCAGACCAACAAGCACAGGGTCAGTGTCTGCATTGTGCATCCACTAACTATACTAATTGATACAAATAAATGTACAGGGTCAGTGCCTGCAGTTTGCATCCACCAACCCTCCCTGTTGTCTCTGTGATTTACACCTACAAGCTTAGGGTCAGTGACTGCATTGTGCATCCACTAACTATACTAATTGATACAAATAAATGTACAGGGTCAGTACCTGCCTTTTGCATCAACCAACCCTCCCAGTTGTCTCTGTGATTTACATCAACAAGCAGAGGATCAGTGACTGCATTTTGCATCCACTAACTATACTAATTAAGACAAATAAATGTACAGGGTCAGTGCCTGCAGTTTGCATCCACCAACCCTCCCTGTTGTCTCTGTAATTTAGACCTACAAGCACAGGGTCAGTGTCTGCATTTTGCATCCACTAACTATACTAATTGATACAAATAAATGTACAGGGTCAGTACCTGCCTTTTGCATCCACCAACCCTCCCTGTTGTCTCTGTGATTTACACCTACAAGCTTAGGGTCACTGACTGCATTTTGCATCCACTAACTATACTAATTAAGACAAATAAATGTACAGGGTCAGTACCTGCCTTTTGCATCCACCAACCCTCCCTGTTATCTCTGTGATTTACACCTACAAGCACAGGGCCAGTGACTGCATTTTGCATCTGTATGTCTGACCGTGTCAGACGGACAAATGTAAAATTGTTCCTGTAAGATTTTTTCCTATATATTAATACACTAAATATTCCAAGGATAAATTTCATATAAAATGTGTATCTTTATTCTACGCCAGATCGATTTATGTATGAAAAAATAATGCATTCTCCGACACCCCAACTTTTAGATGTAAATTTGAACAAACGAAAAGACCTACAACCAAGATTTTCTGGTGAATGTTGCTTTAGACCTTTATTAAAGCCCCGTTCCCACATACATGAAAGACTCGTAGTGAACTCGTAGAATTACATAACAGGTCATCTTGACGCTACTCGACCCAAACTTTGCGACTACTCGTGAATACTCGTGGAATTCGCCGACTTATTCCTATAATTCCTGTCCAACTCGGGAGTCTCGTCCCCTGAGAGCCGAAAGTGTCATGCATGGTACACTCGGGGGAACCTCCCGAGTGTTAATAAATTCGTCCTTAACTCATAGAAGTCGGCGAGTTACTCCTACAAGTCAGCGAGTTACCCGTGCCTAATTTACTCTAGCTTAACTGTGCGAGTTGATGAGGAGTACTGCGAGAAATTCGCCGATTTTGCAGAGTAATTTGCCGATTTTTGCAGAGTAATGCGCGTTTAAGTTATTCGTGGAGTTCCAAGAGAATTGCCTGCTGGACAAAAATTCATATTTTGAAGGCTACGTTGAGGGTTGCTGCAGCGCAGCCTATGTTTATCAATAATTTTTAATTTCCGAATTTTTTTCCCTATTTTATATTTCATCCAATACCCCTACTTGAGGCTGTGTATAAATCTCCCAAACATACATCAGGAGTAAGTAATAAAGGGAGCTTTGAGGTGTTCTCTCTTGGACAGCGAATGGGTTGGGTCATGTGCACATTTAGTTCAGCAAACGCACCACAGGGTATTTTGCATCAACCACCCCCCTCTGTTGTCTTTGTGATTTAATTACACCGACAAGTGCAGGGTATTTTTCCAAGACGGTGGCGCCACCAACTTGTTCCAATTAACCCATCTTGCAACTTCCAACTTGCAAAGTACATGTGCAGTCATATTGTGTGAGCAAAGATACGTCTAGAAATAAAAAATGCCGCTGAGAAGAGCACCCAAAAGGGTTCAGAGAGTAAGAAAGGTGAGGTTGAATTAATATGTGTTACTTTTTTTACATTTGATATTACGATATTTAGACATGAGGGTGCCCCAAGGCCCGATCAGTATTCCTAAAATAAATCATGGAATATCAATAAAAGGTGCACTGTCTGTCAATAAATAGTTTAAAATAACCTTTATTAATCAAAGCACTCGAAATGTGTGTAAACTGCAGACATTACTAAACAAATAAACCATACATTGATAATAGTCAGACCAAAAGTTTGCAAAACACAATGGAAATTGGCATCAGAGTTCGGTATTGTGACGGCATCAACAGGTTTGTTTACATAATGAGTTGTTGATGGCATTAAAAACGAATATTTGTATTATTTATTGTAAATTAAGACTAAATTGTTTTGCAAGAAAATATATGGTGAATAATATAATGAGGCAAGATGGTATTGATTGATAAAATATCTTAAATGTGCTAAAGCTGGAGACACAGCAACTTAAGTACAAATTATTCTAATAGACTAGTATTCCGTCATGTAGGCAACATCTTGGCATTCTTGCTGTAATAAAATATTTACTGCACAATAGCTTGTAACTCAGGTTTTTGCAAAGGGCGGATCCAGGAATTATTAAATTTTTTTTATCTTGGGGGGGGGGGGGGGGTCTGTTGGCCAGACAATTAAATCTATACATATAAATTAATTTCATGAAAACAAACTATTTATTCACTCCACAATTATCATATAAAATAACAAATAAACAAAATAAGTTAGGGCTACTACATACTGGCAACCATCACAAAAATTGCTGGGGTGCTGCAAACACACTCATAATAAATTATTTTCTGCATGTTCATGACATCCTCGCTCGCAAAATTATTATTTGAATGATTTGACATGGTTGCTGTCATCATCTTAATGAACCAATGAGCTAGGACCTAATACTTTGATAGCAAAACATGAATTATGGCATCGCAGTTTCATAATAAAGAAAAAATTTTCTAAATTTCAAATGGACCAATAATATTTAGAATATAATACATCTTAACACACTTAAAATTTCTATAATTTTGCTGTCGAAATCAATGCGAAAACTTTACTAGATGCATTCCACTATATGGCATTACAGTAGTAATATACAGTGCTCTACAGACATCAAAGGGAATCCACTTGACTTTTGGAGCTGCAAAGCTGCTTGCCTGCTTGCCTGTTTCACGCTTCATTGATTTTCTTTTGTCCCGGATCAAAAACCATCAATGCGTCATCGATTTTCTATTGTCTTAGATCAAAGCCATTCATTGATTTTCTATAGAGCAGGACTGGAGCACCTGTGGTGGGGTAATTAATTTGACACCCTGTCAACTCCAGGAAACCCCCTAATCTAAAAATAGAAAATCCATTGCACCCTGCTGCAATGAAGTCATTTTCTAAAAATAGCCTATGAGGTAATGGGAAATAGGGGGAGCCAGTGTAGCCCTCCAGCTGGCCACCTATAGGGGAGCCAGTGTAGCCTGCTGTAGCATGTTGTAGCCTGTTGCAGTCTATGGTACAATACTCACACTGCAGACATGGCAGAGAACAGAGATAACAATGATCTTAGCGAAGTCTCTCAAGTTAGAGATAGATACAATCAGCTAACAACAAATGATTCAGCGTACAATGATTTTAAACAAATGCTTCAAAATTTCACAAACTCGCACGATTTAATGCTATTCGCTCATAGAAACGATCTAACCCAAGACCCTCAAGTTAAAGATAGGCTTTCTCAATTCACTAGCAATAGCAATTATCTGGTAACCGCATATGACGATTTCACACATATGATTCAAAATTTCACAAATGAACAAGATTTAATACAGTTTGCACACAGAAACAATCTGATTGGGGATGCACAAATTCAAAGCAGACTTCAGCAGTTAAACAACCATCTTTACTGTCAAAAATGTTTCAAGCAATTTACCAATAGAGTCTTTCAAGAACTACATCAAAGCAATTGCCAAGGTAATATTCCAATTCAAACAGTCACTCATGATCCTTTTCCTGAATTCAATCAACCAGTACAACCAGTACAACCAGTACCGCATAACTGCAATGTTTGTGGTAAATCTTTTACCAGGAATTCTAACAGGAATGCGCACCAAAAGAAATGTTCAGGTTTCAAAGAATGCGTTCAATGCAAACAGCAATTCACCTCAATTTATTTATTCGGTAAACATAAATGCTCTGAAAAGCTGAAATGTCAACGCTGTAACACACAGTTGCAAAGTTTCTATGCAAAGCAAAAACATGAGCTAAAATGTCAAATTTCAAAAAATCAGCAGCAACAATGGCAGCAGCAGCAAAAGCAACAGCAAAAGCAACAGCAACCTGCTCAGCAGCAGCGGCAGCAGCAGCAGCAGCAGCAGCAGCAGGGGCAAACGTTTTCCTGTTCAAAGTGCTCCAAAACTTTTCTGAAAAATTCCTCACTAACTGAACACACGAAAGTTTGTGAAGGTGTGTTTGAGTGTCAAAAATGTAGGAAAATTTACACAAACAGTCTAGCACACGATTCCCATCCGTGTGAAATTAAATGTCAAAACTGCGAAATAATTTTCCCTTCACATAAAGCCTATGGTAAACATTGCTGCAATAAATCTAGAAAAAGAAAGCTAAGCGAGTCACACAACACTGTGCAAACGGGTAAGCAAGCAGCTGAGCAACCATGCAAACGAAGTTGTAATATCATACAAACAAATCAAACAGCAATTGTTCAGCCATGTGTTCAGCCATGTGTTCAGCCAACCATTCAGTCACCTGTTCAGTCAACCATTCAGTCAACCATTCAGTCAACCGTTCAGTCAACCGTTCAGTCACTTGATGTGCTATGCGAAGTTTGCGGGAGACTTTTTAATTCTGAAAAGAGCCTGAGTGCCCATAAACGTTATCACAAAAAAAATCATAGAATTAGGTGTAGAAGGTGTTCAGAAGAATTTCAGAATAGACACTCCTTATACCTTCACATAAGAGATTCCCATATCCAACGAGGTCGAGGACAAGCACACATAGTATCCATAGAAGATGAGGAATTACAAGAATTTTACAATAGATATCACTCATTCATTTATGATAACCACGAATTAGGACAACCCCAAAGCTTTTATAATTACCCACTAGTTGAAGATTTCAGCATTGAAGACCTTATGGGTTTTGCAAGCGAAATATACGATGATCAAAACCAAACTTTTAAGTTAAACTTGTCTTTCGGTTCTATTCTTCAACATGTTGAAACTGGGGACTATAGATATTTTAAAGCGTACAGCAATTACCCACTTTTAGATCTTCCCATATCTATTTCTAATAGACTCGATTTAGAAAAAGTCCAGGATCATCTGAATGAATTAGATCTAACAGCTTATATATCTAAAGACAGACCCGACACTAAATGGAGATTAGTTCTAATAACTAACGTTAGATTCTATATTACTTCAACAGGCTTCCCTTTAGGTCAGGGTGAATTACCGGGTTATATAAAAAACAGTAAATCTATTATACCCCTTATGCATAGTTTTAAGAGTCAAAAGAAATATGAAGACAACCTTTGTCTATTCAGGTGCTTAGCATTCCACAAACACAGAGATCTATATAAAAAGACTGAACATTTCGAAGAGAAAGTTCACAAATATTACCAAGAATTCGCAAACGCTTGTGAGCAAGATTTGGAAGGAGGAGTTGACCTGCAGTTAATTCCAGATTTTGAGAAATTTTTTCAGTTAAACGTCAACATATTTTCTTTACACGAAGATGAAACTGCACAAACCATATTTAAATCAGTTCATAGATACGTCAACAGTATGAATTTGAATCTTTACCAGCATCACTTATCATATATCACTGATATTAATAGATATTGTAGTAAATATCAATGCTCAAACTGTGAAAAACACTTCAGAACTTTCTTCATATGTAAAAGACACAGCCAAACGTGTACATTAGCAACGAAATATCAATTTCCGGGTGGTTTTTACGATATGAAACGAAACATTTTTGAGCAGTTAGAAGAATTCGGAATAGATGTACCCAATGATGAAAGATTTTACGAATATTTCATAGTTTATGACTTTGAGGCTTATCTGAAAAAGATAGAAAATGACTCAGTAGAAAACACCATAATATCAGCAGAGCACATACTGATTAGCGTTAGTATATGTAGTAATGTTCCAGACTTTAACGAAGCCTATTGTATAGTCGAACAAGATAGAGAGAAGCTCGTTAAATCAATGCTCGCATACATGATAAGAATTCAAACAACTACACAAACACTCATACAAGAGAAACTTAGTTATGTCACGGAAGAATTAGAATTATAATTGCAACTTTCAATGCTATAATGCGCAAAAAAATTCAAAACATGATTGAAACATTCGAACGTTATTGCACCCTGATTCCAGTTTTAGGATTTAATTCAGCAAAATATGATATGAATTTAATCAAAAGGGAAATAGCTCGTTGTTTAGAGATGCATAACGTAGAACATAAGTTTGTTGTGAAGAAAAACAATTCATACTCCTGTCTAGCGAATGAGAGGTTTAAATTCTTAGATATCATCAATTACCTAGCACCTGGAACGAGTTATTCTAGCTTTTTAAAAGCTTTTAAAATTCAAGAACAGAAAGGATATTTTCCATACGAATTTTTTGATGATCCCTCCAAGTTAGATTATCCAGAATTACCTCCATACGAAGCGTTCTACTCTTATCTAAAACAATGCAATGTCCTGGAGACATTTGAAAATTACCAATGGTTGAAAACAGTTTGGTTGAGCGAAAATATGAGTTGTTTTAAAGATTTTCTTATATGGTATAATAATTTAGATGTCGCACCATTCGTTAAAGCAGTTATGAAGCTGCAAGACTTTTATAAGGTTAAGCGGATAGATATTTTCAAAGCTCCATTAGTGTCCCAGGAATTGCTAGGCAATTAGTTTTTCAGAGTGCAGAGAAAAATGGTGCCTATTTTTCTCTGATTGACCAAAAAAATTCGGACCTTTACTTCTCCTATTTACAGAATATAATTGGAGGAGCTTCTATTATTTTTCACAGACAAGCTCAGAGAGATAAGACATTTATTCGGGGTGGTAATAATCGGGTGAAGAAAATTATAGGATATGACGCTAATGCGTTATATCTATACGCCTTCAGCAAAGAATTCCCAGTGGGTTCATTCATTAGAAGACACGCGAAAGATGAATTTAAACCCGTGGTGAGGGATAGATATGATAACATGTTCTATTGGATGGATTATTTAAGTCATAAAAGAAATCTAAAGATTTGGCATAAACGAAATGGAAATAAGGAAAAGAGAGATGGTCGTTTCTTTGCTGATGGAGTATCTTGTTCAAATAATATAACTAAAATATATCAATACGATGGTTGCTATTTCCACCATCACGGTGGTGATTGTCCTCTAATGAATAAAAATTTATCTGAGAAAGAAAAGAAAAAAGGGTTACTCGCGCAGAAAAGAAGACAAGATAGGAATAACTACTACAAAAAGTTAGGATACGAAGTTGAGGAAATATGGGAATGCGAATTTCTGAAAATGATTAAAGATACTCCGGACAAAAATTTGTAGAAAACCAAAGACCCAAGTTTTTCAAAAAAAATAAGAAAACTCTGACAGAAAAGGAAATTTTAGAAGCGGTGAAACGGGATGAGCTCTTCGTTATGGTAGAAGTAGACATGGCAGTTCCCGAAAAATGGGAACAAGGTTTCAAACAGCCGGATAACTTGACACCATACGATTATTTTAGTGAGATGTCACCGATATTTTGCACTACCGATATTCCATTCGAAGTAATAGGTGAACATATGCAAAATTTTGCTCGTGATTCAGGAATGAATACAAAACCTAGAAGATTACTAGTAGGTGGGATGAAAGCTAAGAAAATATTATTAGCTACACCCTTGTTGAAATGGTATTTAGAACACGGATTAGTCGTTTCCAAAATCTATCAAGTGATAGAATATAACAGAATGAAATGTTTTCAGGATTTTGTGACCGATGTTACAGAGGCTAGAAGAGCGGGAGATAGAGATCCAGATTTATCAATAATTGCCGATTTATCAAAACTTATAGGAAATTCCGCCTATGGATCAACTATCCTTAATAAACTGAAGCAGTCGGATGTTAGATATGTAGAAGGTGAGAATGAGGCCTGTCTCAAAGCTAACGAGAAAGGATTCAAATCCATGACCCAACTTTCCGATGATTACGAATTTTATGAAATCGAATCTCAAAAAAACAAGATTAAGTTAGATTTACCAATTCAAATAGGTTTTTTCATTCTGCAATATGCCAAGTTAAGAATGTTAGAATTCTATTACGATTTTCTCTGTAAATACGTTCCGAGAGATAAGTTTCAAATGCTTCAGATGGATACCGATAGCAATTACTTTTCAATAGCAGGGGAAACATTGCAAGATGTGATTAAACCAGAACTCTTAGATGAATATAAACATAAGTTAAATGGATATTGTTCGGTTAGAGACGTTGATGCTGAAACTCATTGGTTTCCAAGAACTTGTTGCCCAGAACACACTAAATATGACAATCGTTGCCCTGGGTTATTTAAACGTGAATACGAAGGTGAGATATTCTATGGACTCTGTTCTAAAACCTATATCGTAGCCGACAAAGACCATTGTAAGTTTAGTTCTAAAGGTATATCCAAAAACAGAGTCAAAAACCCTCTAGAAATATTTAAGAGTGTTTTGGAAACTAAGGAAAGCCGAAGCTCTACCAATGTAGGCTTTATCAGTAAAAGTAATACTATTTTCACATATCAACAGAATAGAGCCGGATTCGCTTATTTTTTTCCTAAAAGGGAAGTATTAGCTGATGGTATCTCAACCAAACCCTTAGATATAATATTAGAACCGATACGAACGAAGTATTTCAGGTAAAAAAAAATTTATTATAAATATTAAAAAAAAAACACAAATTTTCGCAATACGAATAAAATAAAATTAACAATATTTATAAAGACGATTCGGCGTATCGTTTGGTTCTTGTCGATTGGGTGGCGTGGACGTAGGCGATAGCGGGTGGGGTAGAGGAGCGACGAGATGGGGAGTGAGCCGAGGGGGAGTGAGCCGATGGGGAGCGAGCCGGGGATCTGGGACCGGGAGTGAGAAGAGTTGGGAAACTCCATCGGTGTATGATTCTCTGTAGCCATAATATCATGGAAACGGAACAGGGTGGTGGTGGGGCTTGTCTTCTGAATTGGTTGATTCTTCTCCATGTCTTCAGCAAACCGCACATAACGCTTACGTTCAACGTCAACAATCCAGCCAAAGACACGGAGAAAAAACTGAACCACCCTTCAACCTCCACATCAAACATTTCATCATCATCATCATCATCCGTTTTGTCTTCAGCCACATCATCCACATCATCCATGACAACAGTTGATCCAACACCAGATTCAACATCGCACCCATAGCTCCACTTCAAGATCCTACTGTCTCCACAAGCTCCATAAATTTCGACATGAAGAAAGTCCTCTATTCCATCCAATGGAGGGATGAACCTCCCTGAAAGTGTGAGTTTGAGGATTGTCATTCCTCTAGATTCCTCAGGGACTTCCGGGAAAAAATCCTCACAACTCACAACTTGCTCATTGCACACACATTTCATCTTCATACATAACACTTGACTGTCCACCTTGACAATCATCATGCAAGACAGCAAACACAAAAACTGAAACATCTTCACACTTGGAAAGCTAGACTCAGAGTGTGAGGAGTTGTTGGCTGAAGCAGTGAATTCTTCAGTCATATCACTAATTAATAGTAATAAAGATAAATTAACTCTACATCAAAGCACATTATGCTTCTGATTAATGAACACAACAAAGACCTCCTTCTAGGATCAATACATCCTTGATCATTGGAGTGATTACACAGTAGGTGGGATTGGAGCAATATGAAATGATAAGACAAGATACCTTAATCCTTAATGAGTTTGAACCTACAGACACCAAACAGCTGTCAGCCCTATCAGTCTTACATCTAATCTGGGATAAGGTCAATTATGCTATGGTGGCATACCAAACCTAGACCAAACTGTGATTTGGGGTAAAGGAGTTGGGTAATAGGTTTATAACCTCAATGGATGCCTATCAAACTTTTAATCTGAAAAAGTTTGAGAAACTCTTTCAAAGTTTACTGTTTAAACATAATAGCTGTATCTCCTCACCTCAGCAATTTTTTGAATGCACTTAATGAATGTAATGCACCCACATGGGTTATATCCTCAGCAATTTTTTGAATGCACTTAATGAATGTAATGCACCCACATGGGTTATATTTTAGGAAATGAAAGGGTTTTGGTTCAATTTATTGATCCATACCCCATTGCACACATGCACACATCACTGCATTTTTTTAAATTATGCGAACTAGGGATTTTTTCAAATTTCACTTCAGTTGTGATTAGTCCACTACAGGAAAGAGATCACTAACATGGATGTGTGTGTAATATGTTTGGTAGATGGTGGTAAGCAATTGTTCTGCTGTAATGCCATAATTCACCACTCATGTTGTTCAGCATACATTAATAATTTCGATTTCGTCATTTATGGTGCTTTGAAATGTCCACACTGTCGTAAAGAGTGGCTTTTTGAAGAATTAAGCAAATTTTTGCACAAGAATTTGGAGGAGAATCCAATGCTGGAAGCGGAGGAGAACCCAATGCTGGAAGCGGAGGAGAATCCGGAGGAGAATTCGGAGGAGAATCCGGAGGAGAATTCGGAGGAGAATCCGGAGGAGAATCCGGAGGAGAATTCGGAGGAGAATTCAATGCTGGAAGCGGAGGAGAATTCGGAGATAGGAATTGAGAGGGAAATGGTGGTATTCGAGGTGGATCAGCTGGAAGCTGGGGAGGGTGGAGATCCTCAGGTAAGTGTTGGATCACCACAGGATATTTTTGAAACGGAAGACTTTCAGGTAGGACCTTCAATTTATTATGACTCATCAATTGATGAGATGGTGGTGGATTACAGCAGAGTCTCATTTCAAACCATCTCTGATGCAATGGTTAGAATTGTTAATGGTAGATTGGAGAGTGTTGAGTGGGAAGCTGATGAATTTTCGAGATTTTAACTAGTTTTGGGGTATTAGTTCCAACTATTTATTACTTTTTAAAAAGTGATAAACAGTTGTATCCAACACTGACCACGTGGAGGTTCCCCAAAGTACAGTGTCACTAGTCCTAAATATTATTTTTTGGTGTTATGATGTTTACAGATTTCTCAATCCTGCCAGTAACATCATAACTTTTTTTATTTTATTTTTTTGGTGTTATGATGTTTACAGATTTCTCAATCCTGCCAGTGACATCATAACTTTTTTATTTTATTTTTTTGGTGTTATGATGTTTACAGATTTCTCAATCCTACCAGTGACATCATAACTTTTGAAAATTGAAATTTTTTTGTGGTTTTATTTTTTCAGTGCGTTATTTTGACTTATGGGTAACTTAATACCGCGACAGAGGTCAGATAACGCTCTCATACATTAGAGAATATATAAAACTATCAAGATTCACATTTTTCAACAAACGAACGATAGAAGAAAATTCTATTCCCTGACTACGCAAAATAGTATAGAATATACAAAATTTACCGCAGTCATCGGATTTAAGGTTTTGAAGAGCGATATCATTGTATACATACCTACCGCACTTTTTAATTAAAAACTTGTGCCAATAAGAATGATAGTTTTCCGGGTTTTCACCCAAAGAATCAAAAAATTCGCAAGTATGATTATTCACAAATACAGCAACCCAATGAGTGCCTGCACTATTGGCTTCATCGGTATTCAATATAGCTATAGTGTTATCTTTGATTAAATGAATATGGTTAGCAGGGTAAACCCCACCAAACTCTGGATAGTGCCTACGTAAAATGTTAGTTATTTCCGAAGTGTTCATTGTGTAGTAATGTTTCGTGCAGCATCGATACTCAACAAGCCTTTAAATTTTCCATACAGAAAGACTACTATTGAGTCTTCCAGAGCTTTTGAAAATCTAAGTTCGAGTTTGGTTGTTCCTGTGTGCGAAATTGGAAGCAACTCTTCAAAATTTTCTCTATTCCCTAGATCGAAGCAGAATATTGTGTATCCTCTATGGAAATCTTCGAAAGAAATGATAGAGTCAGGGTTCAGTCTGTGAAGTCTCTGCCAAGCCTCTAAATAATGAGATTGGTAAGCTGTAGCACCAAATTTAACTTGAAGTGGTTTAGCTGGGAGAGAAATGTTGTTTAAATACAATCCTATCTCACTGATGTTAAAGTGACTAAAAAAATATGGATTGTGTTGGAATGAACCGCTGACAGCTGCAGATTTAGCCATACAAACGATTAATTGTTCTGGGCATTCGGTTCCGAATAAATCATTAATCGTAGCTACTTGACTACCTTTAGCTATAGTGTGAGTTCGCATTTTTGAATTGATATAAGGATATTGAGCTGATTTAAGTTTTAGGGCATCACTGATAGCAACACCAACTGCTGGGTCTAAGGTAACATGACATAACATTAGCTTAGCATCCAATATTTTAATATTAAATTTTTGGGTTAATTCGGAAGAGAGCAAGGAAAATTCGGGTGTAGAAGGCCAAAATTTCAATCCAATGTTGGTGTTGTGTAATAATAACCTTTTCTATTTCATGAAATCCACTCCAATAGATCCAGTCATAACAAACTCTTGCCCCTGGTTAACAAACTTTATTCTTTTTTTCAATGCAGGGTTCCCATCCGTAACGGCATTATCAGTTCCTGCTACTGCCTTGAAATTACTACAAGTATTTATCGCAGTACTTAGATCTTTGGTGAATAATATTCCCAGTTGTTCGTCTACTTTACTCGTTAAAAGAGTATCCAGCATATATTTATAAGGATAGCAGTAAGTAGGGATATCATTAGATATCAATTGATGTTGTAAACTGAGGTCAACTTTCTGAAACATTGATGCGATTAAACAATTTGTAGGTGCTACATCACCGGTAGCATCATATTTCTCCAATGATTCAACAAATTTGATAGGATCATTCTCCCCTATAACAATTTTACACCTAAGTTGAATGTGTGAACGGGAAAAGTCGATAAAATTTTGTGAAGTTACACTAAATTCCACACATCCGCTGGATAGTTGTGAGATTGGAAGATGTTCTATCATTTGAGATTGCGATATTGCTTTGTTGGTAGGTTGTACGCAAAAAAGGTTGAGAGAATCATCGTGAGCTTGCATTTTATCGTCTCCTTCTTACAACCTTTTTCTTAGTCTGTCTAGTTTTAGTGTTCTTGCTCCGGTGTTTAGATCTAGACTGAGGCGATTTTTTCTTTTTACTCGATTTTATAGCTTTGTTAATGATAGAGCGTGACATGTTATCTTTCTGTGCGGCTGCAGTTACAACTTGCAAACCTTTGCCCGATTGAGTAGTTGAATCGTTTACCACAAATATTTTTTGATTTGGTAAAATTTTTCCATCGATCATTGCAGCATAATGCTTTTTCCAACTATCGTAATCATTAATAACTGACATTGTGAAAACGAAGTGTTACGTTCAGTTCCGAAAGTGATAGTGGTGGTGATGTGGTTTCTCTGGGTTTTATATATATTCTGAAGCGATTGAGTTGTCCTTGAATAGTTTTCAATTTAATCGGGCGTACGAATTCTGTGTGAAAAACCTTCAACCCTGGTAATTGAAAAACTCGCAAGACTGGTGACACTTTTCCGTATAGAAAAGATTCCTGACACACATCCCTAAAAATATATATCTCTTCTTTGGTTCTTTCGTTAATTCTACATCTAATGTCTAGCAATTCCACATAAGATTCCGCGCAGAGGTTGATATTTCTATCCAGTTGCACTATAAAATCATTAGGATTATTGTCAGTGAAAATATTTTTACTATCTGTACTAGAAGCATACACCACAAACGATGTCATGATTAAGAATGTTCTTTTTCTCATTCACCGCTGTGTAATATACTACCGGGTACTTGTACGCAAGAGTGCACCCAAGATGCACCCAAGTGTGCACCCAACAGTGCACGCAAGAACGCGCATAACAGTAAGCCCTACCCTGGGTTTGGAACCCCGGGTTTGGAACCCCAGGGTTGCAGCCCTGGGTTGGAGCCCTGGATGTACCAGTTCTTAGTCTAGGTCACAAAACTAGGTCATAAAACTAGATCACAAAACTAGGTCACAGGTCACAAGACTAGGTCACAAGACTAGGTCACAAGACTAGGTCACAAGACTAGGTCACAAGACTAGGTCACAAGACTAGGTCACAAGACTAGGCCTCAGGTCACAAGACTAGGTCACAGGTCACAAGACTAGGTCACAGGTCACAAGACTAGGTCACTAGTGTTGCTTTTTGGAGATGTTCTATTTCACTTTTTTTCATCCATGTCGAGTGTTTCTGAGGCCAACCTAACCATTTAACCAACACTTTATCTCGTTTCTTTTTAAGTATTTTTTCTATGAGGTAAGTCTGATTATCATCAACTACCACTTTCTGCAACTCGTTTTCTTGGAAATGTCCGTTTAAGACTTCGTTTTTCAAGTCTTTTACTACATAGATTGGTTTGATATCTCTCATAATTCTATCAGCAATGATGAAATGTTCTCTTGTCCACGATTCGTCAAATGCTCTCATGAATGGGTGTCTGACTACACTTATCCTAACCGTATCGTGTATATTAAAACGAAAATCGGTTTGTATCTTATCAGGCTGCTCCGTTTCGTATAACTGCTTCCATATTTTGAATTCATCCGATACTGTAACGGAAGCAGGAGTCTGTTTAATACTGCTATGATAAGAGTGATTGTAGGAATTTGTTGCTTTCTGCAACTGATCAACCCATTTGTGTGTATTTTGAGCAAGCATATAGGTAAACAATAACTTTTTTAAAGTCTTGAAAAATCTCTCAACTATGTTGGCTTTTGTTTCTGTATTATTAGTAAAAAAATGATTTATTCTCAGTTTCTTGAATAAATTCTGTGTCGCACGGGATCTGAACTCGGGACCTCTATCAGAACGACAGTTGGTTATAGTCCCTAATTTTAACAACAAGCTTTTTAAAGCTGGGACGAATTCTTGCGATTTCAAACTTTTCAAAGCTACTGTATGAGCAACTTTACTGAAGCAATCTATCCCAGCTAAGATGTAGATATATCCGGAATTATCTTTATCGTACTGCGGTATATGAGCTGTATCCAAGTCTATTTGATAACCGATATATGGAGTTACAACTCGATTTCTAACAAAGTTAGTATTCACTTGTCTAAGTAATGTGTAATACTCTCGACTTTGTAGAAATTCTTTGATTTTTTTTCTGGTTAAGATATGTTTATTATCTTTTTTTATAGCTCTGTAGAATTTATCAACGCTACTATAGGCTCCAGGAAAATTAAAATCTTGAAATTTTTCCAGAAGATAGTTTCTCACATCTTGTGCCAAATCCATCTCTCTTTTTTTTCAGTAATAGGAACACCGGGTGGTGGTTTTCTCTGTGAACTTTGTTTCCGAATTATCCCTGAGCCATTCTGAACTAGAGTTTGAGGTATATTGCTATCTCGCAGTGCTACTCTAAACTGATGTAAACCTTCTGGTTGTACGTTTTTATAACGGTAAAGCGTGCATTTTATCAAATCAATGATGTGACTGTTTGGTATAAGATTTTGATTAATTATTACCTCACCCTTTTTATTCCAAGTTATATTTTCGTCATTATCCTCAATATGTTGTAGTATAGCTCGAGCTTTATATTTGATATTCTGAGGGATTGATGACAGAATACTATCAGAACTTAGTTTAGGAGTTGCTGCAGCTGCTGCTGCAGGTACTGCAGGTACTGCGGGTACTGCAGGTGCTGCAGGTGCTGCGGGTACTGCAGGTACTGCAGGTGCTGCAGGTGCTGCGGGTACTGCAGGTACTGCAGTTGCTACTGCGGGTACTGCAGTTGATACTGCGGGTACTGCAGTTGTTGTTGTAGCAGCTGCAGTTGCTACTGCGGGTACTGCGGGTGCTGCAGGTACTGCAGGTGCTGCAGCTGCACTACTGTTGGTAAATGGAATTAAAACGTATTTCTTCATTTTAAGACTTTAATCAGGATCTTTTTAGCTGATAGCAGAATGTTGTGAATCTTGGATGAATTATTTCTAATGATAGAATAATTCTTCTAATCGGAATTCTTTTTATTGGTTATTTTTGAAATTAACTTTTTATGTTTGGAAAGCAATTTTTGGGTTTGAGGTGATAATACTGAGGAGTTGAGTGTAATATTATATATGATGATTACTGTGTTAGCTACTTGTTCTTCATTATCTGTTTCTAATAGGGCTATGGCTTGATTTTTGCTACAAGAAAGAAGTAGATGAAAAAAATTTGTTTGAAAATTTTTTTTTTGAAAAAAAATTTTTTTCATGGTAAAATATTTTCATTAATTTTGTGATTTTTAACCCCTTTCAAACGAGGGTTAGGCATGAGACAGCCCAGGCTGGAAGCCAGCAATGTAGACCAGAGAGTTTTATCACCGTTTTCTATGGAAAGGTTGATTACAGAAGTAATAATGATGATATAAATTACGATAATCTGACTGATGAATCCGAACTGAGATTTCGGACATTTACGTGTGAAGCAATACCACTCTTCGTAATTAGATGTTCTCTCTTCCATTCCGACCCTGTAACTAATTTACTTTCCTATATTTCATTCATTTATATCATTTAGACGCGCACGAGCGGGCGAGCGCCCCGCTCGGGCGAATATAAAGCACCAAGCGATAGTTAATCGGAACGCTCCAGCCTGCTACTTCAGGGTATCGCTTCAGTGGGTGCACTAGGTATTTCAATCTTTTTTGTATATAATAGTATCTTCCATGGGGAATATTTTTGTTCTGAGTCGTAATTCATCAGGGCATTGCGCTGTTAAATCTATAATGAGATACCCGTACTGCTCATTTTTCATTATATCATTATAAGCTTGGATTAACAATCCAGGGATATGAGGGAAGATTTGACTATTAAGATATGATAATTGTAATAAACTACGAGGAGAACGAAATACTTCCATGTATTTTGTGTTAAGATTTATTGTCACTTGCTTCTTTCCTTGAATGAAAGCATTCTGCAGTATGTAGAAACATGTGCAATTCCTATGGTGACTTATTCTTGTAAATAACAATTCCATAACTGAGGAATTAGCTGCTTCATCCATGAGATCATCCACAATTATCAAACTATGTTTTTCTGGATCAGTAAATGCTAACAATTCATCTTCAGTAGGTAATCCTTGCTGAAAACTAATGTTTTCTATGATTTCTTGTATTTGGTCATAGGTATTTTGCCAGATGCCATAGTAATATTTTATAATAGATGGTGGCTGTTCACCGAATAAATGCTCCTTATTTTGTAGTATTCGCTTAATAAAATTAGTCTTTCCCGATCCTGACTGACCAAATAAGATATGCGTGGATCTGGGTTCAAACCCCAACATGTTTACTGTATCACAACTCGTGAATAAATGTTAAGATATTTTGTATATTAGCACTTTTATATCAACACAGAATATCCAGAATACGGAATTGTGCAGACCAGTGTGCAGAGCAGTGTGCAGCAGTGCGATAAGCTACATTCTCAAATGCTTTCAACGTACAAAAAAGCATTATTAGGACAAACCATGGCTGGTTGAACCCCTAACAACCACTAAACAGCTGATTTGGGGGAGCTGGTTATCAAAAGAGTTGAAGTATAACAGATTCCAACTCATTGATTACTATTCTCATTTAATCAGCATATTCTACAACCAACTAGTGGGATGATGGTGATGAAAATTTTATTTGATCATGAATGGAATGATAGTGGTGGTGGGTTTTGAATTGATTGTTGGGTTGGAACTGTCAGTTTGAAGCTTTTAGTCAACAAGTTACACAGTCTTGTAAAAGCAACAATAATGTGTAACCTGTTTTACAATGTCGCGATGTGAACGCAAGCTTGTGACATCATAATTTTGTACAGCCATTTTGCTGATTTTTTTTAGAATTGGAGGGTTTTAAAATTTTTTTTTAACCCAGTAGGGTTATTTTATAAATGATGGGAGCACTAGAAACATTTCTGACAGATTTTGTGATTTTTTGGATGTTCGAATTGACAAATCTCTGCGTTTTCATAACGCACACAATCCAACAATTCGGTCCATTCCGGATCCAGATTGATGAATTCCTGAAATTTTAATGAAACACCGGGTATACCGGGTAATGGTGTTGGATCTTCTTTTCTTTTGTAGAATTGACGAATTGTGAGACATTTGTAATCTGGCTTAATTTGGAGGAAAATCATATCACCCAAAGGGAGAAAGAATTCCTCTGTCATTTGCTCAGATTTACATTCAGCCATGGCACGACGTATTTCGTCAAAGAATTTGTTCATAACTTTGACTGAACCACATCCCAGTGTGATTGAGTATTTTCTCAAATCGCTTGCTTCTACATCGGGGCGATGAATTGTCATTCCTTCTGGAAATGATCGCACCCTAACGCTCCTCCTATGGCCTATGTCCAGGACATAGGTTGACCGTTCACCAGGTTGGGTGGTCATAGCGTAATAGGAGGAGCTCGTCGTTGCCATGGTTAGAAGCAGTTTGAGTGTTGAGAGTGGGGGTGATGGGGCTTTATATTGCAGGAGGCCAGCTGGAGGGTTACACTGGCTCCCCCTATTTCCCATTACCTCATAGGCAATTTTTAGAAAATGACTTCATTGCAGCAGGGTGCAATGGATTTTCTATTTTTAGATTAGGGGGTTTCCTGGAGTTGACAGGGTGTCAAATTAATTACCCCACCACAGGTGCTCCAGTCCTGCTCTATAGAAAATCAATGAATGGCTTTGATCTAAGACAATAGAAAATCGATGACGCATTGATGGTTTTTGATCCGGGACAATAGAAAATCAATGAAGCGTGAAACAGGCAAGCAGGCAAGCAGCTTTGCAGCTCCAAAAGTCAAGTGGATTCCCTTTGATGTCTGTAGAGCACTGTATATTACTACTCATTACCAAACCTTGTTGCTCATTTCTTAAATACTGTTTAATTTGGAATAATATTTCCATTTCCAGAAACCCAAGCAGCCATAGAGGGCACATCTCAAGAACAACATAGATGTTCTGAAAAATTGAAAAACCGGGTAGGCATCTGTGTTATGATATATATTACCATGATTACCCAGGCTAATCTTATACTGATCGAATAATCAAATAATCTACAATATAAAAGACTGAATATCTGTACTGTAAATGTTGATGGAATTATTAGTATAATTTGATATATTTCATCTTTGCACAGATTGAGAAGGTATGCAAAAGACCCGGCATGCCTCAGATTGTGTTGTTTTATCTGGAGGCCAAAGAAGGTCAGATCAAGTATATAGGTAAGATATTTGTGTATTTATTAAATATATACATATATACATATACATATATATATGTTAAGGAAATGTTTGTTTTTATCAGTGATATGTTTATACATGTAATTACAATATATTTCATTCCTTTTTCTTATGCGTCGTGAATATATTATTCATATCATCATATCACTCAATATCTGCAGTATTACTGTACTTTTGCTACATCTTTTTTTAAAGGGGATGAAGGTCTAGCTGCTAAGATCCTGGGCAGGGCCAATACTGCTCAAGAAGAAGCAGGTTAGTGGACGATTAGATTTTTTGTATAATTCATTTTTACCAGAGGCATAACTATGCCTAATGTAACTAATGTAAGTGGAAGGAAATAAAATATATAGCTCATGTGGGTTATCTATAATGGCCTCTTAGGATTGAAACTATATGGACTTATGGCCTGAAAATGCTTTATGTATTGCTGTATAAATTCATGAGTATTTCAAGAAAATATAGCAAAAATTACTCAGCTAATAAGTAAGGCAACCTTGCTTAATTATTGTACACACATCACAAAAACCCAATTTTTGCAATTTCTCAGTTTGCATTAGATAGATTTATAGCAAGTGTTGGTAGCAAGCAATAATTGTGCCAAAGGAATTTATTATATTCCATAGGTTTTTGAGATATGACCAAAACACTTATTTGCCTAAAAATTGTGCACAATGTATTATCTTTAACTTTTCAGGGATAGTGGACATGAAGGGCCTTCCCCTTGATCTTGATGTCGTCAATATGTCATGGGACAAATGTCGCCAGGTTATACCAAAGCTGGTTTTACCTCATTGTAAGTTGAGGTTTAATTTCTTTTTTTTGTAACTCAATATTTTTCCTGTTGCACATTATTACTGTTAATTACAAGTCATCTATGTAACCATCCACTGGGACAAATTAACCTGTTAATTAAAGGGGATACTTTTTCTCATAAATAGCATGAACAATAACTTAATTAAAATGTTTGACACAACCAGTAATTTCTTTCAAGCAAAAGCAAAGAAGATCTGGGCCAATCCCAGCAACACACCAGAATGGTGGCCTAAGGATATAGCATTTGCCTCTCCATCGGCGTATTCTCCAGGTATGTTCCAAATGTAAAAAGGTGAATGTAAACTGTAAGTCTAGAGTAAAGTGAATGTAAATATACAACAATATACAATAAGTCTCAAGTAAAGAAAATTAAAAACATTGTCCTTTACACTAAAGAACATTTGGTAATCACTGTTATAAAGGTGTTTTGTAATATGTTAAAAAGGATTAAAAAATTACTATAGTAATTGCACTAACAGAGATTGTTATTAATAATGGTGATTATTCAACTTAGATTTGTTGACAATATTAATAAGTGAAATATTCACTGACAACATTAAAATTTTGAAGGTTTAATTTACATGTTTTGGAAGAAACACAGTATTACACTCTAGAAACATCACTATTTAATGGCTTAATTTTGTTGCTCCACCACTCACAGATGATGAGAAGATAAGATTACACCGGTTAAATGACCTTCAGGCCATAATTGAAGCCTATATTTCATGGGCTAAAAATGTAAGGACTCAATTGAATAACTATTTAAATGTAAAATTTTAATGTAAAAAGATAATTTTATTTAGTTTTTGCAATTAATGTGGAACATGTACAGTTTGTCTGTTTTAAATGCCGACTTATTTATTTTTAGGCATATTTTGATTAAATTGTGAAATTCATTAATGTCCTCTGAGACAATTATACACCAAAGTTAATTAAAATAGTGAAATGTATAACAACAGTTACCCGTAAAGGCAAGACTCGAATTAATGGATCTTAATCTGTATTGCATTTCAGGAAATTAAAAATGGGAAGATCGCTATTAACATGAAGGTGTGTTAAACTATAACCTTTTTTGACAATAGTGATTTGTTTATTTAATTTATCTCTGGCAATATGCCAAGCAATCTCACTGCCAATGTAATGAATTGTCAGGTATTAGCCTCCCAATTATTTAGCGATGGGCACAAGAATTTAAGGGTTTCATTCTGAAATATTTTGTCTTGAAAAAAAACATTATTTCTTTTATAATTTCCTCTTCAATTAGTCTGAAGAAAATGGAACTACGCACTGACATGATTTTAGACATTTTTGTACTAGAAACATCAGTTTTTTGCATTATTTATATTGTAATTTTTTCTCTTCCATTTAGGCTGACACAGCGGAATTGGGGGATGACAAGGTTCGTAAAACATCTTTTTTCAAATTTCATATTACTGTTTTCCTATAAGGTTATTGCTTTCCATAAGCCATATGTGAAAACTGTTTCTTAAACTTATTTTAATTGTGCCATATATTACTATTGTACTATGAAGACCAGTTTTATTGAATTAATCATCTTGTAATTTTTTCTATTCAAATTAGGCTGACCAAACAGATCCTGGCGTTGACAAGGTGAATTTACAATAAATGTAACAAATAATAATATTTGCAAATAGTTTAGACATTGGTATTGTAATTCAAGCATTACTTTTATTGCATTGATTATATTGTACTTTTTTCTCTTCCATTTAGGCTGACACAGCGGAATTGGGGGGTGACAAGGTTCGTAAAACATCTTTTTTCAAATTTCATATTACTGTTTTCCTATAAGGTCATTGCTTTAATAAGCCAAATGTGAAAACTGTTTGTTAAACTTATTTTAATTGTGCCATAAATTAATATTGTACTATGAAGACCAGTTTTACTGAATTAATCATCTTGTAATTTTTTCTATTCAAATTAGGCTGACCAAACAGATCCTGGCGTTGACATGGTGAGTTGATGATCAACGGAACAAATGTTAAAATTTGAAATAATTTGGCCGTTATTATTGCATTACAACTATCTGTTTTATTGCCTTTATTAATTTTATATCTTTTCTCCTTAAATTAGGCTGACGAAACGGAATACGGTGTTGACTTGGTATGTATATAATAAATAGAATCTATTTAAAATATCATCAATATCTTTTGTTCAAATATGTTAATATCTTATATATTATTCTGGTACTAAAGTTAATTGCTTTGAAAAACGGATACCCAAAACATTTTTGATTTGTATGTGACATGATCTTAATTTGCAATATACGTATCGTCATGTTATAAAAATAAGATTATATTCAGATGTTATAGATCTGATAGATAGATAGATAGGTAGATAAATTTTAGTGACCATACGGAGTCAGTGCGGACCCATTCGTCAGAAACAAGGGACATATAATGCATAATACATTGTTAATACAATCATAAAAGTTTCATATATTGAAAATACTAACTAAACAACTACTTACATAGCTACTGATCTAAATATTATATATCTAATTTTCTATACTATACCATCACAGTGAACACATATCTCATAATACTGAATATCATAATACTGACAAATTTAAAAAAATCACAGTCAAATAGTAGCATTCAAGAAATACAAGCCATGGTTTTGCCCCAGAGCTCTCAGTTCTGGGTTTGGATTTGAGCCTCTACTGAAAAAATAAAGAGGCCACCCTCTTTGCCAAGCATACTCCTGGACTTTGTCTTGATCTCCATGTACCAACTTCAAAACACTACAATATGTATTAATCCTGAAATGTACTATGGTATAAATATATATTTTTTTTTAATAATTTTTTGTCAGCTGAGAGAACCTATATAATTAGTGATTAGTGATTTCAGTGATGATTAATTCTGGCTGAGATATCAATACCAGTGGCAGAACCATCCCTGAGCAGAACATTGAGTCAATTGGCCAATAAAAAGTATTAATTTACCAATTAAATTATCACATAAGGCTTTTCTATCAACATTACATAAACATCCCCCAGTATTTAAGTGGTTTGATCACATCGACTAAATGCCAATAAAGGGGATGTTTAAATGATTAAATGGACTTTTTAAGTGCATATGCATGATGCTGTTGAATCTTGCCCAGCTTACAGTGTGGTTTACACTTGGGTCCTAATTTTGGTTGCTTTCACTTCCCAAAACTCGATCTAAGTAAACCCCAAACCCAATATACAGACACATTGTCTATAAATATTAAACCTTGATTTTTCAGAAGAACAGCAAGGCGGTGTTATCGCAGTTTGCGAAAAACAGCCTCCAAGACAGCAGCAAACTGGGGTGGAAGGTGTTGTCACACCCCTCCTGAAGGACCCAACTATGCACCTGCAGCTAGGTATGAAGAATAACAGTAATGACAATAATTTTCTAATATTTATGAATAATCAGTTTTATCCTGTGACAAAGATATGCCATCATCCTTTATTCCTAGATATTTCATTCAATCATCTTCAAATGTTGGTGAAATGGCTTAACTGGCCTCAAGTTAATTCTTGCTGTGAAAACATATTTATTACTCCCAAGTATGTCTAATCATGGTCATGTTGACATTTTCAGAATACCAGGCCTGCACGAGTTTGATATATTCAAAGGCCCAGATGGGTCACTTCTTGGCCTCCTTGCGAAATGCAAGAATGACCTTTTAGTCTTGACATTGGCATTTGGTTTTGGCCATCTGACTCATTTTGAAATGCAGGTAAATAAATCATACTTATGTTACGAAAATCTGTACAAAAATAGGGAACTTGTTACGTTAAATTACCCCTTGTAAAATAAAACAATTAATTTCCCATAATAATAGAAAAAAATTAGCAATCGAACAATACCGAATGACATGCTTTTCTGTCCGTAATTTTCTATCCTTCCGTGTTCTCCTAGGTCTTCCTTCCATTTTTCCTCTTGTACTTTTCACATAACATGTCTTTTTGCATGCATTTTGCTTCTCATTAAACTGTTAAGATACCTTGAATTAGGATATCCTTATACCCAGGTTATAAATATTGTATTGATTTTTTTAAACTCTCCCAACAGCTAAAGAAACAAAAATTATTACAAAACGAACTAAATGTTTGACAAGGTCAAATTTATTTAAATTATTAAAAGAGTGGGTTTCAGAAATGTAACTGCATAAATATTAGAATCCTCAATATAATAGTAGCAAAAATATTTTTTCTACGAAGATTTATAGGACTAGCATAAGAATAGAAGGAATCTATGGGTGCTATAGTTTTTTGTTCAGTTTAATATCTCTTTATTTTAAATTCGTTCATAATTTAGTATGTTTGGGCACTGTTTATATAACTGGTTGAATTATTTGTCTATTATTTCTGCCTTTCTTGTGTCAAAATGTGCTTAAATCGAACTCAAAACAAGCATTAGCTGAAAGTGAACATAGCATTTTATCAATTTTACCACTTTAAGTTGATGAGGAACAATCAATAGATATAGAAGATGTTAATAAAAATTTTCTGACAGGCACAAAACACCGTTGGACCTCACTGGTTTCAACAAATTGGCACCAGGCTTTGTGCAGTCATTTCAAAAGGACAAGGATGGACTATTCCCAGTATGCAATAAGTACGTACATATCTGAATTTATGTCTGTAGCTGGCTGTGCCGATAACTCAGTTTTGACTGACAACAAAGTCACCGGGTCAGGTTGGAATTGTCATTTATTGCAATGACGAAGGATGCCATCAGGTGGTAACTGACAGTGATAATACTTGAATTTATGTGTCAGTCAAAAGGTGGGGGAACTTAACCACCGGAGTAGATAGAAACAATAACATACAGATCCAAATGAACAGCTTAAATGACAAGAAACAGGTAAGGTAAATAATGACAATTACAGGATCCATTCATGATAACAGACCAGTAAAACACTAGACTAGGACAGTAATTCATTGGTATATAAGACTAGGAAACACTGGACTGCAGCTAATAGAGATTACAATATACCAGACCATGAATAGCTGACTACAAGTACAACAAAAATGCATGCGTCACATGACACAAAGTCGATACAGAGCATTTAAAGGAGCAGTGACCTCACATTATGAATAGTGACATATATGGGAGTGGCGGGCGGGAAAACTTCAGTCCGATATTTAGTCTGTTTGGCGTGATGGTGCTCGTAAACACAACTGCTGCGCATGCGCGGATCGAAGCGCCACCACGCCATAAATAGATTTCCCGCTTGAAATCTTCATATCTAATTTTTCATTATTTTGGTTTCCTGTGGTAAAAGCAGCTGTGCGAGGTAAATTAACCCAAACCCAAACAAAAGCAATCTGAATTATCATTTATGTAAAATTTGGTATGAAAGAACCAAAATAATATCAGATCATGGTGGGTTACATACAGATAGGCTTTTTGTTCATACTTCTTCATTATTTCAATTTTTAGCACACACTGGTGGTTCTACCACTATGCTGCAGCTGAAAGAGAAGTCAGGGTTTTCAATAGCATGGGCTCGACGGAGAAACACCACCCTGTGACGTTGGCCTTGCAAAGGTATTTTAACTATTAAAATTTTCTTAAACAGAATAGAGCAGCTGTACAGTGCACGCCATATTAGCTGGAGACTCATGTTTGTTCAACTTTTCTACAACTATTGATAGCAGCTTCACAAGCTAGACATCATTTTATACTCATAAAACAATAGCAGACCATTTTGTTGTGTTCTCCCTTGAAACAATGATAAAGTTATTTATTTTCGGTTGCCTAGCAAAAATGAAAATATATATTGTGAAGATGCATTTTAGTTGTTACTGAGTGCAGCACTGTTAAGGCAACAGCTAGTCACTGCTGCCTTCAGCATAGCACTATTTGACAAATGTATGTATCTCAGACGTCCAAAGGAACAATGCAATGAAATAAAAGCTATAGCAACATAGTGACAAAAGCACAATTTTCAAAAGTAACATTAAACATAACATATACAAGAATGAAGTAAATTGTAGCCCATATTGGTTGTAGTCGCAACAACAAAACCATTCCTGTAATATGGTCTAATTGGATAGTAATTGTACGTAGTACTGCCATAGTCCTTAGTGTAATGCTGTAGAATCCGCATGCAGTAGCTGCTAAGTCTGCATCATGTTGTTATAGAAATTTCTTTTATATTTATATTTGAACAGGTTCCTCAAAGAACAGGGCATAGACGTAGTTATTCATCATGCCAAAGTAAATACCTAATAATATGATATACAGTTGATTTAAGTCTCCAGAGATTTTGAAAATTTCATAGGACGTCAATATAGGGAAATAATTATTATCATCGTAATATTTACGTGGATTTACAGTTAACAATCCAAAAGATTACTGAGGCCTATTACATTTGGGCCAATACCCAAGAACTGAGTATTACATTAATATATCAGCTGTCACACAAAAACTTAAATCTGAATTGCACATAAATATTACAGTTATAATAAGGTGCAATAAAACCACATCCAAAAGTATTTTGTAAAATGGGTTACTTGGCTTGGTAACTATAACTAACACGACACGTTGTGGTATTCAATTTCACTGTTGTGCACCTATTAAATTTTTCAAGATATCCTAAAATATGTGATAATAATACTTGTTAAGTTATATGGCAAGACATGGCAAGGTCAGAAGCATAATACTTCCAAAAAGTAACCGAACTTGATGATACCACACTGGTATTAATATAAGTGTGAGATGTCCCTGTACAACTAAAGGTAAAATAGGCCAAAGCTAACCACAACAGTATGAAAGGCTGTTGCCTGTAATCTAAGTGCGCCTTATATATATAAAAATGTTGAAATGATTACGACAAATCTGGTCAGCAGATTATTCAGTTTATTTCAGCAGAAGCACATACATCAGTGAGCCTAGCAATGGCGTTGGTCAACGTTCTACCTCATTAACATAATCTCGTGAGAGTCTCATAGATCTAACAGATGTAGCCCCTGGCGGATTGTACAAGCACTAACTACCCAAACATCTCCCTCCTTTTTATAACGTTTATGAACTATAAACAGTGAACCGTATATGTGATTTATAACTGTTACGCAGAAATGTGCGCGTGGAAATATTAACTGGAAATCAAGAATAATATCAAAATTACTCCAATCATGTAATGTTATGCAGAAAGATCTGAAACAGTAATAACACAAATATCTGTTTCGCAGAACAGTATATTAACACCTTGACCTTTAAAAAACTGTCAGAACATTTAATACTGTTACGCAGAACAGTCTACCTTATGATCATTTATGTCTTTGTAACGTTTTTAAAGTCAATCAATAAACAACTAGACTTATTTCCACGAATCTGGTCAGCAGATTATTCAGTTTATTTCAGCAGAAGCACATATATCAGTGCGTCGGTGAACATTCTACGGCATTAACATAATCTCGTGAGAGTCTGATAGATCTAACTGATGTAGCCCCTGGCAGATTGTCCAAGCACTAAGTACACAAACAATAAAGTAACTGTTTAGCAGGATGTTCTGAACAACTTAAATATAACCTTAACATGTTCTGTTTCAGACAGTAAAGCAGACCAACGGGAATGACTGCGGCATTCACCTGATTCTGCAAGCTCGGAGGCTGTTAATCGGTGGTAAACACCTCACAGCTAAGTATATTGAAAAAAAGGGGAGAGGGGAAATCAAAGCAGTCATCTCCCAATATGATAAACAAGGAAATAAGAAATAGAACTTTAGCGGATGGATTGTACAGGATGACATTTCTAATTATTACTACATTTTCTATGTACATAATAAATAAATAATAAAGCTTCTACAAGTTGTTTTCAGGTTATTTTCAATTATAAATTTTTAGGTCCTGACCCTACCTGATAATGGAAGCACTGACTTTGATACAGGAAAAGAACACCTATAAATTTACTCGGTACATTTTTACCTAAAAGATTTGAAGGTGTGACATCCGATTCCATAAATCATTGTATTATGGATACTGTACACATAACTTCACATAAATAGCAAATAGCTTGAACAATATAAAGGAAATTACATGAAATATACTTTTAAAATCTATCAAATCTCAAAATAATCACAATTATATTCTTTTAAAAATGTAACTCAACTGGCAAAAATTGATCCTGTACATGAGCTGATGCTCTGCTGAAAGATTAACAATTTTCAGACAATTGTGAAACCACGTAAAAGTGGCCAAAATTGACGAAAGTTACTGCTGTCCATGTAAGACAGCATACTCTTGAGCTTTCTTAGCTGTGAGTGTCGCTGCTCAGCCACTTGTGAATTAATGTTTTGATAAATAGCATATTCTCCAATATTGTATCCGCGACTGCAACCTGTTAGATCAAAAGTAAACATGATGGAAAAATGTTTTGTAGAATAAAGAGACTATAGTTACTTACATATTATGTACATATTACATAATTGTACATAGAGTGATGACACATTTATGGTGGCATGAGTTGTAATATATTACCAGCTCAGGACCTGTGACAAGAAATGACAAATTTTAATAAACTACTACAAATTCATGTCTTGTGTACATCACAGAATAGTCAGATTGCCTTTAATATGTTATTTACACTCATTACTGACATGTAACAATTATACCAAATACCAAATTGTTAATCCTCTGGTTCAAAGATCTACTGCAATTATCAATAATATAAAAAATAATCTATGTATAAATTTTTGCTGTCCTTATTTCCACTGTCGAATAAAGTGTTACGGCTTGAGTATTTTAATGCAAGTTCATAAGCTAGGTCAATGTACAAACAGCAAGGTTTCTAACATTCCAAGCAAGTAGAAATGGCAAAAAAAAAAGCCAAGTATTATTAAAACATCATGTAGCTTGACATTCTGATTTAAGTAATAAAACAACCATTTTATCCATAAAAACCATAGCTATAGTTTTGATGGTTGGAATCATGATTGTCTGTCATTGACAGTACAGCTTCAAAAACTTGCTTGCGCATTTGTGCATCATAAAATTTTATGACAATTAATAATGCACAGCCATACTGCTGAGTAATTTTCCACTTATTTAAAACCCTTAGTCTAGCATAATGCTTTTTAAGTAAATTAAGTACAAAAAATTAATATTGTGCATTACTGGCATTAACTTTAAAGTAAAATTGAATGATGTGCAATCACTGGCCGATCCAGTCCAGCCTCTAGGGGGGGGGGGGGGGAGGGGCAAAATCATGACTATTAAGGTGTATGTCGGTCACCCTATAAGAAATTAAGGCTGGCCACGGCCCCTTGCTACCCCCGGATGGACCAGTGCATGCAATTAGGTTTACCTTGTTGGAATCTTGTTCGTAGACATGTAAAAGCACAATTGGGTGATTCTGCACTGTCCATGATATCAAACCCATAACATACTCCTAAAAATGTATTTGAATATTTAAATGCATTTGTCTCTCAATTGATCAATTAATAAAATAAAATGCTCAAGTGACATTGAGAGAAATACAGATATCACAGACATGAGTGATAGGTCATAAACTGTTGTACACTCAGAGCAATAAAAAGGGCCCAATAATAGATCTATGAGCCAGCACCTTTAAAATTCCTGTTTGAAATTAGGACTTAGCTGCAATTGCATCTGAGAGTCATTGAGAATAAAAATCCAACCTTTTATTCATCCTCAATTCACCCCTTAGTTATATAGGTCCCTGAAGGCAAATAATGGATAGCTTGCAGATAGGATTGCACAGATGGCATTGTGTAAAGCATAAAATAACTTGAAAATTGTGAATTGTGCCTAAATGGATTTATACACATTCTGTGACCAACAGTCCTGGCCTTGTGCTGGCCCTGTCTCACTTGCAGAACGAAAAGAACATCTAAACAATTTCTGTAAGATTATTCGCCAATATTTGGCTAAATATTAAAAATAATAAAGTAATATTTAGTAGATTATATTTTTGAGGACCTACCATGGGGACAGACGAGGCTGAAAATTCCTGGAAGTAAGGATGGGTGTCGTGGTTTCCTTTTTTGGCACTGCGACTGTTTCAATGTCGGCTTGGTATCCAATACATAAGACCCTCTCTCATATAATTGAGGTAGGTTTGGATAAAAACCAAGGGGGTCATCTTCTTGTGCTGGTGGATGCAATGGTTCGGGCTTCTTGAATGGTTCTTGGCTTATCCTGACCATCTCTTCAAGAATATTCCCAAAGGCTGGCTCAGTAATTCTGCCATCAACAAGAGTTTCCGCGATGAAAGGCCATTTGCTATGCAACGCAGCCAGATCACTTACAGAAAGCTGATGCCCATCTATCAGCCGGCGTAGCACTTGCTAAAAAATTCAAAAATACACCCATTTGTTCAAAGTGGACGCAACACAAACCATCCTATTACATACCATTTCATGTGGCATTGCTAAAGGTATAGGTCAAAGTAAAAAATCACTTATAAAAAATTTAGTAAATAAACATTATTAAATACCAATACATCTTCCGTAGGGTTTAAAATAGCCGCTACAGCTACATTCCTGGATAAATCTTTTATAATATCCTTTAGTACAAGTGGTGGCTTCCTCAAACAGTTTTCGAGACAGTACTCCACTAGGCCAATCAATGCTGGCTGATATAAGTTAAGCAGGTCCAGTAGATGCCGTAATTCCCTGTCTTCCAGACCTGTGTCAGCGAAGTCAAACAAAAGCTTCCTTGCTTCTTGGTTGTTTACAAATACTCTGCAATTATGCTGGCTATAAAACACAAGGAAAAGTGTTATATATTCAGTAAATGTTATGGTCAATGAAATTTTGTAATTATATTTTTTATTATTTTTTTTTTTAATGCGCTGGTGAGCAAGATTCTTGAAAATGGCGCTATATAAATTATTATTTTTATTATTACAGCAAGCTGAAGCTAATGAAAATTTGATAGGCTATTGACACATTGAGGTTTGAACATTAACATAAAAATATACACCCTCACATTTTTTATTCGACAATGTATGTTTACAGGGCGAGTAATATAAACCATGTATGATGTAAGGTTGAAATATAATGAGTGGTCATGATCTTGCACAAAGGGATGATTACAAAAATAAAAGGGAGGGGGGGGGGGGTTACATCTGGATTAAAGCATTAAAAGTCCAGGTTCTAGGAAAGAAATAAGTGGTTACATATCAAAACCTGTCATAAACAGTCGCCAGTATGGTCATTTGGTTTTTACCCATTTAAATCAAGGCTATCAAGGGGTAAAGGGCATTGAAAACTGTTAAATATTGATGCATAATAATGGCCATAACACATTCAAGATGGGAAAAATGGGTAAGCCTTGGATTTATGGAGTAAATACACTTATATATATGTGTAACATATCCCACCTTCCATCATATTTTTTATCACTGACAACTTCTTTGCGCTCAATTAACTGCAGTTGTTTCCGAAAAGCAAGAGTCATTCCATCAAACACAACACTGAAATTAAAGAAAGTATTTATTATAATCATGATGTTCACATTAGAAATTTGTTGCTAAACATAATGTTGTGTATTGTACCACGACCCAGTGATATTTCCTTCCATGTACACCGTGGTAAATATTGTCATTTCCCACGTATTTGTAGTATCTTTGTTGATAATATGTCAATTGATACATCAGAGATTGAAAATTTAATGTTAATTCATAAATGATTATGAAATTTTCTACAATTGGTACTATTTGTATAAAGATTTACAAAATAAAGGTTTTAAATGATACATTGAGTATAAAATCTAATTGATATCTTTATATTGCCTTGTTGAAAATGAATGATTATCTTTGTCATCTTTCAATAATAAAGTTTTTTGAAATTTACAGCACATATGTGTCTTGTCAATGACTCATTGGTTGGGGTCTTCTGGTACAAATCAATTGCACAATGGGTAGATAGTGGGATATGATTATTCTAAAATGTTCTCTGGTGTACATATCATATCCCATATGTACAATTATAATTTGTGAAGATTGTGTGTAAAGGTGGAGTGAGCACAGATATTGCTTGGCTGAGTGAGGGTGACCTCTTTTAATAAGGTAAACCCCAATAAGACTGAATAAACTTTAGACTCCAATCTGACTGTACCCAACAGTGTCGTTAAGTAAAATTTTGCTGTTGTAGCAAGAGATAACTTATGATTGGTTTATTTAGCACAGATTTATGTGTCCAAGGGCAGTACTTATCTTACATTTCTGGTTGTTTTCCACATAGGGGACAACAAAAAGCTTCTCCAATGTCAATGTGTAAGTTGTGCACAAAGCTAAGCACTGCATAGCGGAACTTGCCATATTGCATCTGGGCCCTAATATCTTCATCTCCTGTAGAAACCCACAGGTCCCACAACCACATTTGGTAGTATTCAAACATTGACAGTCTGCGAGAAAGGCATAACTGTATTTAAACAATTGATACTAGACTCATTATATTTTAATTGAAACTTCAAAGGCAGACGTCGTAAACTGAATAAGCAATATATTCAATTGTTATTCAGATAAAAGTGATGAGTTTTTTCCCCAAAACTACAGGTGACTAAATACAGAGGTCCTACATTACATATCTCAATATAATAGTCATGATAATGTACAGGTCTAGGCAAATTTTTTAATTGAATGTATATTAAGCAGAGTTTTATTAAATCTCAATATTTCATTTTTATTACTATCCCAAGATATTTAACATTACTCTTATTGATTTGGGTGCAATTAGCAATGAGGTGTTTGTTGTATTACACATGAATGTGCATGAAATAATCATAGTAATGTTACAAACCTCGCTGTCACAAATTTTTGGATAAAGTCCCACAAAACTTCCAAAGAAACACCATAGTTTGTCATGAACAGAACTGGAAGACGTGTCATCAGCCCTGTCTTCTCTGCTTTGCATGACCCACATTTTGCAGAATATACTGAAAAAGTGAATATCAGGTTAAAAATAAATGACGGTCAAACTCAGAATAGCAAGTATAAAAACCATAAGAAAATAAGGTTAAAGTTATATTCTAAAACAGAAGGAAGCATATCTAAACCAGTTTTTACCCTTGGTAATCAATTTGTTCTTTTTACACATCATGCAATAGTAGTACTGACTGTTCGATTATAAATTATAATTGGTCACCATATGTAATTCGTAACTGTTTTACACATGCCACTGGTTCACTAAGTGCACCATTTAACATTACATACAAAGTGATAATCACCAGCACACTCACAAAATTGGTTATTTTTATCCTCGTTATGACAGTTGATTAGTTATTTTGAGTATCATATAGCCTGTTCATAGTACCTATATTATTAACTATTACCTACCCTTTTCCACAACAAATTTCTCCTTGAAAAATACAGGTATATTTGACCCATAATGCGTCAAATCCCACTTATAACCACAGGAGCATATTTGAGAAAGATCAGTGGAATAATTATCATCCTTGAAAAATGGAAATTTTTCTTGATTTTCACTCACAGGCACAGTTTGCAAGTAAGTTGGAACTTCCATTTGAAGGTCAAGATACATATAAAGTTCTTCAAGTACAGGATTATTGGCAAGGTTGTCTTCAACTTGTTGGATGTGTCTACACGAGTATTTATGTTGCCTGCTGCAACTATGACAGCAGAGTGTTGCAATTTGCTTCGGCAAAGGATAGCTCACTGAAACTATCCCAAGACCAATTTCTTCCTGGAAAACTGCTGTTGTTGCAAAATGATGAGGAATAGGTTGAAATATTGCCTGAAATTACAACATTACCATAGCTGATTTACAGGGCATGCTAAAATAGCAAAAACATAACTTGAGGTGCCTTTCCTAATTGCTAACTGACTGATGAGAGTTAATAAAATTAAAAAGTAGTGTTAATTCAAGAAAATTTAAAAGTAGTGTTAATTCAAAGGGCATCAGAGGCATGAACCTTGACTGTTATTAAGGTTGTATGAAGACTATACATAGTTATTCTCATAGGTGTTAACCATTAAGTGCACTAAATCAGAAATTCAGAAGTATGTGCATAATTGCTAATGATCATTATCAATATTATTTATCTTCTTTTTTTTAACTGCGGCCTGCCGAAAAACTATGATCGCAAAAAAAAATCAGACAGCTTTTTTGGCCCTGATTCTAGAAAATGTCCACTTGCTAAAATTTCCCAGATTACGATATATCCCATGTTTACATATAGGCTACTATAACTTTCACAATGACACACTGAACTTTAGTTCAGTTTTTCATGGCAAATGTTGTACTAAAGCTTCTAGTGTTTAATGAAGTGGTTATTTGCTAAGCAGTGAGGATCCAGGATCTGAAGCCTTAGTACAATCCAGTTAAAGTTAAATGACTATAGAGTCCAAAGTAAAGTTGAATGGTTTTTTGTATAGTCATATCAAACTGTGTGTTCCCCACAAAGTCCAAAGAATTACATGTTGAAATGTTCTATGTGAGATCAGCCTTCACTCAAGAATACATGACTAAATAGCCAGAACTCTCTGCTGCTGTCCCCCCCCCCTCTCTCTCTCTCTCTCTCTCTCTCTCTCTCTCTCTCTCTCTCTCTCTCTCTCTCTGCAAAGGAGGGCCCAGTGCTTTAAATACTTGGCCTAAGGTAGCCAGGCTGGCCTGTGGCAGGAGCAGCTGCAGATGGGCATGCTCAAAGATGCTCATGGAAATTTCCAAGGATTCTTATACTTTTATGTAATAATTTTTATAAAGGATTCAGGGAGTATTAATGAAGTGAGCATCTTGTAGGGAGCATGTATTATAGCCTTATGACACAAACAACTACAGATCTAAATTCAAGGGTTGCCATCATTCATAATTTTCAATTTTGTGCTAACATACCTCTTCTTGTGCTGCAGCTGCCTTTGCATATGCATGTTGACCAGGATGCACATCTAAAAATTGTTTTTTAGTGATTAATGAAAAATTAGAGTCATTATAACAACTGTTACAAATCGGTGGCTTATTTTCTTAACAATTTTCATTGCTATTGCTATTTTTTATCTGAATATACATGTCATTGACATCATAATCTGGATTTACTATTGACAACAACATCAATACATTGCAATGTAACTTGAACATTGATTTATCAATCACATAAGCAGCTTATTATAACATAAATAACAGTTTAACATACTGCTTACCCAAGTAGATTTCCTGAAAATGTTCGTCTCTCATCTCTCTGCATAATACATTCATTGCTTGAATATGTATACATTCAGCATACTCATCTGTAAAAAATGGAAATAACTTTAATTAATGACACCGTGATCATATATTCAGACACTGTTAAGCAACCAGAGGCCTATATATGACAAAAGTGTCTGTCCTGTTTGTAAACTGGTACAAGTATTTTTAACAATTATAATATATTTCATTAAGTTATGATATTTTATGGAGAACATACATACATTTTTTCACAGGGTAAAGTTTTTAATCAAAAACTTGGATTACCACAATAAAATTGGTACAATTATGTCGAGTATTGTACACTTGTTCCTATGTCTAGAATATCCATGTGTTACACGAGTAGGTGTCTTAAGTATTAAGTAAGTACCTTATACATAATTGTAAGTGTAGGTTGCGTTATCAGTACTTATTTCAGGATTGCTTTTATAATTTAATATTTGCGACATCATGAACAGTTTTTGTTTGGTAACGAGTATTAATAAAATTACCTTGATCTAATTTTTCAACTTCTTCAGGAAGTATTTTTATAAAATTAGCCCTCAACAGGTTACACGAGCAATACCACACATGTGTTGAGTTGCCAGCAACAATGACCCTTCTGCGAGTCAACAATTGAAATTTATGCAACTGTAATTAAACAAATAGAATAAAATTAATATGAAAACAAAATTAAGATCATAATGAACTATCGGACCATTCACAGAATACCTAAATGAAGTCAAGGTAAGGTAAGACGCACTGGCTGGTGGCCGTAAAAAGGCTGGCTGGGTTCAGCAAGCCATGCACTGAAACGCCCCTTTTCCATTACTTTATATGCAAATATTACCTTTGCAGATGACATAATTATGGACGGACAAAAAAAAATTACCCACTATTTTGTTTAAATTACAGTAAGTATATTGAAACTAATTGTTATTTTGGCGATTTGTCAAATTACTCAAATCAATGAGGAGGTCAACACTTAATCATTCAAGACATATTTTATTTAATTTTAACCAATTGTTTCAGTAAGAAGGTGAAATTGAATATTTGAGCTAGGCCTATTTTAAGTGAGACTAGTTTATTAAAAATATAATCAAGGGGATATAAAATCCACAAAGATATACTTATCATTCATTTTGTCTTACATTCTTCAAGAAAATTTGTTAAGGATGCAATTCTTTTTAGCCCTTTTGTGCAGTGGAGGATGTGTATTCAGACTTCATATTATGATTATATTACAAATAGTGAACTGAGGATCCATATGTTATGTAAATATTTATTCTGGATCTAAATTCCAATAGGACAATAAATCTTGTATTCATTAACTGTCGTATATTTGACATGAGGAGTACTAGTTCAACATGTACAAAAACATTTGGAACAATGCAATGCTATTTTTGAGGGCAATCAAGCAATGATAACTGGCTCTTAGGAGTCTCATAGGGCAAATCTGATTACATAATGACATTTTACGGTATTTGGTTTACTGGACACCAAAGTTTTATGCTACTAGATACACTATTAACAACATATAAATGCTGCAAAAAGTCACGTTTTAATATCCCTTTTATATATGTAGCAGCCAGCCAGTTGACGGCCAGTCAACCCCAATCTATTTATAGCATGGGGAGTGATGTCAACTTAAATGCTCCTATACTCCGAGTGCCAGGAGTACCAAAAGTGTATTATTCTATATTGATCTAACCTGGAACTATACTTAAGAAGTTAAGCAATGGACTAGAATGTCTAAAACTCAAAAACTGTCTGCGATGTTGTACTAATCAATAGTAAGTAAAATCTTTTTCACAAATAGGCCTATATTACGTTTTCCAGGTTCACAACAAATCCTTACCTGTAGTTTTCTTTGATTAATATCTTGAATAGCGAACTGATTTGTACACAACGGAATCACCATTTTTGTGCTCCTCAATTGAAATACGTAAATTTCGACATCATCAACGCATATTGGTGGAACCTGCAAACAGCGTAATAAATTTCACATTCAATTTTAAAACAATAGGATTTACATTAGTTAAAAATATGTAAGAATAAATTGAAAAATAAAAACATTTAACATTCTAAAGTCAGCTACAACTAAATAGTTGTTGACATGATATGATAATGCAAAAAGACACAGCCGCTGTGTAGTTTAGGACAGTATTGGGCAGGTCTAAATCCCTTTTGGATACTGTCCTGCCTAAAAACAGTTTTGGACACTACAAAACCTAACTCCATTAGGCACTGCACTTTTTTTTTATAAGTTGCAGATGTCGACTCATAGAAGAAAACTACCACAACAAATTCCACACACAGATTTTACAACATCCCAGTAGACTTCATAAAGTCCTTGGATGCATACACTATTTAAAACAATTGTATGTTCCTGATCGTTTTTAAACAATCTGTTTTTTTTCATACTTCCTTTTATTATATTTAAATTTAAACCTGTGTTACAGAAGCACAACCACTTTTGACAAATAACAACAAAACTATTCATCTCTTCTGGTCTCATGATGGCACAGGGAGATTAATGCCATGCAATAATTGTTAATGCCATGCAATAATGTATAAATATATCCCCTGGGCCTTTACTTATGACATACAGTGAATTTTAGAATTTTGAAGTGCCCACGAGAACGACACATAACTCCCCAGGTCCATGGCCCGTAAAGACAACTACAATCAGTTGCAATACCTTCAATGATTCAGATTGGGCCACTGGTTCATCACTTTGTCCATCTCAAGTCCCCTCAGGAACCTCATGGTGATGGTCACCTGAGAATGGATATAAAACCATGTTAATGTTCTTAATTACACAGTAAAACTTTTGCTTCTCCATTATACATCAAATTTTTGTTCACTTAATTGTGACTATTGCATTTACAACTAAAGCCATTGTTAACATTTTATACAATCTGAAAACTATTAAAACACGAAAGAAAGAAGAGTGCAGGCACGCTGACCTGGCTTCTCATTATTGCCTAAGACTACGGCACTGGATCCTGATACATTTAAGGATGCAGAATCAAGTTAAGACACTGGAGTACAGATCCCTAGATGGCCACTGGCCAAAATATTTCAGTAAATAAAACAATTTTACAACCACATAGCAGATCAGACCTTTAATGAGATAAAACTTATAATAATTTAAATAGTAAATTTCTGTGTTGATTAATAATAATTGTCCAATATATGGTTAATTTGTAGCAAAATAGTGAGACTAGACACAATGTAGCATTTATTACTCAAGACACAAACATTGTCTGAAAACTCTTGCAAGTTTTGAGTCTTTGCATCAAAATGATGGGATAGATAAATTAAAAGTTCTGACAGTAAAAATACTTTTAATGTATTGTTTATCTTGGAAAAGATAATCAATAATTTAAAGTTTGATCATATATTATTGATACAATTTCTCTGAAGACAAGACAATGAGCACAAAAATGTTATATTAGGCTGAATTTATTGGATTATGATTTAAGAGATCGACTAATAATAATAATTTTTTTTTAAACACTGACAACAGCTTAAAAATATTTACAGGAATAAAATATATTTAATACAGAATTAAAATATATTTAATACAGAATTTTTCTGTAGATCAGTGAACATTTTCAAACATATTTGCTTGAGTGGGGGAATAAATAATATTTACCAATCTGTTTACTGATTTCATGTCTACAGATTTCAGTTATTTCATCAAGCTGGTAGCTGAATTATAAAGCTGGTTGAACTTGGTAGTTCTATCAATTTATTGATTGGCAATAGAAAAGAGTGAAAAAAATCAATGCCGTATTTTACAACTCTGTTTGCCATGCAGGTAGTAATTGTAGACCTAATTGGAGTTGTAAAACCATGTGCAACTTTGTTTAGAGGGGGAAAAATCAGGACGTTAATAAAAATGCATTATTTCACCAATAATTTAAAGAAATATACAATAATTAAAGCATTGCTTTTCTGCTCCAATGAAGTACTCCATGGTTAGAGTGAACAAATAACTGATAATAAGCAACTTTATTTTCCAGCATTTTGTTACACTATTATTATATAAGTTGATCTACGTGATATTACTCACATCTATTAAAATGGCATCAAAGTATAATTTTAGTATATATCACACCTCCTGTGGCCTCTCATGCACATTGCATCATCATATTATTATTTTAATATGTTCATCAACAATAATAGCTACTTCTTTCCTCTTCTACTGAATCTTACCATCACTATGAGGAAATACTGTTTCGTTTGCTTTGTTGTTGTTCTTCTTCTTCTTGGGATACTTCTTGTAAACCCAAGGGATCTTTTTTTTTCGTGGCAAATTATCCATATTTACGCAATAGGGATACCTGCAAAATAAAATATTTTGTCTTAATTTATATGATTAAGTTGACACATTTAATGAATGATAAAAAAAAAATTGTGATTCATAAATATAAAAGGGACGGATCTTGCCGTTATGTCCATTTGTTGACAAGGAGCGCAACACCTTAAATGAGGCAACAAATGACAATGGTTCATTGACAATTAAAATCGCAGTTGTTCAACAATTTACTGTAGTTTATTCATGCCAATCATGGTGAAAAATTGATGCTTTCTGGCCAGTTGCAAAGTAATACTAATAGACGTAAAAAAATAAATAAATAAGGAAATATATGAATGATCATTACATAATTCACGTTATTCAGTAGGAATGTCATGATAGTAGACTGCTATTAATAAGTGACTAAGTTTTTAAGTTAAAAAGGAAAAAGTAATTTAAATAGGATTTCATGTTATAAATCAATTTGTCTGACCCCCCTTGCAATTTGTTGCTTAAAATACCTCACAAAGTCTCGTGACCCCAGCAACCTGATTCTGATTCGACAACAAGAAAGATCTACAATAAACTAATAACGAGGTGCGTCTTAAAACTAATTTTTCAAAGACTTATAAATTAAGTTACGTATTACAAATGGTCTCCGTCAAAACTATACCTACCACGGATTTGTCACAACTCATCATGATGTGTTGGTCTAACTCACAGGTAGTATGTTTATTGAACAAATAGAGATTTTTGACATTGATGTCAATATTTTGATAATGATGGTTAAAACAATAAACATACATGGCAATCAGCATTGGCTGTAAGCCCTCATAATAAATCTCCATATTGATTTTTTGTTCATATTTGGAGTTATACATATTGGCAGCATGATAAAATGGCCAAATGCTAAGAGGATCTTAGCAGCTGCCAGATGACTACAGTCCTTAGACATTTGTTAGATGCATGCCGACGTTCTGCCATAGGCTATAAAACTATTTCACGAAGGCATGGAAATAATTATACCTCAAATCTGTAAGGTAGCAGCAGTGACAGTTCGATCCGAAGGTAGCAAACGCACTTATTACCTACATCCGGTTGACTCCCCGGTGGACTCTGCAAAACGACGACAAATAATACCTCTATAAGCCGGTGTTACTACACAAGCGACGAAGAGTCGCTGAAATTGTTGGCCTCAATGGCAAGGATGGATAGATAGATAGATAGATATAAAAAGAGCCTTTAAAGCAAGTTCTTGCCGCTATTGAGGCTTGATTAGGTGAGGGAGAGAGGAGTTCACCCATGTTACACATTTACCCATGGGTGGGATCTTTTACTTGTCTCAGCATATACACTGAGTACAAGGAACCACAAATGATGCTTGTGAAGAGTGCCCGGGCCGAGGAACAGACCCTACAGGCCAACCTAGTGCTCCAGTATATCTATGATACTCTCCCTACACCTTTAGCACCTATAGTTCTCCCTGTACATACTTAGCTCACTGAGGAATAAGACATTTTAAACTTTTCAATGTACAGTACAGCCTGGTTGTGGTACATTGTAACAATTCTCCTGGAGCGTGAATCGAACTCTGGACCCTGGGACTAAAAGCCAGAACGTCCACTACACTACACTTTTCCCTTCTCACAATGAGGCTTGCCTGCAAGCCTCGCGATTGTTTCACCTAGCCTATTCCATGCTCGCAGGACATGGGTCCACAAGTACACTCACATCAGGCACCATTTTTAACAATTCTCCCAGAGCAGGAATCGAAAACTGGTCCCTGGGACGAAAAGCCAGAATATTTGAGGAGACCCAGATAGCACTGATTTTCACAATCAGCTTCATAGAATAGACGACGCATAATAACTTTGTCCCAGATAGCATTCCAGTTCGGACCAGCAAAGTTTCTATCTGGCCACCATTGGTCCAACATCGTTTTGACATCGCCGACATCACGCCGATGTTGAAACGATTTGGAATGCTATCTGGGATATACTGGGATATTAATCATGATCATCCAACTAAGTTGTCAGATGGCACAACTTACCTCATTGTAAATGTCTTGTTAATTTTATCTCTAAGAACCAAGCTGATCAATGTCATCAATGAAATAACTATTGCCTAGTCTATTGGCATATAAATTATGAGTTCACCAACTCCATTACTTACCCAGTATTTTCAGGAAAAAATTCACCTAGATCTCAGATAATAATAAAAATTATGTTATTTTGTCTGTGACATTCTCAAACTTACCTGAAATCATTTCCCCACCCCTAAATGGTGGCTCAAGTTATATCCCGTAGCTCAGATTAAAAACCCCTTTCCCACCTTGCTGACTGCCTCCTGAACTCCTACGAACTTCGAGTTCAGCAATAAGTTCATCAAAGATCGTAAAATTTCATAGCTGATCGCCTAAGTTCGTCAGTTTCTGGAATTTTTGGACATGGTCAACAATCATTGTAGCCTTCTACGAACTTGTAGGACTTCGTAGGATAATATAAGATAAGATAAGATAAAGTTTATCATTTTTAGGAATGAAATGCATATATTTGTGTTTTATAACATGAATTACAGAGAGTATGTTTGTCTCTAAGGTTATCAGTCACTTCATGAAATTTGTACAAACAGGAGTCTATTGGAGGTGCCATGCCTTGCAGGACTTTATAAACAAGTTCCATAAAAGTTCTCAGATGCTGCACGTAGAGTGAACTTCACTTGTTCAGTTCCAAGAGTACTTTGTATGTTGTAGTGTAGTCATTTGTGAAACATTCAAGCCATACTGCATGTTTGACATAATGAAAGTGTCATAAAGTTTCATTCGAACCTCAGAATTAAGTATGGGACCAATGACTAATTATTTTGGCAGATTTTTTACATACAAATGATGTGATCTGAAAAAGAGTCACTCCCAGAAGTTTGACACATTGTTCTGGTTTGATCACAATATCGTTCACATGAAATTCGACATAGGGTTTGGATGTTTGTGGTCTTCGATCAACTGTAACTTTTCAGGATTCACCTTCATGTAGTTGATGCTGAACCACTCTAAGGCCACCTTGCAGGTGAACTATAAGGGAAGTGTGATGATGGAATGAAAGGGAATTGTCATAAGCGTAGTTGAAAACATCACACTGGTCTGCAAGTATCACCAGATCGTTCAAGAAGACGTTGAAAAGGAGTGGACCCGTGAGGGATCCCTGTGTTACTCCTCTATGTAGTATCTCCACGAACTTCTTGCATTTCCTAGTTTAATGCGCTGTTTACAATCAACAAGCTAGGATTGTAGTACTTCACATGATTCGCTTGAGAAACTGTATGTGTGCATTTCAGCAATGCCGTGTAGGATGCTGTCAAACGCCTTACTCAGGTCCATCAGGATGCAACTATTTCATCATAATCAATAGCCTGCCACCAGTTTTCAACTTTATTGCATAAATCCCTTATAAAATTTATAGCTTTTTTTGTTATACAGTTTCTTCTTCATCATCATCCTACTAAATCAAGGTCGCACTCATCAAAATATATGTATACATATCATGTATCATCATCAAGAAATCATGTGCATATCATGTATCATCATCAGTGTATCTTGTATATGGAGCTTGCATGGGTCTCTCTATTAATCCTGGGGTGGCATGATGCCACCCCACTTATTGTAACTATTTTGTTTATACATACATCTTGAGTCTTGCAGCTATAACGTTTCCTGTAGGCTGCATGTTTTGACATTATTTGCTCCATGAAAGTCATTACTTGGTCGCATAGGATTACTTCAAACATCTTGGAGGTTGAAGTCAGTATGGTGACAGGGCGATAGCATGTCTTATCTAGTCTGTTTTTGCTTTTGAACAGAGAGGAGATTTCACCATGCTTTAGTGTACCAGGGAACTTGCAGGACTTGATACTGTTGTTCAAGATTGATGTAAGCGGACACTGCAGTACACCAGTTTTTAACAGCTTTGCAGGTATATGATCATAGCCGGTGGACTTTCTTAATGTCTAGTTTGCGTTGTAAATTGTCAAAAGTTACAGAGTGAAAATGAAATACTTCCGATGAGTTACAGTTAAACTGTGTTTGTATAAATTTGACACTTCGATGGTCTTTGTAGTGTACCAAGATGGTGTTGATATCTGAATTTTAAAGACAGTTTGGCTCACTGATATTAGCTGTCATATTTATATTATAGTCATTTAAGATCTCACATATTAAATTTTAGGCTGTGATGACTTTGCCATCTTCCTGCAGTTGTATGTCATCACTTTCATGTTTGCTGGAGCCCATAAATGGGTTGATCACATTCCAGAAATCTGGATTTTGAGGTCTGTCACAGTGTTTTTTGATTTTGGTCACCTTGTTTCGATACATTGATATTTGTTCCATGCACTGGGTGTTCTGCAACGAAGATACTTCCGGTGCAACATACCTTTGACATTTATGGCCTTTCTCAGTTCACTATGCATGTATGGACCGTGCTTCCCTCTCAGTACTTTGTATTTTAGGGGTGCATGTGAGTTGATTACTTCTTTCATGAGCCCAAATTTGGTCATCTACGTCATCGAATACAGGCCACCAAAAAAAGAACATTAGAAAGGTCATTTATGAAGGAAGACTCATTGAAGTGTTTATAAGATCTGTATGTCAAAGTTCGTCTTTCTGGTTAGGGTCGACATAGTCTAGTTGCTATACATACAAGACTATGGAAGTCACTAATTCCAATGAAGTCATTGAACTGTGAAAGAACCTTTTGTGGTTGATCTGTTACGACTAGATCTACGAGCAAAGGGTGTTCTACACTTTTGAAGCATGTTGGATGTTCAATTAGGTTCTTAAGTTCGTAAATGTGAAAGAGATCAGTCAGTGCATGTCTCACACTCAGCACATTCACATTGAAGTTACCAAGAATATATACAGTCGGACATTCTTGAAGACAGTTCTTACAAAGTTTTTCAAAAGCATCTGTGAGTGTACTGTTGGGAGTTGATGGAGAATAATACAAAGTCACAACCAGGAATTTTTTTCTGAAGAATTACTTCAATTACATGTGTTTGGAAATTTAATTCATTCACACAAAGATCATCACGGCGACTATGAGGAATGGCAGAGTTCATGTAACAGATAATACTGCCCCCATGTATATTCCTGTCTTGTCTGTAAGTGGAGTAATTTTGGTATTTGAACATTCCATTGCCAAATGACTGGTCAAGTTTTGTCTCGGTTAATCCCAGGATGTCTACATTACCTCCTTGCAGTAACTTCAGATACAGTAAATTTATATTGAAGGCTGTTCGTATTTAAGAGCCCAATTATGAGCTGCTTAGCATTGTCGTGCCTGAATCTTTCCAGACTAAGGTATACTGAGTCTTTATCACTTCTACACAAGGTTTGCGAGACATCAATCAGAGACACTGGGTGTGGTGTCTGAGCTTTCTTCGTTTCCACTACCCAAATATGTATCATCATCAAGTTGGTTGCAGTTTCCGGATGCAGTGGTTTAGTCCTTGCCCTGCGGCACACTCTTCGTGACCGACTTCCTACTTGGTGCACATTTTTGCTTTGTGTCCCAGTTCACCACATCTGGGACATTCGATTTCTTGACCATGTCTGCAGGCTCTTGGAGCATGGATACATTCCCCACAAAACCTACAGTACATCCATGCTCCAAGAGCCTGCAGACATGGTCAAGAAATCGAATGTCCCAGATGTGGTGAACTTGACCTTTCTCTGTTATTTTGGGTTTCTGTTCTTGAATAGTCTCCTGATGACAGATGCCTGGGTTTATTGAATTTGTTACCAGGTTTGCGCTGGACCATTTTCCTTGATGCGTTTTCTCCTGATGCTTTGCTTGCCCAGGGTGTAACTTGCAGATGTTAGTTGTACACGGTTTCAGCCTTAGTTTCATATTTCTGACCAATTTGTTTACACCTTTATTCGTCAGGTGTAGCCCATCGGCTTGTAAATAACCATCATTAGGAGTGCCATCTGCCAGCCTGAAATTCTGGTCATTGTCTACATATGTAATGCCAGTCTCTTGTGCAATTGCAACTAGGCTGACATTTAGATCGAGCTTCTACTTTTTGCGGGTATCACTGGAGTCAGACCAGTTGCTGGCCATCCTGATATGCTTCATTTCCGTAACTTTGTTTTGGCTTTATTTATAACATCCTTGACAGATTATGTCACTTCTTGGATTTTGAAATCACTGCTGCTACAGTCAGTTGTTCCAGCATTTAGGATAATGTCCTGGAAACGTCTCTTGCTTGTGTCATCTAGGACACGCATGATATCTGAGACTTCGGCCCTTGGTATGGATTTCACATGTGTATCAATAAGATTGGACGCATCCACATCTTTAATATGAGAGTCTCCAATAAGCAATGAAAGTAAATCTTTAATAGCAACAGCTTCAAAATTCACTTTCTCTTTCAAGACTTTGTTTTCATTGCGCAGGACCTGACATTCTTCTTTAACATCTTTCAGTATTGTATTATTTTCTTCATTGGCTTCATGTATGCTGACTATATTACTCATCTCTTTTTTCCAAGATACTCTCGGCATTTTGTGGCATCCTGCGGCATGAATGACAATGCCATGTGGTGAATTCAGCATCCCTTGTTACATTCACACAGGTCTCATGGAACCAGACCATGCACAGGTTACAGCCAATCGTGTTTAGCTTCTTTCCCCCACTCTTCGTTTGACCTTCATTTTTACATGAAGGAATAGTGTCTTGTGTCTCCCATTGTTTTATTTTTATTTTTTATCACAGCTTGCTACTAGTTAATCACACCTTGGAGGATTGTTCTTGTGATCCCTCTGTTTATCACACCTTTTGAAATAACTTGATAAATCTGACTTCAAGGAGCTTGTCACGCCCCACTGCCCTTCCCTGAACGAAAATAGGGAAAATTTCGGGGTCTGGATCAAATGACAACTCAAAAAATGCTTCAAAATCACCTTATTCACACATGGCAATCCAAATCTGCACTTCCACATAGCCGAGTTTCTCGTAGTCAACTCGTAGTATTACGTAACACGCCTCTCGGGCCCAATTCGTACTAAACTCTGCGATTACTCCTCGCACTCGAGAGATGTTCGGCGAGAAACTCCTCTGACTCGTAGCGAACTCGTGAGATTTGGAGCCGAGAATGCCGAGTATCCCGAGTATGCCGCGCTGCACGGCACACTCGGCGAATTATCCAGGAGTCCAAAAACTCGGCCATGACTCGCCGAGTTACTCCTCGAATTCGCCGAGTTACTCCTCGAACTCGCCGAGTTACTCCTCGAACTCGGCGAGTTACTCGGCGCTAATTTCACTCGTATTACACTCGGGGGGGGGGGGATGTTCAGGAGTGCGAGGAGTAACTCGGCGAGTTGTAGGAGTAACTCACCGAGTTGTAGGAGTAGCTCGCCGAGTAACTCGTCGAGTTCTACCTTTAGTACATGCATCATCAGCGTAGGGGGTCGTATATAATATAAAAGGCCGCTGCTCCTATAATATTAGTCCGATTTTCGTCAAATAAAGATTGTTTTGTAGTATAATTCATAGTGACTCCATAGGTATTTTCGGATTGACAATAGACCAAATATTAAGCGAGATATTCGTCTGAGAAGGCGGTTGTCTGGCGGCGGCTGCTGCTCCATGTATATTATTCCGATTTTCGTCAAATAAATATTGTGTTGTAGTATAATTCATAGTGACTCCATAGGTATTTTCGGATTGAAAATAGACCAAATATTAAGCGAGATATTCGTCTGAGAATGTAGCTAGGTTGGCGGAGGCAAACAGTGGTGCTCTCGCAGACGTCCGCGCCCAGACTGTATTAATGCAGAAAGCTGAGCGCTTCTTTAAAAAGCTACTGCTCCCTTAATATTAGTCCGATTTTCGTCAAATAAAGATTGTTTTGTAGTATAATTCATAGTGACTCCGGATCGAAAATAGACCAAATATTAAGCAAGATATACATCTGAGAATGCAGGTAGGCTGGCGTCGGCCTATCATTCGATGGGTGACTCGTCGCTGTCGTAGCTACCTTGCTTCACCCGGCGAGTCACTCCTACAACTCGGCGAGTCACCCGCCGAGTCACCCGCCGAACCCGCCGAGTAACTCGGCGAGTAACCCGCCGAGTCACTTTTTCCACCAGAATTCGTCGCCAACTCCTCGAATTTTGGCCGTTACGTAATACTACGAGTTGACTACGACAAACTCGGCTATGTGGGAACGGGGCTTTAAAGTCAAGAGGTCCAGCGAAAGTATAGGGTAACTTTACTGCTCTTTCTATATGCGTCTGAAAAATACTGTCACATAATCTAATGATTTAGTGACTAGGAACATATTAAAACATGGCAATGCTGAAAAAAATGAAGTCATACTGTCATAAAATGGCCATTAAAATACTTTTAAGGCTTCTTCAAATGAGCTCTTTAGGACGACAGACAATCTAGGAAATATCTTGGAGGCTTGGAGACCACAGCATGTTACACATTTACCCCCATGGGTGGGGTCTTTTACTTGTCTCAACATTGACACTGAGTAAAAGGCACTATTTAGGCAGAGGTTGGCTATATATGGCTATGATTTCAAAGCAGCCATTGTTGTCACAGGAGTTTGGTTATGAAAAATTTCTGAATATTTTGGGGTACAGTGTAATTGAGCTTACAGCCCCAAATGGGAAATTTCCTTAAAGACATGTTGCCATAGCAACCAATCATTCATTGCTCAGCCATAGTTAATCCACCACCAACAATTGGAATGCCCCATCACAATTGACACATCCGTTCAGTTGGTTAAATCTACATCTTGTGGTGACACCTGCTCCCTCTGCAGGAAATGACAGGAATCACAAGATGTACAGGTAAACCCTGTACTTGGGGGTAATTAGGGTGAGAAAATAATCTTTTCGCAGTTCTCCTGCTTCTGAGATAAGCATATCATTTGGACTCGGGTTTGCAGTATAAAGAGTTACTCTTTATGTTAGCATATCTACTAGGCATATAACTTTGCAGCAACATATTCTGATTGTGTGAAATATTCATTCATGTAAAATTATCGTACAAAATCTAGGAAATATCTTGGAGGCTGAGACCACAGCATGTTACACATTTACCCCCATGGGTGGGGTCTTTTACTTGCCTCAGCATAGACACCTAGTAAAAGGCACTATTAGGCAGTGGTTGGCTATATATGGTTATGATTTCAATGTCTGTATCCCTCCGCAGACCTTATCCACTTGCCTCTGTTTCATATACACCTGCATATTTTATATATACTTGCTTACAGTATAGGCTGCCTGCCTGGTTTTCTCAGAGACAGCTCATTAAGCAAAATCACTTATATTATGTTACTGCTTGAATGCATCAAATCCAGAATGTGCCTGAATTATTTTGTGTGACTGAAAAGTATACATATTCCAAATTCAATCTTACTTGCAGATCTGTCGGTGGATATTATCACATATTGCGTCAGAGTATGCTGTGAAACTGCAAACGACTACCTAGGGTCCTGTGTAATGCCTCATATTATGGGGAGTAGATATTGTAAGTCCATGTGAGTGACACTAGCAGCCCTCAGGCTGGGACCACTTTGCCAATCAAGATACAATATCACTCCTGCATAATGCTCATTCTCCCACCAACCATTGTGGTATTTACAAAAGCACTCACTCTACAAATGAAGACTCCACAAATGAAGACTCGTTATTCGCAAATTACCGTTTTCGACACATGGTGTAATTTGCCAAACGAGGAGCTCCACTAGGTCCCATAACTACCGTGGTAAAGCTTAAGGTCATTTTATACTAATCATATATACTATAAGTAAACTAACCTATGTTATGTTGTCCTGTCTTGTAATCTGCAGATCGGAAAACTATTTTTTTCCAATGAGGATTTTTCATGAACTAAAATAAAATTGTATTCGCTATCTTGGGCCATTTTATGAATACTTTCCTCAGCGATGCACAATAATTATACAAGTTTTTGTCGCTATTTTGAGGATATTTTAGCAATCAAGTGTCAAGTGTGACTTCAAATAATTTTTATTTACTTGTTGAAGGCACACAGGCTTCTTCTGTAAATATTGTTGCTATATAAGCAGGGGTTCCCTATAAAGTGAATATTTGGTCAAATTTAGGTGTGCATAATTATTATGCAAGCATGTGAAGTTAATCATAAATGACCAATAAAGTTTGATGCACATTGGAATAAATGATTGAATATTGCAAAATACATATCAGAAGAGCAGAACAAACGCATAATTTAAATAGTTATGTATGTACCTCGGATTTGTGTAACATAAATTTTTCATATGGTGTGATAAACAAATAATTTTGTATTGTTTCGAAAATATCAATCCAATCTGTCTACAAGTTCCACTTTAATGTTCCAAGAGCCTTTTTAGCAATTTCTCCAATTATTTGTAGCATTTTTGAAGACCAGTCATGCTTATTATATTTAATGACCCCTCATTCACTGCACATATTCATATATCCAGTCTGACCATCAGGTTTAGTGATCACTCAACACAAATTGATCAGATTCGACTATTTAATGATATTCTACATTAATGAAAGGTAAATCTAACACAATGAAGTAGATTAATTGACCTGTAGGGCAAGTGTCTATAAGTATAAAATGGACAAATATTGCCTTATGAAGTTCAGTATGGTTGGGAAATGGGTATATTTTAACAATTTCTTGTGCAACTATTCGTGGATTGTGATAGCAGAGTTCACTTAATACATTCAAAAAGTCAATGCCGCTGTTTTAGACAAAAACATTTGAACTAATTGATCTGAAATAATATAAGTTGAAATGACCCATATATAGGGAATTACTTTCAAATAAAAATTTGCTGCAAATATTCTTGCCACTGCTTGTGTAGCCAGAAAAACTTTAAAAATATTTGTAAATTATTGCACAGGCTCATTTTATAAAAGATTACTCTAAAGTGACAAGCAAAACTCCCATAAAAGGTCTGAAATTCATCAAAGAGGGCCGGATTTGAGGCTTAAGCCCCCCTCTCACATAGCCGGTTTTGCCGTAGTGAAGCCGTAGTATGACGTAACGGTTACGCGACGCGAATTTCGGCTTCAAGCCGACGGCAAACCGGCAATTCTCGGTGATACTCGTCGAGTCATTCCTGGGACTCGGGTCCAAACCGGGTTTCTCGGGCCTGGGCCGGAAATTCAATGCGTGCATTAAATTCCCATGGCGAACGGCGGGTGTCCAAAAGTAAAAAATAAACCGGTCTAACCCCTCGAAGTCGTCGAGTCACCCCAGGAGGCCGTTGAGTCACCCCTGGAGGCCGTCGAGTCACTCGACAACTTGGATGGGTTTCCCGTCGCTAATTTTAGGCGTAGTGGACTGGACGGCTTGTTCAGGGCTAGTACGAATAACTCGACGAGTAGTAGGAGTAACTCGGCGGGTTACTCCTGGAAGCCGTCGAGTTACTCCTACTAGTAGGAGTAACTCGCCGACTGCTACCAGCGTCAACATCAGCGTAGGCAGGGAGGGGGGTTGTATATACTTTAAAAGGCTGCTGCTCCCCTAATATTAGGCCTATTTTCGTCAAATAAGACTGAATTGTAGTATAGTTCATACTGATTCCATACACGTTTTCGGATCGAAAATATACCAAATATTAAGCGAGATATTTGTCTGAGAAGGCAGGTAGGCGGCAAACACTGGTGCTCCCTCAAGCGTCCGCGCCCGGACAGTATCAATGCAGAGTGGAGCGCTTGTTTAAAAGGCTGTTGCTCCTTTAATATTAGTCCGAATTTCATCAAATATAACTGAATTGTAGTATAGTTCATACTGATTCCATAAGTGTTTTCGGATCGAAAATAAACCAAATATTAAGCGAGATATTCTATATTATATAATAAGCATATAAATCTATCTGTCTCTCTAAACTATCTATCTACATAGTGGAAGTCGGTGTTTTAATTTAACATGTCGTTAAAAATACATTTAATTGCAATATACGTTTACTTTTTATCATTATGGTAAAATTTACCTTGTAAAAAAATTCCATGCTGCAGTTTATTGAAATGTCTGTCTCAAGCATCTTTCAAACACTTGAAAAAATACCTATACCTCTAGGAAATATTTTCTGTCTTACATAAATTTTTTATCTCATGCACTTTTAAAGGGTATACCCCTCAAACTTTGACCCGTACTAAACCTGTCATTTACCATTTTGAGTTCTTTCCTGACATTCCTAGTGAGGTCCACGTATCTCTTGTTGATTCTCTTGATGGCTACTGCTCTTCTTGTAAGTCCCAACTTGGGTGAAGACTTGTCTAAGGTCAAGGTCAGCCTGAGAACTCAAGGACATCGTGCTTGACCTTAAAGGTGTTGTAATCTGAAAGACAGTACAGTTAAGAGCAATTGTTAATAACTTATAGATACCATGATTGCAATTGCAATTCTTGTAAGTTGTAATGGTCCAATAAAGTTGCTGACATCCTTAGACAATTCGGCTGTGACTAAAATGTGTTTCCACTGGCATGTACATCATTTACTTAATTAGTCATAATCATTGACCTCTCAAAAGTATGTAACAGCACATACAATTTTTTCTAAGTCTTGTTCAGTTTTTGGCTTGTCAGACATTAAAGTCAATTCAAGGGATTTGAGAAAATGTGTCCTTTTAGCTCATGTGAGCTGCTTAGTTTTTGTTTCATGAGGAATAAATGCAAAAAGGCAATGACAGTTTTGTTAACACACTGTTTCATTTTGCCCATATATTATCTTGCATGAGCTGTTTCTAAGATTTAACACGAGCTCATATTATATTATTTTATATCATGAAATACTCTTCTCGATTCCCAAATCAAGGATATTATGTTTTAGTACTAGCACATACATAAATGCCTTGCTGACAAATAGGCTAATTATTTAGGCTTTTAATTAACTTGTACATGTAAAATACGTCAGCTGGCTCATATTGCCCAGATCTCCCCTTCACTGTCGTCATTGCTGTGAATTCAAACTTGCACCGAAAATGACCTTGCTACAATACAAAGCTTAGACCAACTAGGTAAGACAAGGGCATGATAGCTTATAGTATTATCCCCGTAATAACTACGTGGAATGGAAGTTTTTGTTTTATTTTGCTCTCAGTGGATAGCTAAGATAATGCAAAATTTCAATTGGAATTCTTTGTAATTATTGCTCTGATAATAATACAATGATCAGCATGCTTTACAACCAATTTCAATGAAACCAATCTCATAGACTCGGAAGCTAAACTCCAGACTATGTCACATGGCTCCAGGACTTTCATTGGTTAAGCAGTCTGTCAGTCACATGACATCATCCGAGTTAAGTTTCCAAGTCTATACGGGATTAGTTTCCTAGTTTATGAAATTAGCTGTAAGAGAGAAAATTGATTTGTTGGAAATAATGTCCATCCTTGCCCATACGCCAGATATAATTTTAATAAACTTTAGAATTTAGAAAAATTGAACAAAAATTCTTCCAAAGCAGGATCGATGTATGTCATCTATTCATAAATGTAATAACCATAAATAGTGAAAGGTGTAGCACATGTTTGAGAATTTTTTAAGTACCTCAGCTGCGCCTGTTTAAAAAAAAATTTTCCTACATTCCAAATTTTTATTCAAATTTAGTAAGTTTTCGGAGAAAAGCTAATAAAAAGGAGGTAGTATAGTCCATGTGTTAAAAACTATCTTAGCATGACATTTATTCTATACAGTATGCAGTGCAATGTATGAGTTGTCCCTGCTATTCATTTTTACTATAGCTTCCAGGGGAGTCGTGGCTGAAGCCATTTGTGTTCATTTTCATAGACTTTCCGAGCACTGCATAGGCTGTAGCACCTATTTGCAGGGCTGCTTAATATACTAGAAGTGGCTAGTTCATTACAGTTGTTCATTTGTCTGTCAGCTCCCATCACCACTGCTGCTATCTAGTGGAGATATATCATAAGGCTTCTTAACAAGTAGTGTCGCACGATACACCTCCCAAATCTATTTACGGGGACGCTGTTGCCGGGGGTAGTCCACAGGCTGCCATGGTGAATTGAACCTCATTTCTGATAACACCACCACAAAAGAAAATTAAGGGAGAATGATTTTGAGAGTCTTGTCACAAGGGAACTAAAAAGCTGCCCCTTTATGCAGAAAATCAAATCACTTGCTACAGTGAATTGAATAAAAACCCTTTTGGCCTAAGTTTTCATAAACTAATATCATTTGTAGATGAAAAAAAAAAAAGATATTTATATACACGCACCGATTGTGTGACAAATAAATCTCCCGTTTGAGTTTTGCCTGGACACTAAACCTTATTACAAGGTCCGGGGTTTAATTTGGGTGATGAGCCAACATGGCCCAATCAAATTGTTATGATCATAGCACTAGTGGTATGATGATCGAATTTTAATCTATTTGATCATGATTAATTAATTAGATCCTGACTGTGGGCTCATGCCAGAATTGATGTGTCAGATGATGACATGATAGGATTTGCAGTTCACACTATGCAAAACATGCATACACTAAATTGTGGCACATCATCTGCACATGTTGTATCTTGAAAATGATTAATTTAAATGTGGTTGCCAAGTACATTTATGCAATCCTTGGTGCCTGGGCTTCCAACCTATGGGTCCCGGTTTAATTCCTGGTCGATAGTTAGTTACATAGATATGTAGATAGATAGATAGATGTAGATATGAAGATATGTAGATATGTAGATATGTAGATAGATAGTTTAGAGAGACAGACAGATTTATTTGCTTATTATATAATATAGAATATCTCGCTTAATATTTGGTATATTTTCGATCCGAAAACATAACATGTATGGAATCAGTTTCAGTCTTATTTAATGAAAATCAGACTAATATTAGGGGAGCAGCAACCCTTTAAAGTATATACAACCCCCCTCCCTGCCTACGCTGATGCTGAAGCTGGTAGCTGTCGGCGAGTCACCCGTGGAAGCCGTCGATTCACCCGTACTACCCGTCGACTTACCCCTAGAACCCCTGAACAAGCCTACGGGTAAAATTAGGCACGGATAACTCGCCCGGTTCTCGCCGGCTTCCACGGCAACATGGCATACCCCGCTACCGGCTCAAAAACTCCCGGCTTGGCCACGGGTCCCAGGAGTCATCCGGCGGGTATCGCCGGGTATCCACGGGTAGCCGTCGGGTTGGAGCCGGGAAGCGCGTTACGTCACCGTTATGTAATACTACGGGTTCACTACGGCAAAACCGGCTGAGTGTGAAAGGGCTTAAGGGACTTTTTAGTGCAAAACTGGGACTGGAAACATCTTAGAATTACTTAATCCCACTTTGAACTGAAAAATATACCACAATACTGTGATAGTGCTATGATATTACTGTTTATTTTGAAATTTAGCCACTATCACAAAATATTTTAATATATTTCAAATATATAAAGTAGAAGTAAGCGAAATGATTTTGAATGCTTTAATATGTTATTCCATCACTGTTATGATATTCAACAAGTTATCATTCCATTAATTGTCCCAAATAGAGTGGAAAAGTTATGAGGTGGTGATTTGCATAATAATTATGCACACTAAAATTTCATATTTTTTGCTTTATTTCTCATTATACATTGGCAATGCGAATGTTTTTGTTATCACATGAAGTCTTTTCCTGGGGTAGAGCTTTGGATTCATTGCAGACCCCATTGCTTGCTAAATATTAGAATTATTGAAAAATAACACACTTGCATAATAATTATGCACACAGTCTAATGTTAAAACCCTTAATTGGTTGAATGTACTGCAGCTGCAGAAATTCCGGCTGTTGGTGACGTCGATGGTCGAAATATGCCACATATTTTGTCTGAGTTTATAATGCCATACATATTTTGTCTGAGTTTATTTTGCCATACATATTTTGTCTGCGTTTATTTTGCCATACATATTTTGTCTGCGTTTATTTTGCCATACATATTTTGTCTGAGTTTAAATATCTATATGTTTATTATGTTTTATATTTGCCTTGTTTAAAAATTGTATTTCAACACTGGCCCACTTTATAAAAAAAATTTATTATTACTTTATTTTAACTGAAATGTTTTTCTGAATATACATATATATTATATAGGCCTATTGTACAATAATTATCATAATAATTGAATGGTCGCATTATGGTCATTTGGTTATTCAACCTCGGCATAAATATCTTGAAAAATCAATTTTATTTTGTGGTTCCTACATTTTGGGGACGTATTTTCATGACTTGCCTTCAAGGCATATCTTTGGTGATCTTTAATCTGCCTAGGGTGGCTTTTTTTTTCTCCCTAAAATAACTTCATTAGCAGCTGCAAAATGTCAATGGCAGCAGACTCTTTTGTGGCTGATGAAAACCCCAGTTGGCCTCTCTTTCAGCGAGTCTCACCCTTCCCTGTCACCTTGAACCATTTCCTGTCTTTTGAGCTGTTCTTGGTCGAGCAGACTAGAATCAGGGTCTGTCTGTGTGAATTTGGCAAGTTCTTGCCACTCTCAAAGGATGAATCTTTCTGAATCCGCAACCATCCAACATACACTTCAGCCGTCCAACATGCGCTCCAGCCATCTAACACACTCTAGCCATCCAACATGCACTCCAGCCAACCAAAATATACCCATGCTGGACGACAATGAAGTATTCTGATTGGCCCACACTAGCTGCTCAGAGAATATGGTGATATATATGCCAAAGTTTTCCTCAAATTTACCATTTTACCAGATATGAAGCAAGAACTCATTTTTTTAATATCATTAGCATCAAACATAATTTCGAATAAAATAGCTTTTTCCAAACCAAATTTGATTATCAACATAGCCAAGAGATGAGACAGAAGAGAAATTGGATAAAAGGATAAACAAATAGATAGTGGTGCGCCCTGTCACTCTGTGGTTCAGAACATCCCGGTAGATGGCACTCTGACAAATAAAACCTGATTGCTCCATTGTTTCTTGCTCTTGTCACATATTGTTATTGATTTGTAAGTGACAGGCATAGCTTGAAACCATACACTTTGATGGGAGGGGGTGGCAGGACCAGGAGATCTGCTGGAACGTAATAAAGACATCTGAATATATATGGTGAAAAAGTATGGTGAAGACACCCAGGAAATGTACTGGAGTGGGTGAAGATAACATGGAACGAAAATGCCTATTCGACTTTATAGGATTATTATTTTTCAAAAAAGAGAAAAAAAAAAAAAAAAACACACACGAATAATTACAATTGAATGAAAGAATTGTTTATGATTGAAGAAAATTATCTATATTTACACCGAAAACTGCTCAAGTTTCCACTTGTGAACGTCTATCATAGCAACAAACCTGCTTATTTCGCAAGCTTTTGCTCTGTAAAATTTTCTTTAAAGTTTGCTGTGGAGTAGGGCAGTCATTATGAAAACCATCAATTTGAAAATAAGAATCTTAGAAATATATTCAGCTACACTAACGTTGATAGTATGCGCTATGGCAACTTCTGGTGACTTAACCCAATGTTAAAGGACTGCGATGAACCAAAAAAGATTTCAATCTGTTTTTGCACATCTCAAGTTATATACACAGAGCCCCAGGCTATGAACTTGTCTCTTAAGTTCAACACAGTTCATATATCAAGTCTCTGATGGATCTTAGACACATATGACTTTCTTGTGTCAGATTTTGTCTGTCAAAGTTTTATCACACTATATTGCACAAGAGATAAAGTAAATTAGGTTCTTGTTTTTTCGGTGGTATGGGTATTACACTCAACGGCAAAAAAACAGGTACAGCTCATGAGAATACTTTCAAAGATGCCTCTCTCGATATAATGCCTTCCAGAAAATATTAATCCATAAAATTAATGATAGAGGCACAGTTCACTCAAGTGTGACCCCATGCTATGTCTCTGTGTTCTTGTTTATCACATTCCCTGCAAACACAAGCATATTGTGACAATCTTGTCACAACATTGTATAATATTGTCACAATATTGTGGATCACATTGTCGCAGCATGGAGTGTGGACCCTAGAAATGTGTGCGGCAACATTTCTGATAATCATTTTGATAATATTCCCAAAAACATTATGAATATATTGTTAGAACAATCAGATTATTTTTATATTAATCCTTCCAATACATAAAATCCTTCTGGCAATATGTTTAATAACATATTATTCAAAATTTGTTGTGTTTGCAGGGTTGGCCCGGTTGGGGCTTAGTGAAAATTTAATTTCTATTCTATTTTCCATCATATCTTACACCAGAATTCAAGTAAGCGACTACAGCTGCAGATATACATATAATAATAGAAACATGTGACATCACCTTATCTTATAGGCAGGTGTCAACCTGCACTAGTTTGTCACACACCAGTAAATGTTTCAACTAATGTAGACAACAAACCTAAAAGAAATTGTTTACGGGGTAACATCTGAGTTTTGTGAGAATGTTTTGGTATAGCCCCAAACGTAACTGTGATGTGCTTCGATGGCTGGTGCAACCATGATCTTGATTAACAACTGTCTTAAGCATTTAATGCGTTTAGGATTTTTCCACACTGATGATCTGTTCGCATCCATTTTGTGCATAACAGGACCTGCTGGTTGCCCTCCAGAAGACATTATGGCATGGTTAAATCTGCAACTGAAGCCAAAAATCATTCCTGCCTTAGAATATATTGCGTAGAACAGGCCATTGCACTTGGATCAATTCGGCCCTGTAAATTGGAACCATACATTGGATGGTCAAATTCCAAAAAGAATCGTGATGTGCATGCTTTGAAATTATCACAAAAGCATAAATGAGCGTCTGTGATCTTACCTTGCTTATTGATGCTTTTGCAACATGCTAATGTTTTTGGTGCCTCAACTGCCCAAATATGGCCTGACACCATCTCTCTGCCATGTCACATTAAAAGCACATTATAAGGCACTAAATGTCTTGTCAAATGTGTTCATTAACATTTACTGAGACGTCTATCATAAATAGATAGATAGATAGATATGGAAAGTACAGCCTTCCAAGTTCTTGCCGCTCAAAAAGTTTGATTGATGAGCGAGATGAGAAGTCCATCCATATTAAGCCCCGTTCCCACATAGCCGAGTTTGTCGTAGTCAACTCGTAGTATTACGTAACGGCCAAAATTCGAGGAGTTGGCGACGAATTCTGGCGGAAAAAGTGACTCGGCGGGTTACTCGCCGAGTTACTCGGCGGGTTCGGCGGGTGACTCGGCGGGTGACTCGGCGGGTGACTCGCCGAGTTGTAGGAGTGACTCGCCGGGTGAAGCAAGGTAGCTACGACAGCGACGAGTCACCCGTCGAATGATAGGCCGACGCCAGCCTACCTGCATTCTCAGATGCATATCTCGCTTAATATTCGGTCTATTTTCGATCCGAAAATACCTATGGAGTCACTATGAATTATACTACAAAACAATCTTTATTTGACGAAAATCGGACTAATATTAAGGGAGCAGTAGCTTTTTAAAGAAGCGCTCAGCTTTCTGCATTAATACAGTCTGGGCGCGGACGCTTCAGGGAGCACCAGTATAAGTAAATTAAATATAGCAAATAAAATCACAGATCAAATCACAAATACTAATTACAATATCAATATTAAATTTAAATTTTACAAAATATACACAAATTTATACTGATCATAATATCACAATAAGATTCAAATTAACACAAAAAGATAAGAAAGTTATACAAATATAATCATTGCCTGGTAATTACAATAAAATATATTGCTTTTAATTAATGAAAGCAATAACATATTTTTGACAATGTCATATTACTGTGTCATCTTTGAACAAACCATGAAATGACAGGTCAAAGAACCCCAATTTAGGCAATTAGGCAATTGACACATGTATTGAATTTGCTGTATTCTCTACACCCATTCTTTGTATCATTCAAAATGCTAATAGCAATTGACATAACAGTCATGGCAGGTGGCAGAATGAGTAGAGATGAATTGCAATAAAGCTCATCCAAACAATGTATATAAAATGGTCAAAAATATTGACTACACCATTCAAGTCAGGGCCATACACAGAGCACCTTGCCGCCGCCAGACTACCTGCCTTCTCAGACGAATATCTCGCTTAATATTTGGTCTATTTTCAATCTGAAAATCTGTGTGGAATAAGTATGAACTCGACTATAATTCAATATTATTTGACGAAAATCGGAATAATATAAATGGAGCAGCAGCCGCCGCCAGACAACCGCCTTCTCAGACGAATATCTCGCTTAATATTTGGTATATTTTCGATCCGAAAACACGTATGGAATCAGTGTGAACTATACTAAAATGCAGTCTTATTTGACGAGAATCGGACTAATATTAGGGGAGCAGCAGCCTTTTAAAGTAGCGCTCAGCCTTACCTGCATTGATACAGTCCGGGCGCGGACGTCTGCGAGAGCACCACTGTTTGCCTCCGCCAACCTAGCTACATTCTCAGACGAATATCTCGCTTAATATTTGGTTTATTTTCAATCCGAAAATACCTATGGAGTCACTATGAATTATACTACAAAACAATCTTTATTTGAAAATCGGACTAATATTATAGGAGCAGCGGCCTTTTATATTATATACGACCCCCTACGCTGATGATGCATGTACTAAAGGTAGAACTCGACGAGTTACTCGGCGAGTTACTTGGTGAGTTACTCCTACAACTCGCCGAGTTACTCCTCGCACTCCTGAACATCCCCCCGAGTGTAATACGAGTGAAATTAGCGCCGAGTAACTCGCCGAGTTCGAGGAGTAACTCGCCGAGTTCGAGGAGTAACTCGGCGAGTCATGGCCGAGTTTTTGAACTCCTGGAAAATCCGCCGAGTGTGCCGTGCAGCGCGGCATACTCGGGATACTCGGCATACTCGGCTCCAAATCTCACGAGTTCGCTACGAGTCACAGGAGTTTCTCGCCGAACATCTCTCGAGTGCGAGGAGTAATCGCAGAGTTTAGTACGAATTGGGCCCGAGAGGCGTGTTACGTAATACTACGAGTTGACTACGAGAAACTCGGCTATGTGGGAACGGGGCTTTACATTAACTCATGGCCTTTTGCTTGCCTCAGCATAGACACCCGGCCAGTACCTACTTTTTAACTTTTTCGAGAGCCGTGGGTTATCAGAATCCAATACGTGAAAACACCAATCAAGGCTGCATGACATGTGTGTACGGCCATGTCGCTAGCATCATCTCATCATTACAATGGCCTCTGATAGCTGGTCATACGAGTTGCAAAAAAGAGTTTAGCGACCTTAATTCGAACAATTATGGTCCAGTTGATGTCACAATAGGGGATAAGTACAGATATCCAACATATTTACATTGAAAGTTGAAATATTACAAAGCCATTTGATATCTTACATTATATAGTGAGTACTATAAACTGGAACGAAGCATAAGAACGAAAAACGTTACGAATGGTAAATGAATCATGACCAGCACCCCCTCTAGCGGCCGGACCAGCAATGACACGAGGATGTTGCAGCCGTGTTCATCATTATCCAGCGCACAGCCCCAGTGGCAAGAACAAATGCTGTGGACAGCCAGCTGCGAGAGAAAATCTGGTTGTTTAGCAACCGTTTCATTCAATTGTCAGCCATCTAAATTGCACTAATGCCGTTTCCATGAGAAGCAGTGGAGGTCTCCTTCAATTTTATGGTCACAAATTTAATTAGACAATGTCGTCTGCTTTTTAAGCCAGTGTATTTTGGATCGAACAATCGACTTAGTTCGTTCATGAAATGTTTGTAGTGTGATGTCTTGAGGGCACCTATTCTTCCTGGAATCCAAAGGTTTGTGGATCTTATTTATTTATTTACAATTTTGTTTTTAAGTTTCTTTCTTATATACAATTGAAAACGTATAGTTTCATATACACATACATGTAGCTGTTTAAACGGTGTCACGCAGCATCTAATGCATTTACAGAGCTTTGTTATGATAAATTGATAATGGATGGTAGCCTCATGTCATGACTCCATCAGATAATTTGTTCGAATTAGCAGATCTATCATGTCAGCAGCTTTCTTATAGATATGTCAGTTTAATCAGCCCCGTTTTTGCGGAAGACTAAGCTTTGATTTTGGACCTGAATGCCAAAAACTTTTACATGCTTCACAATTTACATGAAACAATTACGCCATGGTTAGCATTGATAGAATTATTCAAACCGCATCAGGCTCAAACGCTATTTATTTTCCACAGAAATGTTTGACTTTACATGGCAATTTAACAAGTATGCAAAGAAAAACTAAGAAAAGAAAACTACATATAAATATATATAAATGTACGTTTCTGCAGAAGGGGAGAATTCCTTAAGAAAATCCATCAAAATAAATGCTTATGTATACAATGCAACACATTGCAAGTTAATGGCCTAGGTTGTATAGACAAATAAATAAATAGAGGCAAAACTGTGAACAATTCTCATATTTCCTTAAGTACACAGCATCGGGCGATCCTTCAAAAGGGCCAGTTACTCGTAAACAAACAAAGTATAGTCACATATCTCAACTGAAATACAACAGAAATCAAAAATTATATTTTATAATCCACACTGCACCTCATGAAATGGTGTTATTTTTGATGATACATGTTGTTATTCTATACCCCTCCCCTCCACATCACAAACTAGACAGTTGAGTACCACTTACCCAATTGCCAATCTGGGTGAATCTGCGCATATTTTGGATCAGCCAAATGACATTTTCGTGTCAAGCAGTGTTTGAAGTTGCAAAAACTTTAGCCGTTTTATTGGCAAATTTCCTCTAATTGAGGTACATGCTTCATGGATGTCTGTTTGTCGTGTTGTTAAAACAGCAAAGTTTAACATTGAATGTTCAGTTTTCTGCATACAGAAGAACGCAATTAGGTCCACGCGACCCAGTCTCAGGGGAGTTTGCAACCCCCTTTTTCGTGATTATGTGATAATCCGCTACATTTCAATGTTCTTCCTCTCCCTCAAAGTTTCCCTTCATAAAAATAATTGATATATTATTCCTAAGTGTGTTTCTTGGAGAGATTTATCAGTCATTATATTGCGCTATACCTTTTCAAATTTAATTTTAAGAATTTCTCATGGGCACCATGTCTTCGAAACCTTATCTGAGGAAATTTGATAAGGCACACTACTCGGAAATTTGATTATGTTATTTTTTTGGCAATTTTGGAGAAAACATGAAAACAATTCCTATGCAGAAAATTCTCTTTATTTCTGCCCGTGCCTTTCAATCACTGGTTTTATTGTATCCATTAAATCCATTTAATCAATCGAGAATGCTTTGCCAAGACATTAAACGAGTAGGTGTGTTAATAGAACAGCAGAAAATTGCAACTAAATCACCTTAAACTGGTGCAAAAAATGGAGATTTTTAGTAAATGCTAGTAAAACTAGGGTAAAAAAAGTGGCAGCAACCAAACAAATTTCAATTCGGGCTAAATGCGAACCCTCAAAGATTGGTGAAGAATATAATAGATATTTTTTTTTAGATATTTAGGCTAATTTATGCAGGAGGGTGTGCCTTGGGAATGGTTAGAAATAAACTCCAGCAGGATAATGTAGATATAAGACCTTTTATAAGCTGTATAACTCATTTATTAAACTTATTTTAGATTATGCATCTGCCGTTTGCCCCATTACATATGTTGGAAGGTGACTTAGGGTGGACAAGTTTATTATGTAACAGATATATTAATATTTGTAAGTATTATAATAGACTGATCAATATGGATGAAGAAAGATTAACAAGGAAAGTATTTGAATATGATTTAGATGGACTTGTTAGATTAATTACTCCTGTGAAAAATTTGCTAAAATGTAATCATGTTCAACAGTTTGAGGTGTTCAGATTTGATAAACCAAAGTTAAGGTACTACAGCGTGTTCGGTGCCATATGTCTTGAAAAATGTAATCTTTATTAGCTCAGTACAGAGCTGGAATTTTACCATTAAATGTGGAATTGGGTCGCTTTAGAAATGTTCCTCTTGGAGAAAGATATTGTAATGTTCGTGTTGGTAATTTCATTGAAGACGAATTTCAAACCGTTAGTTCCATAAAATACGGTCGACTCTAGACAGCCTATTCCTGACTGTAGCTATAACTGCCAAATTTAGCAAAATTTTAATCAAATAAAATGGTATTCAGGAAAAATGTTTTATTTGAGAATTTTGTTGTATGAAAGGTGTCACCACTTTTTCTGTTCATTTTGGTTAAGTCAATTGACATAAAAGCCAAGCTGGGGCTGAGTGGAGGATATTAATCAATTATTGCAAATGCAATATCAGTTTTTATGGCACCAAGACAACTGATATTGCACGAGGCAAAGCATTGTGCAAAATCGGTTGTTAAGGTGCCATAAAAACTGATATTGCACGAGACACTGTGCAGTAATTGTTAGAACCACCTGAGTAAAAATAACAAACTCATACAGTTCATTTAGGTGGTTTCACTGAGCTGTCTCAAAAGTCGAATTCAGAGTCAAATTGTGTAACATATAAAACACTAGTAGGAATTATCCTAAATTTTCATTGAGTTTGAGTTAGAAATGGCTGAGAAAAAAAAACTCAGAAACACAAGTTATTTCCGTTATTTTTCTGTCATCTGTCCATGGTCAAAAATCAAGGAGCTGTATCACAAAAAATATGCATCAAAGTAGCATATATATGTCTTTAATGTCGAATAAGTATGATTATCTTGTTGCACTATCTATTATTAATTTATTTCTTTACACGAGATGTTCAGTCTGACACAATTCTCATTTTTCTAAATTTCTCCACAAAAGCTAGTGCAGTGATGAGGTCACAAGCAAAATTCTAGACTTCTACTTTTAATAATTAAAAAATCCATTTATAAGCGTCCTTTTGCAGTGATCTTTCAGTATTTATCTTTAATGATATAATTTGCATATTACAGGATCAAAAATAGCTGCATATACAGTGCCTCAAAAAAGTGATGGGACAGTCCAAGATTTTCTCTAATATCACTGGCTACATTTCATAGAATGACATTAGACCATTAATACTTTTAAGATGACTTTATTGAAAATAGTAGAACACAGTTTTAAAGCAAAAGTGGCAATTATGTAATCATTTAATCTGCAACAGTGTGACAAACAACCAACAGATGATTTATCACTTCAAAAAAGTGTCGGGACACCCATGATTATCATATGCAAAATCAATGTCAGTCAATATTTTGTGGCATAACCTTTATTTTCAATGACTGCTTCAAGACACTGTGGCATAGAGTGGACGATCTTCTGGAAAATGTTCGGTTTAATGTCTTTCCAAGTCTTCAAAACTAATTGTTTCAGTTCAGCCTTATTTTTTGGATTTTCTGAATGCATTTGCCTCTTCAGGCGACAGAAGATGTGCTCAATTGGGTTCAGATCGGGTGATTGACTTGGCCAGTTGAATACTATCCACTTTTTCTTGGCAATGAACTCTTGGGTAGCCTTTGCAGTATGTTTCGGGTCATTATCAGACTGCACAATTAAGCCCCTGCCAGCAAGATATTTCCCATTTGGCTCAATATACTTGCTCAATATCTTCCTGTAGGTGTTGCCATCCATTATGCTGGATCCATCTTCAGTTATGTCATCAATGAAGACCAGGTCCTTTGACAGTAATACATGCCCAGGCCATCACACTACCTCCTCCTTGCTTCATAGATGCAGAGGTATACCTTGGATCATCAGCTTTGTCCTTTGGTCTCCACATTGTGCAATTGCCATAGACTGAAACATGTTTATTTTAGTTTCATCTGTCCACAGGACCTTTTCCCAGTAAGATTTGGGTTTATCAACATGTGCCCTTTCGAATTCTAGCCTTGCTCTTCGGTTCTTGGCACTTATCATGGGTTTGCAGCGTGCCCGACGTCCCATGAACCCTGCATCATGTAACCTATTCCTTATGGTTTGGTCACTGATGGTTATTCCTGCATCCTTCAATGCTTGGTTGACCTCAGGGGCAGTTAGTTTGGGGGTTTTCTCCACTATCCGCCTTATGGCATGGTCATCAGTAGCTGAAGTTGCCCCTGGACGCACTGATTTAGGAAGGTTGGCTGTGCTGCCAGTTTGGTTAAACTTCTGTAGGACATTGTGCACAGTGGTTTTAGCAGCTTTTAACACTTAAGAGATGTTGCTAATGCCATATTTTTTTAATTTTCCAGACTTATTATTGTGTTTTAAATTTTTGAGCACAATAGTTTCCTTGGCATCCTTACAGAAATGACATGAAGTCTAATAATTTTAATATATTGAAACTAAAAAGCCAAAAACAGTCTCTTCTCACTCAGTGTCCATTATAGTGATAGCCTGGACCTAAAATGTATTGTTTAACTTCAAGCATAATAGCAGATTAGTGTCTAGCAATCAATTAAGGCTTAATTCTTAAGGTGTCCCAAGACTTTTTTGAGTCCTATATGACATGGTTCAACGCTTTTTGTGTAACTGTGTGCTTAATCATGCATGGAAGGATAACACAGACAACAAACATTCTCACAGCATTCAACAGAACACGTTGAAACAGTAAGTCTTAGTTTTTGAAAGTCCATTTCTACAGAGAAAGTAAAAATAAACCCCATACATGTCTGTCCCATCACTTTTTTGAGGCACTGTAAGAGGGATTTTGATCCCAAAAATTTACCATGCAGTATAGTCGTGTTATATATGAAAATATTGCACGGCTCTCAGCCAATCAGAAGCCAGAATACTGCTAGCCATATAATATAATTGTGTAAAGATTTTGTGTATGTATTTATTATCCACATAATTGAACCAATGTCAAAATTTGCACAGTGTCATTTACACCTGTCCATATATAAATTGCGTAACCATACATAAGACAAGACACGAAAAACAAGACATGTCAAGATAAAATAGAAGATGACATAAGATAGGTACCATCTTCTGTGAAAAGGATGCTGGTCTTAAAGTGGGGCAGTCTCGATTATAATTGTTAAAGTTGGCAGAAGAACACTGTACATTGCTGAGTTTGTCATAACATGGTTATGTTTCTCAATTTTTGTGACACCTCAAACTTCAAAATTGAAGCTTAAACACTACCTGCAAACACTATGTGTCAATTATAGAAAATATTTAGGGTATAAAGAACATAAAATTCATATAATACCATCTCATATAACATGTCACATCAACCCAGTGTTAGGCCAAGGTCATCCACATCGGATTGACGTTGGGTCAACGTTAGCCGACCTGGCATTTTGTCTGTGATATTAATAGCATTAACAGGGCATGAACCAAAGCTTGATAAATGCAACGATACTCACCCTCTTAATAAATTCCATCTGACCCCACATCTCATCAACAAAACTGATCCCGGTTCTCCATTGACATGCATACAAAGCTGCCTCATAACTGCATTCCTCATCTGTGGCCGTTTCTCCAGTACCTTTAACCTTGGTGGTACAACTGATCCTTGTAGAACGCCGTCCAGACTAATGGTTCCGCAATAGACATTGTTATCAAATTACAGCTTACTCATACATCTGCTGGCTGGCTGGTTGAAACGCTCTTGCGTTAATTGATCTTGGCATTTTGTGGAAGTGGTTCTAATCTGGCTCACAATGGAGTGCCCCAAGGTTGTGTGATTCGGCCAGCGATATGGTGTATAGAAGCACCGAACTTATTGTCAAGCAATAATGCGAAATATTGGATGTTATATATTACTTTTTCATATCTATGATGTCGGCAGATGCCTTCGAGCTCAAATGTGTAGGTTATTCAGAGCTGATTGTCTACATATAGACCTGTTCCACGCTCTTTCTTAGATATACAGACCTCAATGTCGGCATGCAGAACTGTTCATGCTCAATGTTTAATTTAAAACATAAATCACTTTATTCGTATGTTTTTTTTAAAATAATAGTGGGCTAAGTAAATGAATGTGAATCTGCTCAAGCCCTTCTCATTAATACATAGTTCGGCGTTATTCTGCAGAGCTGTTCAAGCTGGGGCCTTTCACAAACATGTAGTGCAGTGGTCCTGGTGGGAACATAATTTTGTCCTTGCCCCCAAGTAGTGTCAGCTAATTAAGGCAATTAACAATGATTAAGTTCGAGTCCCACGCTGGGAGAATGTTATGTACATATATTGAAGCCATGGTATGGAGAAAATAGTGATGCAAATATTCTTTAAGTCTGGAATGCTAGCAGCTTGAATAAAAATATAGAGTAAAAACAAACAAAAACAATGACGTCAACTGAAGTACGTCTGCTATGCTGATTCACGTTGCGTAATTGCCTGTGACGTCATCATATCTAATTGTCTTTAGCGATCCATGACCTTATTTGGCAGGCTGAAGTGACTTAATTGCTTTCGTAAGCCAGGCAGCTAAGGCAATTAAGGGCCAGCTCTGTTGTCAGGGAGTATTCTTAGGGCATCATTGTGGACCCAAAATATGCCTCTGTGATGACAGGGTTTTTTGGGGCTCTAATAAGCTCCCCCCCTCCTTTTTTAAAAAAGAAATGCAAGCATTCAGTATTGTATGTTTGTTTTGGTTTTCTAAGAGACCTGTACACAGCCATGTACTTTATTTGGATTACAGAATATTTTCAATCGGTGCAAATGTCCCTCTTTCCATTTTTCCATTTTTCTTTCTGCAACCAATCAAAATCTCCTGAATTGTCAACGAATTAACACAGGCGGAAACTGTTGTCATTCTAGCACTTTTTTCCCCAGATGATTTGCTGTTTTAGATTTCAATTTTCGAAAAAAGAGAGTCTCTTGGTTTATGATTTAACGTTTTTATCAATAATACATTGCATATTTTCCTTTTTTTTTTAATCAATAAAACATTTGCATTCTGAGGTGTCACATGTCCGGGAAGGCCACTTTGTTCCAAGATATTCCCAACATTGTCACATTGTCCCATCGTCACAGTGTCAATGTTTTTTTCGGGTTTATTTTGGTTTTAGTAGCACATGCAAACCTAGGCTTCCTGTAAAATGGCATAACCGGAAGTAAATGTGGACCATTAATTATGACACGTGGTGGATTGTACATGACACTTTGTTGTCACATACTCTGCATACGTGCATACAAAATACAACATGCTTTATTTCTGTTATATAAATGTCAAAGGATTTTATTATAGAAATGTTGATTAACAAACTGGGCAAAGCTTGTCTAGCTTGACCAGGTTTATCGTATCTAAATAGTACACATTTGTAGGACATGAGTAAATATGTAGGTGTATGGTAATAACTTGTTTTTCACTAATTATAGTTACAGTAATATTATTACTGTAGTAGAATGTTTACAAATAAAATACAATAGATACATGTAAGTAAGTAGTTGTAGTCTAATACTTAGAATACTGTGAACAATTTCCATGATGACATCATACTTAACCCACTGTACTGGCAGCTGTGAATGATTCAGTTGATGCGTTCAATTTCCTACCAAAGGTATAATCATGCTACAGTCAGTGGTTGAGATTGCTGCTCATTTTGTTCTCAGCCTGCTACCCAAAAAAAAAAGAGCTTTTCATGTTATTTACAGTCTGTGTTGCAGGCAATGAGACTTTGAGAGGCATGACAGCTGCGCACTTGGTGTCATACATTTTGTTATCATAGTTTAGGCATAACTGAATACAGTCTTTTGTGAAGCAACATTTTACAGATAGATAGATAGATACATACCATAGATACATAGATACGTAGATGGATAGATAGATAGATAGATAGATGGATAGATAGATAGATAGGCTAGATACATAGATACATGGATAGATACATAGATAGATACATAGGTAGATAGAATATTATTTTTAATAACTCATTATTGTCATTTGTATTTATGTGGCCTTATATGCCAAAATGGCATCTGGCTAATATTGGGTGCCTCTTAATTTTTGTGGATACACTAAAGAGCTTGAACTTGAAAAATAGATAGATAGACAGATATGGAAGTGCATCCCTTTAAGAAAAAAAAACAAGTTCTTACCACTATTGAGGGTTGATTGATGAGGTGAGAGAGAGGAGTCCACCCATGTTACACATTTACCCCATGGGTGGGATCTTTTACCATGTCGCAGTTACATTTAATTGTAGATTAACCTAAAAACCTAATTGTTTAGTTTCTGATACTCCAATGTAGTGCTCTATAGATATGCAGCATTCAAATTTCAGTTATTTATTATAATGTAATACAATGTGATGCTGTGACTGCTCTTACCTAGAATCATGCTATACTACATAGTTTTAGTGATTTTCAAATATGAATTCATCCAATACCGTTGGAGCGTCTTTAATATGAAACAAATATGTCTTTATATATTTTTTTTATTTGTTTATTGTCCAGAAATAATACATACATAAATTACAATACACAGAAACATTATAGTTTTTGTTTATGGTTTGCCCAGACAATAATAATTTCAATGCACAGGGATGATGCCAATAGCATATATTCTCTTTCTTTTTGTGTGATTAACGAAATAATAATGAATATTATAACAAAAATAAATAAAAAATAATATTATAATAACTAAAATAAATAATACACAGACAGAGAGGAACATTAAATAAAAATTTTCAATTTGAATATAAATATTACAGATATTACAAATTAAGTTCATTACTAATTAGGTATCTTTTCAATCTAGTTTTATAAGTTTGTATACAACATTTTCTATCTATTACAGTCGATAAACTGTTGAACAATTTAACACCTTGATATCTTATTGATTGTTGAGAACATTTAGTTTTATACACAGGTATTCTATACAGGCTATTTGTACGAGTATCATGCACATGATTTGGAAATAGAAAAAAGTTAAGAAATATATTTGGTAACATTTGTCGACTAAATTTATACATAAATATCAAAATACGGAGTTGAAATATTTTCTTTACATTAAGTATATTGTGTTTCATAAACAACGGACATGATTCTGTATTGTACGGAACATTTGAAATAATTCTTAAGAACTTTTTTTGAAGTTTGATTAAACAATGTAGATGAGTGTTTGTGGCAGTTCCCCAAGACTCAATACAATAAATTAAATATGGGTATATAAAACTGTTGTAGAGGGTAATTAGAGTTGATAATTTTACCACTTTTTTTGCTTTGCAAATAATACCTATTCCCTTTGATATTTTAGCTTTTACATAATTAATATGAGATATCCATTATAGTTTTTCATCCAAATGCACTCCTACAAATTTAATAAAATTGACACGGGTTACCTCATTTCTATTCATGAATAATCTATTTGTGTTGCTAACTTGTTTTTTGGGAGGATGGAATATTAAAAATTTGGTTTTCTTTGCATTTAGTGATAGTTTATTAGCATTTACCCAGTTTATTGTTTTATTTTATTTAATGTTCATCGTATTTATCAAATCATCTATGTCCCTTCCAGTTATAAAAAAATAAGTGTCATCTGCAAATATGATAGAAAAGATAATATTACTGACATTAGGGAGATCGTTGATGTAAATCAAGAACAATAAAGGTCCAAGGATTGAGCCCTCGGGAACGCCACATTTCAAAAGAAGTCTCACTGAGCTTGATTTATTGAATGACACAAATTGATATCTATTGCTTAAGTAGCTTGACATCCATTTGTGAATTACCCCTCTTATTCCATACTTATATAATTTAGATAACAAAATCTGATGATCCACAGTATCAAATGCCTTGCTTAAATCAATAAATAAACCCAAAACATATGCAGTTGTGATTTTGTCAATTAAATATAATGTAGCTAAAGATGTATTGTAATTCTTTCTAAACCTAAATTGCAGTTCATAGAACAATTTCTTATTGTTAAAAAATGAAATAACTCTATTGTACATTAATCGTTCAAATATTTTTGAAAACACTTACAATAATGAAACTGGCCTGTAGTTAATAATTTCTGATTTATCCCCTGATTTATATATTGGTATTACACAAGCTGTCTACAATTTATCTGGAAAAGCCCCTGTTGAAAATGATAGATTAATTAAATAGGTTAGAGGTTTTAGAAAATGCTGAAAACTAGATTTAATTACTTTTGAATGTATTGCATCATGGCCTGGACTTGATTCTTTTAATAATTCAATTGTTGTTGCTGTTTCTTCTTCGCTAACACTATTAAAAAACATGCTATTTACATTATGCTCTGAGATATAAGACAATGGATCTTTGTCAGTATATGGTATTGTTTTGGACAAATTGGGCCCAACATTAATGTAATGTTTATTAAAACTAGTTGCAATTAAGTAAGCATCACTTGTAAGTTTATCACTTATTCGAAACTCTGAACATATTTTGCCTGATTTATTTTTATTGATGATAGCTCTTATAGTTGACCAAGATTTCTTGAGATTGTGCTTGTGATTGAAAAAAATTTGATCATAGTATTCTTTTTCTGCGGTTCTAAGTAACTTATTCAATTTCGATTTGTACATTTTATAAATCTCTAATCTTCCAGTTGAAGCATTTTTTCTGTATTGTTCATATAGTTTATTCTTATTCATAATAGCTATTTTAAGACCATGAGTCAACCACGGCTTTCTGTTCTTGTAACCTATTTTATGCATTTTGACTGGAAAACATTCATCATATGTTTTTATAAAGTAATTGTAAAAAATATTGAAAGCATCATCAATATTCTGCATAGAAAGTATATCATCCCAGTCTCGTCTCTGAATTTTCTGGATAAAAATTCTGATATTCTTCTCAGTGAGACTTCTTTTTGAACAATGAGTTGGCTTCACATGCATTTCGTGACTTATATTGATGCAAAAAATAGGATAATGGTCAGTTATTTCTGTAATAAGTATTCCATTAAATAGACGGGAATTGTGTATTTCATTGCAATAAACATGATCTATTATTGTAGCAGAATTTGCAGTTACTCGTGTAGGCTTATTGATCAGTGGCATAAAAGAATGTGAATATAGCGTATCCAAAAAATCTGAACTTTGAGTGTGATTTTCAGTATTTAACAGGTTGATATTAAAATCTCCTAAGAGGTCAATTATATTGCACTCAGATTTAAGTTTAACCAGAACATTGCCAAGATATTTATTAAATTCCTCGATGGCAGTATTGGGGGGTCTATTTACAGTACCTACAATAACATTTTTGTCAAGATTAAATTCAGATTTAGGTATTTGTATGAACAGTGACTCAATATACTGATTGCAGAAGTTGAATTCATTTCGAGGGTTGTATTCTATTTCTTGACTAATGCAAATAGATACTCCACCACCTGATTTGTCTGCCCTAAACTGACTTATGTTATACTGAGTGCATTTTTTAGCAAATGATTGTTCTGTATAATAATCACAGTTCTGTATATTAAAAACACACTGTTCATCATTATAATACTGATAGTCAGGGTCACATGATGATGATGATGATGATGATGATGATGATGATGATGATGATGAGCAAACAAATATTGCTACCAACTGCCAATTCCATATATATACGCTGCAGAAACCTGACACTTAACACATATATACACAAAGAGATAAAAATTAGGAATTGGAAATATTTCTTGCTGAGCACGATCAAAATTTTCACATCAATGTTTATCTTACATCTAGATAAAATTAAATTTAAAAAGCATTCTTGGTAGGATTTCTCATATATCTACCTAGTGTCTAGTTAAATTGTCTTTAACATCAAGAGATGTGAGGTATTTTTAGACGAGCTACATTCTCAGCAATTGCACATCAGAGAAAAATCTCTGCTTGACTTCTTGAGTGTGGGAGTTTCGCATCAGAGGTCCAAGAAAATTACGATACTTTTGTAGACCTAATTTCACACAAAGAATGTGTTCTTTTTTCCTTCTTTTGTAATGGCTACAGAGGTCAAATTACAGCATCCCATTTGTGCTTATTTGGTACTTTTTTAGGGTAATTTCCATTTAATGTCTTGTGATTTCAAATGGACCGGCTAGACAGTAAAATAATACAAAAATAACGATTACCTGCAGCTATCCAGATTAAAAATGGTGTTAGTTTTAGGCGACATTTGCTATAATTTACTGCCCTAACAGGTACAGGTATTTTAATAAAATATGGTTGACTCTAGACAGCCGTAGCAACCTATTCCTGGCTGTAGTTATAACTGGCTATATCTAGCCACTTCTGTCTAATCCTAGCTTATAGTCAGCTTACATCTACCACCACTAAAAAATAATAACCTTTATAAATGTAAGAAATTTATCTAATATATCATATTTATGTAGTTCCAATAGACATGCATCTTTTCAATAAAAAATTACAAATATATGAGCAACTCTCAACTTAAGCACCAAATGGTACTGCATGTGCTTTTAGATTCGACTTTGAGTAGCCAGCTATAGCCAGACAGTTCCCTTAATGGCAGGTAGCATCGTATAGCAGAGTTGTCTAGCTTTGTCTAGATTCAATTTGATAGGCCGTTTTTAATGGAACTAACTGCACATTTCTCATTTAGGAAGAATTTTACATGTCTATGTTATTAGGAGTTGGACATGATACAATGTGATGGGAAAAATTGGATTTAAAGTCTGTGTAAAATATAATACAACAGTTATAAACAGACAATGGTTGGCCTCAAACACAAAGTGGTAAAAGTTGTGAACAGAATGGAATTCTGTCCACATGGCAAGTGTTTACTAATCCTCAAATAAATTATTAAACATCTAGCAATCAACCACTCAACTAAGCTAGCTGAAGCTATCTTCTGAAAGCTATAACTCTTCCATATGATTAATAAGATGGAAAATCTTGTACATTTTGACTCCACATCATGAAATCATTCAATTGTGGGTCATTCATTGTATGCAGTTTTAACACAATCTCTGTATTGGTATAGCTAAGTTCAGCTTGCTGCAGCTTAAATCATATTGTTCTTACTTGCTCTGGATAGCTTTTGGACGTTCTTAAGTGGGGTACTGTACTCACTCTTCATTGCGTTTGCCTTTTGCCAAATTTCTTAAACCAGACTAATAATAAAAATACACATTATTCAGTTTATCTACATACATGCACTTATCCTGAAGATTACAATTAATTTATATTATTAACCTCTCAGGTGCAGGTGTCTTGTTTACAGCAATTTGTTAGGTCTGTAAATCTATTATTAATTGTTCACACATAAAGCATACCTAGCCACGTGGAGGAATATGTCTCATAAATTACTGATAAGTCCATGTCCAAGAGAAACCCTAAACAAACTGTTAGTTGCCATGAGCTTGAATAAATTATCACTTGAACTGAACTATACTGCTTGTGCAGTTAATTATATTGTGCAGTATGAGTGTAATATCAAGGTCAGGTATGAAAAAAATAAATAAATCAGCCCCATAGGCCTCCTGGTGACAAGGGTGGTAACACTGTGGATTAAGCACTAAAACAGCATTTCGTAATGGACACATTCCGACGTATGCCTCTCCCAAACCAGAAGTAATGATGTCATAAACTTTGAGTCCACACAATGTTACACATTTACCCCATGGGTGGGGTCTTTTCCTTGCCCCAACATAAACATCGAGCACAAGGCACCTCCAATTAAATGTCTGATGAAGTAAATTTGTTCAGCATAGGTTTGTCTGATGTACCTGATTCCTTAACCCCATTCCATTATCTCATCGTAATGTCTTCAGTCTTATTCTATTATCTCATTTCATTATCTCATCTCATCTCCACTCATCTCTATGGGGCGGGGGGGCATAGCTCAGTGGTAGCGCACTGGGCTACCAACCACCGGGTCCCGGGTTTGATTCCCGGTCGAGCCTAAGTTGGATGGCTGTTTTATCCATCATCTCATTGCCATGGTCCCTACCTGTCCTAATTAGCCCATCAGGTGCAGAAATACAGGACGTAAAGCCCAAATCACACACACACTATCTCATCTCATCTTGATTTATATGATAATAAAAATTGCCATGTGTATAATATCCCAACTTTGCTATTTCTTCACGATCTCCAGCTGCAGACATTCATAGTAGCCTGGGGCACTTCTTTGTGAATTTTCTCTGACACTTAATAAGATTAGGTGCTTATATCAGAGATCTCTGTCATGGGAGGCTGTGTGGAGCAGTAGAAACTGACAGGGAGTAGACACTAAATGCATCTTTTCCTTATGTAATAAGAATTATGTTACTATAAGCTACTAAGCTTATTAGTTTGTTAGCTTGGTCCGTATATAAATGTGCTATAAAAAAAGGTAAATACATGACCAATCCGAACATCATTTCCCTTGTATTAATCTCAATACTGTTTTAAGTGGTTTTCACAATGTGATTGGAGCTGCTTCTAAAATACATGTACCTAGAACTAAATCTAAGAAATTAATGTACAGGTCATGTAAAAAGTTTAATATATATATGCTTTTATTGACACAGTAATATCATACATGATACATTTGTCAAAAATAACAGATACAAACGTGTACTAAGTCTACTTCTACTCACTATTTCTATATTCAATATATATATACATGGTATAAAAGTTAAAGGTGTACATTATCAATGGATTATCTATACATCCATGGCATCCCTTTTAGCCTTGGTAGTTCAGTCCATGTCACCTTACTGCCTTCTTTGGCTTGTACGCCAAACAGTCTATGGAGACTGCTCTGTCAATAGACAATCGTGATCAGAGGCCACCTTGTCCTTGATTGGCATCGGGTTCAGATAAGCCCCTATGTCCATAAGTTTCGTTTACATACATTTCTTAAATTTATATATATATATAGACATATATCACATGTATACATTTAATGTTGCGGCATATCAACATGACCTGTCTGTTGCACCCTTTCATGTTTTTCATCTGTTCTATGGCCCTGATGACGTGTTTTGGGCACATAGTGTTTCACTTAATTCCATCTTAAATAACCATGCACCACTTAAATCAAAAGTTGCTAGACATTAAGTGCTGCCTTGTATGAATGGTGCGCTTAGAAGGACCATCAACAGAAAGGCCATGCTGAGGTGAAAGGGTGACAGGAATAAATCTGACAATGCTGCTTGGGAACGCTATTGAAAGCTACGATCAAGGTTAATTGCCTGAAAGCCAAGTCTATGAAGACATACTTCGAAGAAAGATGTGCAGCTCCCTCAATGCAAAATGGTCGTTAATTCTGGGACACCATCAGACCCTTCTTTTGTGATTCCAAATCCTCCACATGAACATTTCATAAATTTGGACTAGAAACAGTGAGCATCTCCCAATTAATGATTTCACCATAGAAGACATACACACACACTATGCTGATCATCCAAGTGTCACTGCAGTAAATGAGATAATGGGCATTTGTCAAACAGAGAGCTTCAAATTTTCTATTGTAACTCAATCTGATGTCCTGAAGAAAATTAACAAGCTACAAATCAATAAAGCATGTGGATTCGACCTCATTCCTGCCAAACTCCTCAGAGGTGGTGCTTTTCAATTCAGTCTGTCCCTAACACCAAATGGTTTAAGAGGTGCCATACTTTACCAAAATGTTTTTAATTCATACAAATATTGTTTTTATTCTAAGGGTATTGCTGGTGCTAGTCTTTGGAATAAACTTCCATTAATTTTAATTATTTAAAATGTCAATCAACGCAATATATAATCTAGTCTGCCTGAGACAAATTCATGCGCCAATGTGGCGCTTGTTCTAGGTGTACACTTTAATGTTTTAAATATTTTTACCTTCACATCTATATTTGTATTTATTATCATCTTTTCATACTGTCATTCATCCGTCGGTCGGAAGGTTTTGCTCGAGTTTTATTGTTATTTTACCAATCCGACTTTAGAAACACAATGTTCATATGAAGGATACATATTTATGTGTGTTTCTTTTGAAAGAGATTTTAGTGTTAAATTCTTTACAAAAATTAAGTTCCAGTGTGTTTATCACGTTATAGTATGTTTAGCAGACTACAACATTACCCTCATCTTACACAAACAAGGCATCGCGTGAAAGCCTATACACTGCAGCTTCTGACCAGCTGACGAGTGAAACAAAATAGCACAGCTTTCCTGCAAGGATGGTACCACACCATGGCTGGTTTGCCACACACTAACATTTTTCTTCTACTTTGGAAAAGTGATTTTTAAACTGTCACCTTTTAACTGATGCACATGATATGTTGATAACCATTCTTACGCTCATTTTCTTATTCACTTATTCACTCATTAAAGACCTAAAATGATGTTAACTACTTGTATGATAGATCAGTGAGGGTGCGTGGGTGGATTAGGGCACTACGTCCTGCGTTTCTGCACCTGTTGGGCTAATTAGGACAGGGGGGCACCATGGCAATGAGATGAAGGATAAGAAAGCCATTCAACTTAGGTTTGACTGAGAATTGAACCCGGGACCCAGTGGTTAAAAGCCCAGAATGATAGGCCGCCATCCTACCGACAGATTAAGAGAATTCATAACCATATTACCCTTAAACCATTCTGCATGTCCTGCATTGCCTAAAATGGACACATACAGATCACTAGTGACTTTGTTTAGATTAAATAAATTCTAAAGTTAAATGCTTAATATCAACCAAGTTAATTGTTGTACCAAAACATTGACACAGATTCTGCCTTGTTAGATGTTTGCAACTTTGCATGTAAGGATTCAGTCACCAATTTTCGTTTCGATTTCTGGTGTAAAGAGACCCAGGATGAACTTGTGCTTCTGGGCCCTCTGTCAGTGAGGTATCAATATATTCCACGAGGCATTAACTGGAGAGAAATAAAACAAATATATACGCCGTACATGTTGCCTTGATGTTGCTTTTAGTGGAGAAATAATAACACTAAACAGGGGCCTACATTTGTAGGTAAAAACAACAACAACAAACCAACAACATAACAACAACGACCACGACGAAACAGAAGTGACATAAAACTATGTAAAGTAAAAATTTGGAGAACATTTTAAAGGTCTTTATAGCATTGTATTCAGTATGATGACCAAGTCCAGCAGTTTTGCAATGTAGTCCAATATATATGCAGAATGCAAAATTACTTTATACCGAAAAGGAAATTGGCAAAACCATACTGTAATAAGTCCATATATCCGTGCAGTGCTTCGCTAATAATGGTCATCCTGTTGTGAGGCTGTGTATTGCAGTATATTATAATTATATTAATTAAATAACGCAAATCTCATTCGTTGGGTTCAACTCCCTAATTGAAATGGTATATCTGTCATTCTGAGTGTAGGGTCTCCTTTTCTCCTGTTACCCATTAACTTCTCTGCATACATTGTGAGCCCTGTAAAGAGACCTAATTCTGTAAGTTGAGAGACTTTTACAAATGCACTGTGTGGGCCAGAATAGTGGAACAGCACTCATCGGGGGTGCGATGAAAAAACTGCACATTAGCAGGGGAGGCATTTTACAATGAAAAACATTGGAAATGGAATTAGCTATGAATGTGTTCTAAAATGCAAGAGACAAGCCAAAGAAAAAAAACGGACAATGTATAGTTGCAATTAAATGACTTTTCCATAGAGGCCCACCAAGAGAAAGTGGGGTAGTTTTAGTATATAATATGTTGGTTTAATGTTAGTAGTGTTGGGTCGATTTTGGCTCTCCGTCGGCACTAAATTGGCCCAGTTTTGGCCTGAAAACACTGTGACCAGCAAAAAAAGAAAAACTTTGTGTTGGATACTGGTTGTGTCATTACGCACATATTTTTTGTACACCTAACTCATATATTGCCACAATATCGATATCGACACAACATGTGAATAATCATATTAAACTAAAATTATGTCAATATGTGGGGGTACATAATTATTGCCACATTCTAAAGTGCGGACCCTAGAAAAGCCTGCAGAAATAAATTTGTTATTCAAACACTTCATACATGTACAAAGGTTAGGAATTTCCATAAGAGTTCTTGGCCACATGCGGCGATAGATAGATGGACAGATAGACAGATAGACAGATAGATAGCTAGATAGACAGATAGATAGCTAGATAGACAGATAGACAGATAGATAGACATATAGACAGATATACAGATAGATAGCTGGATAGACTGATAGATAGCTAGATAGACAGATATACAGATAGATAGACAGATAGATAGATGGCTAGATAGACAGACAGACAGATAGACAGACAGATAGACAGATAGACAGACAGACAGATAGACAGATAGATATACTGGGGTTGAACCAAGGACCCTCAAAGGAGCAAAAAACCACGTTTAAGGTATTTAGCCAAAAGATATATTAATACTGAGATTTCTTATTATGTTTGAGTTCAGAATAGAACTTAATTTGAGCAACCTTGCTGATAACCTTTCAATAATTTCAATCACTTAATATATTTCGGAATAATTGGCATGTGGATTTCAATCATTTCACATGCAATTATCTCAAAGCTACTGATAATAATCCAGATATTCAAACTTCTAATACTTCAATGTGTTTACTAATAGGATTAGTTAATTGGGCTTTATTGCTATCTCATTTTCCTCTTTAAAAGATTGGATTTTAATGAATAACTTTGATCAAATCACTCTATTCCTTACTGTCGTTCTTTCCACACTGACAATCTAATGGCCATTTAATCGCGTTACCGCTTGTTCAATCAGTGAGACAAGTCTACTCTTGTCTCCCCATGGTTCAATCAAATTGTCTACACCGAGTCCAAGCAACCCACCACAACTGACAACTTGACACCACAACTGACAACGTGACACCACAACTGACAATGTGACGCATGCAATTTAAACATGCTACACTACCTGCTGGCCCACATTTGATTTTTAAGACCCTCCCCAGAATCAACAATTATTTGGGCGAGCAAACAATTTAGGGATTGGCCAGAGCTTCTTATACTGGGTCTGAAGCTTTGGCTTGTATGACCTAAGGCTTGGAGTCCACACCATGTTATAACATTTACCCCATGGGTGGGGTCTTTTACTTGCCTTAGCATAGACCCCGAGTACAAGGCACCTCCAATCGAACGTCTCATCTGAATGACGAAACTGGGACCTTCAGCAGAGCTGGCCAATGTGGAATTGGCAGATTCCTTAACCATTAGGCCACCCAGCTTACCTGTTTTGACTTCATATTTGTATATCACCTGTTTTTCTCCTATTAATATTATTTCGTAATAATTACTTATTTCCCACGTCATTTTAACGGCCAAATTAAAGGCGTTTGGGAATTTAATTATGAATGACCTGTACTTGTTGCCATGGAAACAAATTTTTAAGTTGTTCCACTGACAATTTTTGGAGCTGATATTTTATTTACATTTCAACTCTTGCGGTTTCATCTGAGAGTTTAACACCACGGTCTACCAAATTATTTGTTTAGGTTCATAAACCCTACTACAAAGGCTGTTTAAGTTAGGTAAAGCTGGCTGGTCAAAAATGGTCACGGGGGTCAGTCAAATATCCATTCTGTCAAAAATTATAAATGGTGGCTGCTTTAATTTAGTGTACTGGATGCGATTTTCGGAGCATCATTCAATCTGCATGGATTATTCAGCGATTATTTCTTGTAATTATGTATGTGTGTCACCAGTGCTGTGCATACAATTAGTCACTCTATTGTGGATGTATTGACAGATTTCTTCATTGTATTGACCTTGAATAATGCTTTATTTGGTGAATTGTCAATTAGATGTGTGCATGACAGTTGCGTCCTTCCTTTCAAACCAATTCTGTGAATAAAACATCTCAAATTGCTTCTGACAAGTTAATTATCAAGATAATTATCATAAGCCAGACAGTACTCAGTCAGCAAGTCAATCACACACGCACGCACACACACACATATATATATATATAGAATTTTATTGACCGCAGAGCATCACAAAGATACATGTGTCATAAAAAATAAAATACAAGGATACAAATTTTAAAATATACATATATATAATGAAAAAGTAAAATAAAAGAACAATCTACATGAACATAATTTAGTTACGTATTAAAAACATATATATGATAATTATGTACAATTATAAGCAATTGGCAGGAATCAATGCACCATAGAAGATTAATACTGAGTACAAATAAGCAGCAGGAGTGGGTATTTACATATGTACAGGTGTATATCCAGATATATTTTCTATTTTAGGAACTATATATAATAATAATAATAGTAACAAGAATATTCTTTAAAAAAAAGAAGAATAGATACCTGGTGTTGTGTTTAGAATGCCAGCAGCACGAGGCCTACAATGTAAAGACTTTAATACAGTATGATGGCTACTGCCTCATTGAGACCAGTGTTTGGGCTTGTATATTCCATTCTTTACTCAGAGTTTTACAAATTTATTTATCTATCAGACTAGCTTGAACAGGCCTCTTCGCAAGCAGTTAAATGGTTCCATGTTAATTTTATGAAGGGTAACCCATCCAAGTTTCAGGCAATATGTATAAGTAGAGATAATATTAATATTGACTTTGATATTGGAGGACAATTGATCAAATCAGAGACGAACGTTAAACTTTTAGGTATCAACATAGACAACAAGCTGGACTTTAATTGCCATGTTTCAGTTATCTGTAATAAAGCGGCCAGACAAATAAATGCACTTCAAAGGTTATGCAAATATATGGACCATACCAGCAAACTTAGGATATATGAATCATTTATATCTTCAAATTTTGTATATTGCGCAATTGTATATAATACCTTCATGGTAGGACAAGACAGGAAACTTGAGAAACTCAATGAAGGGGCAATACGCTTAGTATGCAATGACTATGAAAATTTGTATAGTGATCTTTTAAGTAAAACAGGAAAAAGAATGCTTTATGTTATTAGGAAAATCACCTTAGGTGAATTTGTTTACAAGACCCTTCACAATTTGTCACCACCTGTTGAAAGTCGGTTTTTTCATGCGGCAAATTACACATTTTTTACAATATGAGAGACGAGTCGAAATTAGTAAAGCCATCATACAATACTATAAAATATGGTATGAAATCCATAGTATATCAAGGTGCTTCAGTATGGAATGATTTACCTGTTCAATTTAAGGAAGTCGTTGAATATTCAAACTTTAGGCAATTGTTAAGAAACAGTAACTACCGGAATAACTGTCAATGTGGATCTTGTATTTTTTGTATACAAAATAACCTGTAACTTTACTAAGAACATTATATGTCATTTCTCATATCATTTGTAAATATTTGTCATCTTGTTTTTATTGTTATTTTATTTGTCGGTTAAAAGCTACTGTAGCTTATTTTCTTTGTTTTATTGTCACCACCGACTGTAAATAAAGTTTTATCTTATCTTATCTTAACCACAAATCAAACCATGTGAGTCCGCATGTCCAGTTGTCCAATGCCTATAGCTACCCATGACCATGTGGTGAACTTTATGAATGAAATGTACAGTGAAACGATATTATCAGTTTTTAGGACTATGTTTAGGAATTTATCTAACGCATAAATCATTTCTGAGTTTTATTATATATACAGCGATTTTCATAAAATATTCCTGGCTGTAGCTATAACTAGCTAAAGCCAGCTGCTTCTGTCTGCTTCTAGCTAACAGTCGGCTTATATATCATAAATGTGTATTTTTAGATGCCGCTTTGAGGAGCCAGCTATAGCCAGACAGTTCCGTTTAGTTGCAGGTAGCATCGTATAGCAGTAGTAATCTGACAGGCTGTTTTTAATGAAACTGAACTGTATGTCTTTTTTATCTTATATTTTTCCGAATTGGACAAAGAGTCCAATGTTGGTAGTTAAACAGGCTTTTGGTTACCTATAACATTTATACACTTTCTACTATTCAGGCTTGTACGATATTCACTTTGTAGGCTCTTCGACATTTGAATTGTATTGCAATTGAATTTTTGTGTCAGACACATGGAAAGGCTTATCATCTCATCATTTTATTTGCCACTATAGAGTATGCCTTACTTAATTGTCGCCTATAGCAATGAAACTGACAGAATTGGAAAAAGAAAATTATTAATCATGTTAATGATTATAATTATTTAAAACCATGCCTCTATTTCTTTGAAAAAATTAAATAGTGAATCAAATATCTCAAATTGGGAGCTTATACCAGGATAGTTGATTCAGCATCAGAGCGGCTGAAGATAGCACTTAATTTACCTCAATCTCAGCTAATTAAGAAACACCTGTGGAAGGATGTGGCAATTTCCTGCGGAGGCACACAGAGAAAACTGATGCCATTGGCTGATTGATTTGAGTCAAATGACTGCCCCGGGTGCTATTCAAAGTGTCATTAACTTTTCATTAAAGACTTCGGAAGATTCCCCGGTAACTGTTGGGCAGATGTATGCGATGGCTGTCTATATTACTTAATTCAAATTGCTAATTGCTTTCGGATTGGTCAAATACAGACATATAGAAATGGAAACATATAAACTGGCAGCAATTCAAATTTGGAAATTTAAGAAAAAAATGGACTAAAAGCATTTTATCTGTGAGATTTTACCCTATTATTTGTGTTGATTAAAGTGGATGATGGGCCTATGACACACTGTTGCCTATTGATACAATACTGAGGATGAGATACGTAAGCTCAACATTGAAATAAAAATATTCAAAATGTAGTGGTCCTTTTTAATAAATAGGTGTTGAGAAAGACTCATGATTGAACAGTTTCAATGTATTTATCCAGCTCAAGTGAGATGCTGTGATCAAGTGAATACAGCCCTTTACTGTTGCCATAGTTAAGGATTGTTTATTTTTGTTTAAATCAAAATTGTATCTATAAAATGAAATTCCCTGGTGGCAGACATGCTAGCGGCTGTATGCCAAAGTGTCTGTCTCCAACGCCATATGTAAACAAATGATATTTATGTTTGGAATAAACATATCTCTTTCTATAATAATACAGGTTGAGATGGCGAGTCACAATACTATAGAATGCTGCAGGTACTCCTATTCTTTAATTAGTTTGTATTTATTTTATTATCTCGTCTGAAAAAGAAAAGAACACAGAAAACAAGAGTTCAAATTTATAATCCTGATTAAGAAACGTTACAATTTACCAAAGGTGCAAAACAATATATATCATTCGGGAGGAATAAGACTGAATTTTGTCTCAGTCAACTGAACCTGCACACATGCAGTGGTATCATATTTTTGGGTAGGGCTGCTCCACCGCATCAAGCCTATCATCTCATCATTATGTCTGCCACTTGCGGCTGCTGGTTACACAAGTCGATAATACCTCAAACTAATGACTTTAGAAAATAATAAAAAACCCAGAAGCCCACCTCATAAAAATTAATACCTCAGCAACACGCTGAAAATTGTCTGTTAAATTTTTGACAGGTAACTTATCAAGGACAGGGAGGGGAATATTTGATTGATAAAGGAGCTAAAAGCAGTGACATTAAATTGATTTTTGTTTGTTTTTTCTTTAAAAATAACCATGAGATCTGTCAAGGCTATTCTTGGTCAAATGTTTTTTAGTGTTTTGATGCCTTTAATTAAGAACTGAAACTGTAAAAACGACGGCGCAGCTTCTCAATCAAATACAGATGTTGGGCAAAAACTTAGCCAAGCAAGCATGTCCCTCATTTGCGTCCGAGTTTGCAGAATGAGGGCCATGCAGCAGTGCTTGTAATTTTCGTGGTATTGTGTGTGCACGCAGTTTTACAGCCTTCCCTACCTTCATCTATCCTATACTGATATAGTGATTATTAACCTTGGCACACTGTTGTACACAATGATAATTTTCATGTAGTGAATCGGCAATTTCAACTTCTGCTTCTTAAACATTTTTAACGTCATCACTGATTGAGTAAATCATAGCCGATAAAATCCAAATTACTCATTTTCAATGATGTGAAATGGTTTATATTGTCCAAACTGAATATTTACCAATCTGTTGCAAAATGCCACAAAAAATGACAGGACTGCTGCCAGGCTAGGCAAAACGTGTGTGAGTTGGTTTTGTCATAATCTTATGATAATTGAGTGGTCTAGCGATTTTACATTTCAAAACATCTTTCCAGAAGGGTTAAGTTCGAATCCCAGGCTCAGAGATCTTTTTCCTTCCTGATATTTAGTTCATCCGGATGTTGGCTGCATGAAATTTTATAGTGTGCTGTATTACAGCCAATTTCATCGGCATGGAAACTAAACTGTAGAGGTCGCAATGTGAATCCATAACTCCCATTGGCCGAAGGACTGCCTTAAGCCAGCGGGAGTCATGCAATGTCAAGTTTGTTTTTACACATACGTGGCTTTCACCCATTAAAATGACAAATATATGTCAGGCCTTGAATCTGACCTCTCTCTCAATAAACTTATTGGGTTATTGCAATATTCTAGAGAGATGACAAATATATTGCATCTAGGGTGAGGAATACAATCTGATTGTCCAATGTCATGTATATTAAAACCTACAAAGGTTCATATAGTTCTTGCATACACATAAATGTTAAAAGTAAAAAATATATAAAATGCAATAGGTAAGTGACTCAGGAGTTTCCTGTCATACCTTTCCCTTATGGAGATAAATCAAATATAATTTACTAGTATCATGGTATTTTTTTCTTTCTTAATGGTAAATTCTAGCTTTTGATGACGTTTTATTGTGAATAAAGTTTTCTGCCTGTCTGTCTAGTTATCTGTCTGTCTGCCTGTCCAGCTGTCTGTCTTTCTGTCCAGCTGTCTAGCTGTCTGTATGTCTGTCTGCCTTTCCTTCTGTCTGTCTGTCAAAGCTTAGAAGGTAAGGGGCTAGCTCAGTGGTAGCGTGCTGGGCTTCCATTAATTGGGTCCCGGATTCAATTCCTGCATGATCGAGCCTAAGTTGGATGGCTGTTTCATCCTTCATCTCATTGCCATGGTCCCTGCCTGTCCTAATTAGCCCATCAGGTGCAGAAATACAGGATATAAAACCCGAAACCACACACACTCCACAGTGCACAAGAATGTTTTGTCCACTGTCTTGCTTATGGTTACATGCTGAATTACGCTCTATCTGTGCACACATGGCATGAACCTCAGACTGATATTTGCATTCTGTCACGTACAATACTCGGTCTTCTCATCAGAAATGCAAATTGAGAGATGCTAGAGTTACAGGTGCTTCCAGGGAAGATATGTTTACTTCAATGTGTTATGACCACTAGAATAGATAGCTGATAGATAGCTGATATATAGCTGATATATAGCTGATAGATATATTGATATGTTGATTGATTAATTGATTTATTGATTGACTGATTGACTGAGACCAATCATGATGCAAAATTTAGTGGCCCCACTAAATGGTTACGAAGTTTAGTCGTAGCGATTGGACGATTTTCAATGTCAATGTCATTTCCAAGCGTGATCGCGGTAAGTTGGCTTTAAATGGATTTCATCACTTAGTGGCATTCGTGATAATTATAATCTATGGCAATTATTTATCCATGGAAACACTTATATACGTTGTTATGACTGCTTCTTCGAACCAGTTAGCCTTTATTGCATGAAAATACTCAGAATCGTGATAACAACTTTGATATAAATCTCACCTGTTGTATGTTTGTATGAAAGGAAAATAAAGAGAGAAAAGAAAGCATCAATATATTTGATTATCCTGCTAAACAGACTGAACTACATTCGCCAATTTGCGTGTGAATAAAGCCTCGGATATAAAAGTGTACAAAATAAATCTCATCTATAACAGCCAATTTCATAGACTTGGAAACCAATTTCATAGACTTGGAAACCAAATTCATAGACTTGGAAGAAACCAATTTCATAGACTTGGAAGAAACCAATTTCATAGACTTGGAATAAACCATTTTCATAGACTAGGAAGAAACCAATTTCATAGACTTGGAAACCAAATTCATAGACTTGGAAGAAACCAATTTCATTGACTTGGAAGAAACCAATTTCATAGACTTGGAAGAAACCAATTTCATAGACTTGGAAGAAACCAATTTCATAGACTTGGAAGAAACCAATTTCATAGACTAGGAAGAAACCAATTTCATAGACTTGGAAGAAACCAATTTCATAGACTTGGAAGAAACCAATTTCATAGACTTGGAAGAAACCAATTTCATAGACTTGGAATAAACCATTTTCATAGACTAGGAAGAAACCAATTTCATAGACTTGGAATAAACCGTTTTCATAGACTAAGGAGAAACCAATTTCATAGACTAGGAAGAAACCAATTTCATAGACTAGGAAGAAACCAATTTCATAGACTTGGTAGCTTTATTCCAGTGGACGTCATTTGAATGCAGGACTCCCATTGGTTAAAGCAGTCCCTCAGCCAATGAGAGTCTTGCATTCCTGTGACGTCCTCTGGAGCAGCTCTCTCTGCTCTGGAGTTTAGTTCCATTGATTCCTAGACTATGAAATTGACTGTAACTAAACCTCGGCTTTCTACTGAATCTAGGTTTGTATATGAAAGAAAAATTCCATATCAAGAAAATGTATATCTCAGAAAGCATTCCAAATCGGGCCAGCGTCATTTCTATATCGGCCGCCGTCGGTACAACATCGTTTTGACATTGTGCTAACGTCAATACGATTGGAATGCTATCAGGGATACATTCGATTACTATGGACAACAATACATTGCCAGTGTCGTGTTAACAGAAGTAGTGACAATTCTTACAGCTGTATAGTCTGAGGAGTGACACACAGATAGCCACCTTGCTATCGCATCCGGGTATCTGTTGAAAGCTGATTGGCCCTCCTTTGTAACAGATTGTATTCCGCAGTGTGATTGGCTGATTGGCCAGTCACGTGGAAAATGAAATTCTGGGAACCATTTGATTTGGATTAACTGGGGTGAAGGACAGTAGCACTGCAGGTGGCGGGCATCTTACAGAAAAAGGCCCAAGCTCAGGCATAGTACGTAGGACAACGTAGTTGTTTCTATATGCATAGTAATCTTGTTAACTATGGTTTAACAATTAACATAGTAACTAATATTTACAATCTACTACTGTTGATTAATATAAAGTTAGGTAGAGATTAAAAGGTTAACATCGACAATATATTTACCCTGTAATGTTAAAATATTAGTAGTGAAAAATTATATTCATCATCCACTGGCAGCATATTTATCCATTTTCATTGCTTAGCTTGACATCCTCTTAATACCATGTAATTCATTCCATGATGGTCTCCAATGTAAGTTCATTATCAGTCTCATAACAACCCAAAAGAATATATATACGGCAATAGTTTAGTAATGAAATATTATGATATTTGTGATGTTCCCAAAGTTTGCTGGTGCCCATTCCCCTTAGTTGTTGTGGAGACTCAACTTATTGTAATATGATATGAAATTATGAAATTGCCATTGGTTTATCATGTTTATAAGCAACGATAGCATAACTATTTACCATTCGTCAAATGCATTGCGATTGAAAACACAATTTATGTCGGAGTCTTTTTTTGGCTGCCAGTGCCAGGTACAGTAGTACTATCTTGCTAATTTACAAACTTAAAAAAAAATTAAGTACTTGTAAGTGATTCAAACTGATTTAGTAAATCGAGGATTATTTTAACAAACATATTGGCAATAAACAAGAAATCCCAGGTAATTGAACTAGGTATTTTTTACTAATAATATGACGGTTATTTCGTGAAACAAAACTTAACATTAATATAGGCATTTGTTTTTACTAAGTACATTATCACCAATATCGCTTATGCGGTTAGCCCGCTAGTAAGGTATATGAAAAATTATAATTATAAAAAAACGCATTTCAAATGATTGCGTGCAGAACACCTACATGATTCCACATCAATTGTTTACTTAAATGGATGCACTTAGCTTACCAAGGTTGGGCTTTTATGAGTGGGGTGGATTAGGGCTATAGTGCTGTATTTCTTCACCTGTTGGGCTAATTAGGATGAAACAGCCATCCAACTCAGGCTCTACCGGGAATTGAACCCAGGACCCAGTGGTTGGAAGCCCAGCGTTGCCACTGAGCTAACCTCTCATCCAAGGTTGGGCTTCCAAATATGGAAAATTTTAAATAGGTAATGCTACTGAAATTAAAAGTCGCAGTTCACCTGGAATTTCTAATTATAATTATCAAGAATTAACAAGAGAAATTAATTCATAATTTTTTAGTTTAGGCAATTTTTCTGAACTACCTGCTTGTCAGATTCTCACTTTACAAGAATTTTGTAAACTCAGCACATGAACATCAAATTATTCTGTAGTTTAATTTCAGACTTTTTATACCATAATTCAGCCAATAGACTATAAGTGAAATTGAATAATTCAGTTTAGGTGAGTAAAAAGAGCAAAACATGAGCAGATCGCTGGGCATTGAGGTGACAGCATACAGTGGTTCTAAAGTTAAGGAAGGATATAACTAACTTATTCTCCACCAGACATATTTGCTAATTTGTTTTATTTGTTTATGCAAGTATGGACTGTTTGCACTCAAGAGGGAGTTAACTAATAACACTTTCGCTGGTTATATCCCTCTGAAAACAACAGGAAAACTATCTAGGTGGAGTATAAAGTACATTTTCATGGAAGTGATCTAGTTTGATATGAATACTTTTTGACTTAGAGCTTATGATATAGATATTTTGACTGAGTCTATAGAATGACCAACTAACTAATTTGTTGTGCAAAATACTACAGATGGGATTCCGTCATTCTAAATACAGTCCGTATATCTAAAGCGTTCGTGGAAAAATGTGTTTAAACAAGAAATATCTGAGACTGGTGTCAGATGTGACTTGTCCAAAGGAGGACAACAAAGGGCATAATAACAGTTCCACTCTCTCTCTATATATTTAGAACTGTTATTATAATGTTTTATGAATGTGTATGTATGTATGTGAATATTGCACCTTAGCTCTCTCCGCAAAGAATTTCATTTCTCAAAAATGACAATAAATCTTATCTATCTTATCCATCGTATCTATCTTATCTCATCTCATCTCATCTCATCTCATCTTATCTTATCTTATCTTACCTCATATCATATCATATCATATCATATTATATTATATCATATTAATTAATATTATATTATATTGTCTTAAAGAGAATACCTATATATTTAGATCCCAATACCAACAGCTGATTTGACTAACCTTGTGGTAAATGAGATTATCATTGTTAAGGAATGCAGAACTCAAAATTATTTATTTCAAGAGCTCTCCTGGAGTAATAGTATGCCTTGCAGAGAGCAAGGAAATGTGTCAAGCGAATCTGTCAATTCATTTATCCCTTGTCATGACATAAAAGGCCTAATCTAGTTGTCTCCTGTCGTATTCCAGGCACTTAGAGGAAGACTGCACACATATCTAACACGAGGAACGGAGAAAGGCTCTTCATAAAGCACGTGCATCCGGTTACCATGGCAACCCTTTCATTGTTGTTGTTGTTCCTAATTGGGCAAGTTTCTTCCTGGGGCCCGGATCTTATTCTTCATGGTTACCAACCAAACACAAACGGAAACAAAGAGGTCATCAAGCTGGGCTACTTGACCGGATCCAGCAAAAGAGAAGGTCAGTTCTTGTGGTCATCAATCGTTAAATATATAAAAACGGTGTATGTCCGTTCTATCATGTCTATGTTTATATCTATGTTCTTGCTTACGTCAATGTCTCAATGTTACTAGGTCTGCTACTTAGACAGCTGTGATGACCAGCTGCCAGAGGCAGACGTAATGATGAGATGATAAGGCTTGGGATCAACACCATGTTACACATTAACCTCATGGCAGGGGTCTTCTATTTGCCTCAGTATAGCCAATGAGTACCAGGCACTCCAATCTAACGTCTCATGTGATCGATATCCAGCTGGGATGTAGCTCATGAAGAATGCTAGGTCTGGGGATCGAACCCGGAACCTTCAGCAGAGCTGGCTAATGTAGAATTGGCTGATGCCTCACCCATTAGACCAACCAGCTGTTGACTAGACTAGATCGCATACAGTTGCTTTCAAAATATCACTTACAGTAGTTGATTTCCTTTGTCTCGTTGCCATGGTCTCTGGCTGTCCTACAGCAGTTGATTTTCCTGAACCATGTATGTATCATGTGATAATGAGCACGTTTTAACATGATTTTGATTAGAACGGTTATTAAGCTGATGACAGCCGAACAAGGAATTTCAAAAAGCTTCTGATCCGAGGAGGTGCTTACTTTGAGAGCATCTGTATGGTCCTTTAATTTTTGAGAGGCTTCTCAGTTGCAATGATGAAATCAACTTGAAGAAGTCTCCTGGCTCCAAACCATTGCTTAACATCCAAATTGTGACAATAGCAGTAATATAGATAATGAATTTGATCTGAAACTATTATATAAAACTCAACGCATCTCAGCATACAGTTACTTCACTGAATAGCTGATTGAACTGTTACGGAAAGCAGCTAAATGTTCAGACATTTTCCATCCAAAAAGTGGTCAGCTTAAACCAATTTCCATGTGTCTCGTGTCATAATCACTCT